>JANIJI010000065.1:6910000-7357500 GCA_024500535.1 Leptonema lineaticorne
TAAATTGTAACAATTTTCGTGCATATAATTTTTAGCAAATATGATTAAATCTTAGTAGAAATTGCAACCGAATAACGGCAAAATAATAATAATTAGATTAATATAATGATAAAGTAAAATGTATTTAACGTTAATTATCGTTAAAAATAATCGTGATGACGAAAAGTATAAATGTGATAATATTCGATATTATTATTTTTTTATTGTACAATACAAATTTATATATAATTCATAAAATTTTATTGATAATATCTATTTAATAAAGTATTTCTTTGTTGAAAAGCTAATATTATCAATAAAAGAATTTTTGTCGAAAATACCATTTTAATAAAAAATCATTATTCTTATTATTGATTTCGAAGCCAATTAGAAATTATATGCTGTATATATATATATATATATATATATATATATATATATATATATATATATATATATATATATATAAATTTGCTATTCTATTAAACGTTGTTAAATTATTAAATATCACTATATTTATAAACTATTCATAAAGAAAATATTTTAAGACAATTATCTTTCTCATTTTTTAATATTTGATCTTTATATATTATAAACATTTGTATCGATAATGAAATATTATTACCGATATTTTCTTTTTTGATATAATTTATTAATATTTAAAATAAATTAAATTATATAATATAAAATTCTATTTTGTCATCTTAATTCGATAATAATAAATATAAATTAAACGATGACAATAATGAAAAACCACGTGTTTTTCATTTTCTCGATTTATTACATATAGGCTTTCACTTTCAAAATATGCACGAGTTTTCATACATTCAACGAATTTCCATTTTATTTTCATATTTATTTTATACTGAATTATGCATACGAACATATATATTTATAATATTCATACAAAAACGTGTAGTAATAACGTAAATTTATTACTGTAACATACTTATTACATCAGTATATATATATATATATATATATATATATATATATATATATATATATATATATATATATATATATATATATATATATATAAATATATTTATATATATATAGGTAAACATGCAAATATGTTTCGTTCCAATATTAAATGACATTTTGCGGTGAAGAAAAAAAATATATACATATTATAAAGGGAAAAGGTCGCGTACAGAAGTTCGAAAAGGTCTAAGGTCCTTTCGGAAAATTCCCTCGAGCAAGTCCTAATATAAGCTTCTTAAAATTAAAAAAGGATAATAATAGTATTGATCGACGAACCGTGTTCTATATATAATATTATTTACAATAATATGTTTAATAATGCATTTTATTTTTAATTCTATTTATTATAATAGCGGAATAATAATATAATATAATGTAAATATTTAATTCTATAAATACTAGAAAATGTCTCTAGGTGAATATTACAAGAATTTACATTTCAATTTTATATACAAATATCGTGTAATGTTCATATTTGCATGAAGAAAATTGAGCGAAAAATATTTTATTCTATAAAACTTGTAAAATTGTATTTTTATTTTGGAAAATGTCCAATTATATAGAATGTTTTGTATTTATTTATATTATTTCAAATATTAAAATATTTGTATTATATAATATAATTTATATTATTATATCATCAATAAATAAATTCGAATATTATTTTTTAAGGCATAGAAAATTTTGAAATAATTTAAACATTATTTTAATTTTATATTATTATTAAAATAATAATAATAATAAAATATTCACCGTATGGACACAGGCATTGATAAGTTACTCCTTCGTGTCCTTGAGATATGTCCACACAAATTCCATTATTAGTACAAGGAGACGGGAAACAGGCGTCTTGTTCTTCGCAATGTGGTCCCACAAATCCTGGACAGCACTGGCATTCATATCCTTCCTGAAATAATTAATATATGATATGAGACAGAACAGTATATAAACCTATATATATATATATATATATATATATATATATATATATATATATATATATACATATAACATAATATATATCAAAATATTATCTATTTTATATAGTGAAAAATATATATCGTATATACAAAACGCTAATGTTGGTCGATGGTGGTGGTGGTGTAGCATTTTTGTTTTCGTTATTTTATTTTTACAATTTAATATTAAACGATCTTTTCAAATCTGAATATACATCATTCATTATAAATTTATTAATATTCACAATTTAATTTCAGTAAATTAAATGTATATAATAATAAAAACATTTGCGAGTAATCTAACACATACGGGGGACTCGTGTACCCATTTGTACACTAATATTTTAGAATTTTTAAATTTATTAAAATAAGAAAATATAATATAAAATAGACAAATAATATATTTTTTTTGTTTTATAATATATATAAATATATATATATATATATATATATATATATATATATATATAAATATATATATATATATATATATATATATATATATATGGTATATATATATATATATATATATATATATATATATATATATATGGTATATATATATATATATATATATATATATATATATATATATATGGTATATATATATATATATATATATATATATATATATGGTATATATATATATATATATATATATTAATATACTAATGGATATAATATATTCGTATGCACGAACGCAAAAACGATAAAATTTTCCGTAAAAACTCGAATTGCGAATCTCGCTGAAAAATTTTTCATGCTATAAGGCCTCGTTCAGAACAAATACGAGTCGAGCAACAAACAACGCAACAAAACGATTCATCTAAACTGAAAGATTTATACGGACGGAAAAAAGCAAAATGTAAACACACGGCGTCGCTTTGTTGGTCTCGGTTGAATATAAATATTTTTCGAAACCGAAAAACCGAGATTTATACACTTTTTCTTTTATTTTTTCTTTTTTTTTTTTTACTTTTTCTTCTTCGTAGTCTCCTCTTCTATACTTTGCGTAATTCTGTATACGCGGTATAGGTTTGTGTTTATACGAGAGAGCTTTTTATACGTATATATATATATATTCTTCGCAGCTTTTTTCCATCCGTTTTTCCGCGAATCTATAGGCCTATTTGAAGAAAAATTATTTTTTTATATATTCGACGGTTATAGAAAAAAAAATAAGCGAAGAAATCTCGTGAAATGAATAGATTCTGAAAGACGCCGCGACATTTCGCTTCAATAATACAAAATCTATGTTTTGAAATAAGGATGATATATATATATATATATATATATATATATATATATATATAATGGTATAGGTTCAAGTTGTGAATGTCGAAAATGACTATACAATCTTTCACCGTTTATATTTCAATTTAATATTATTTTTTTTATATTATATATATTATATAAATATACTTGTTTCAAATACTTTGAAGATTTTAGAATCATATGAAATCGAGTTGTATAAATTTTGAAGTTTAATTTACAGCACGTTTCTATTCTGAAATGCATTTTCAGCCGTTTCAATTTGTATTACATATTACATCCCTTTTCGTATTCAAACATATTCAAGGGTAGAAATTCATAGAATTCGACTCATTATGAAGAACACGAATCGTCTCACTTTATACATAACACATTTATAATTCATATTGCATATTTTACATATATACAAATATATTTCATATAAATATATATTATATAAATTTGTATGAATTTCGTTTTTATTTTTATAATAAAATAATATTTGAATATTTCCAATATTCGTTATGAACTATATCCAAAAATTTCCACCATAAAATAGAATGACTAGTAACTGTTAAGTTTAACAAAACTTGGCACAAATCGAAACTACGACTTTTGCCAGAAACGGAATTGAAACTATGAAGAAAACCGAATTCCAATTTCTTGGCAAGCATTTTCATAACACTATGACAGGTCTTCCTAAATAAAATCGTGATAATTGTTAGTAATAATTATTATTATATATTATATTGTATATAATAACGAGAAAAATTCATATTTTCTCGTAATAAGCGAGAAAATGAATCGTTCATTATATTATATATATATATATATATATATATATATATATATATATATATATATATATATATATATATATATATAAAATAATAATTATAAATTTAGTTGAATCCCTTTATGAAAATTGAGAATGGATAGTGAAAATATATAATTTTATTATTTAATCTAATAATAATCGATTTATATTATATATTTACGAATATATATCTATATATATATATATATATATATATATATATATCTATATATATATATACATGTGTGTGTGTGTGTAAACAATTACAATGTTTATAATGCATAATTTATACAAATCTGTGTATATATTAACGGGCAAATTTATTAAGGCTTGTTTACACATTGACAAATTGTATGCAAAATTGATTTTGTCGACGATATAGGCAAGAAAATCCAGTAATGAGATGTTTATTTTAGACCTGACATGAGCTAAATTACATGTCATATAACGCCAATTTACATATATGAAATATACTAATTTACACACACACACACACGCACACATATATATATATACTAGAATATAAAAAAAAAATCTTTATATTAATTATAAATTATGGATGATGAATATATATATATATATATATATATATATATATATATATATATTAATTATATTGTTAATTTCACATTAAAAAAAATAACATTTCATTCCATTGATTAATTTACTACATAAAGTTTGTACAAAGGTATATTTTATAATGCTTTATAATATGAAACGTGTTCTTTTACAAAGCTGCAACTAGCTTCTAAATGAAAAGTAACATTTCATATTTTATTACGTATAGTAAAAGCGAACTGAAAAAAAAGGCTGAAAAATATTTTTAATTAATCCTGCAGAATCTACTAGTGCATTAAAATTTATATACATATATATATATATATATATATATATATATATATATATATTCGTTTCATATCAATATTATGATTACATTTTCATTTTATAAGTAATATTATTATAATATATATAATATTATATGAAATATAATGTATGAAAATTTATATAAATACAAAAAGATTTAAACTCTATTTATGAGAATTCAAATTTAAAATTTTAATTTAATTCACTATTATTATTATCATTGTTGAATGTTAGCAATTTTCGAAAAAGTTTTGCAATCAAATAAAAACTTTTTTCATTAATAAAAATAATATTTTCAAAATTATTTAATCGTTTTAACTTTAATTGATTAACATCAATAAATATTAAGAGTGATTATGTTGAATTGAATTTCATAAGCTTTTAATAATATTCGTTTATATAAAAAGAACGATGTACTTCTAAATTTCAATTTTATTTTAACAAAAATTGATCATAAACATAAAATTAAAATATGTACACACTTTTTCAACAATCTATACTTCAAAACGAAATATAATTATTAATTCAAACGTTAAATATATCGTCAAAATTCGAAGAAAAAATATTTTTTATATATAATATTAGATTAAAAAAAAGCTCGTTCACTAATTGGACGACATCTAAAAAAAAATTTATAAAGCGTATTATTAAAAAACTTTAATCTTTCAGAGGGCGAGCACGACATCGATGAAATTTTCGTTTACTCATTCCTGTAACGAGATTATTTCCTGTAGACTTTCGAAATACTTATAATTGGATAAGTAAAAAGCAATCGCCTCCCTTTTCTTTACTACTGGAAAGACGAGAGCTGGCTAATTTTGCACGGAAAACAAAAACAAAATTTATATTAAAAGTTTCAACCCCGGAAAGCTCAACGCGAAGCTTCCCCGACGACGGGACGAAACTCTTATGAATTATAACGCCTTTATTTATTTATATATTTTTTAAAGATTAAAACTTATTTATTATATTATGTAATACTAAAAAATTTCAATTATATAATTCATAATAAATTAATTTTTATTTAATATTTAAAAAATAATTTAAAAAAGATATCTTATATATATATAGAAGACAATTGGATTTTATAAAACTATGTCAATATATATATATATATTTATTAATATTATGTAACTAGAATCAAAAGTTTTTAAGTAAAAATATTAAAAATGAATGTTAAAATAATTATTCATCTTCAACGACTTTGTCTAGATTAAATATTATATATATATATATATATATATATATATATATATATATATATATATATATATATATATATATATATATATAAATTACATCTACTATTCTATGAATTAATTAATTTCACTACGAATAATCAACGTTATTATATTCTGTCTGAAACTATTTTAATAATACACAACAACAAATCAATACTATCAATAATATTTTTATAATAAATAATATAAAACAAACAACAAAATTAATCATAGTAAAAAGGCGTAGGTAGTCTTATAATATTAAACACAAATCATATATAAAATATGCGGTTTTATTATGATGTATATATATATATATATATATATATATATATATATATATATATATATATATATATATATATATATATATATTTATATATATTTCGGACGTTTTATGAAACCCGTTGAGCTTCGAGCGAAAGAAGAAAAAAAAAAGAAAAAGAAGAAAGCCTTCGGAAGAAGGAAAATGCGTAGTTTTGACACCTTTTATTGTTATTTATGTTGTTTGTTTTTGTTTTTCATTTTTCGTATATCCATTTATCAGGCAACACACGTTTTTGAAGAGAATTATATCGCACCTGCCACACGTTTCGCTTATTGTTTACTATCCGACACTCTTTTACCAGACTTAAAATACTTACATCGTATATTACATAAGGATATTTTTCATATATATATATATATATATATATATATATATATATATATATATATATATATATATATATATATATATATATATAATATTATATAAAATATTATCAATTTTTTTTATTTTAAAAATTATTATAAATAAAAATATATAATAAAATTGTTTACAATTCAAAACTAGATCATATTTTTTGTGTAAATCATTATAAATAATAACCTTCATTGACGAATAATAACATTTCTTTATCTATATTTGTTTGTTAAAAGCGCAATACTTAAATTCAACTATTAAAAAAAAAAACATTGATTTTGGCTTGTCCAATGCCGTCTTTATAATTTAATTTAATAATATAAATAATTTATAATTTAAAATGATGATTATTAAAATTTATATTATTATTTAAAAAAAAATACTGAATCAATTTTAAAGCTTAGATTAGTCTGTATATATACTTTTATATATCGATTTTAATATTTAATATTTTATTTAAAAAATATATATAATATATAATTTATTTTTATATTCTCAATAGTATTATAAAAATAAAATAATAATTAAAAATCTCGTATATTAAAAATAGGATAATCTGAAGCTGGTAAAAATTTAATATTAGCGCTTATAATATTTTTCACGATTTATTCTTTAATAAAATTTATGCTACATTAAAAAAATTGAAATTCGTTATTATTTTTCGTGTTTTTTTTGATATTTTCTATATAAAAAAAATATAGAAAGTTTCTATATACATTCTCATCCCGCTTTACACGAATTTCGTACATCCAATCTACTTATAAATAAATAAAGGAAAGAAATCTCGATGAAAATCGACGCCGAGAAAATAAAAATACACAACATTTCGCGTTCATTCAACATAAAGGCTTTCAGAGGAAAAAGTATATATATATATAAATAAAAATACTACCGCTATTATATTATTATATAAACATAAAGAAAAGCCACGTCGCTCTCGTTATAATGGAAGGTTTCAAAGTCGCACTATAAAACGTTACATAATAATATAAAACTGTTTTTTTTTTAATACATTTTTATTCATAATATTTCAGAAAATGGCACGACTTTATATAATATTTTTTATATGATGTATTTAATTTCGTTTTAGATATTTATAAATTTAGATCATGTTAGACAATCATTATTGTTAATTAATGTTTACTAACCGATTGTTTGGAGACTGACCAATTTGCCATTGACCAAAATAACCATAAACATCACACAACCACAACCTCTAACCATTATCGATAACCGCATAATAATATGTTGTTATGGTTCATCAACGTTATATATGTGAAATTTTTCAATATAATTATAAAATAAAAATTTAATACATATTATATAATATTTCTTATGTAAAAAAAAAATATGTATACAATGCAAAAAAATATTATAATATTTTTTTTTGAAAATAAAGAAAAAAACATTAACCATATATAATAAGTTGTATGAAAAAATACGAACACGTGAATAAAAATAATACAATAATAAAGGTAACGACATCCTCACTCGTCTTTTATGTATATTTATTTTATTTCTTTGTACATTTTTCCTTATTTCCCCCCCCCCCTTTTTTTGCAAACGACATACGTGCGCCCCATATATATATATATATATATATATATATATATATATATATATATATATATATAAGCGGAAACGGAAACTGAATTTATTGTACCGCTGCGAGAAAATCGCATAAACGCATTACTTGTACGTATATTATTTACAGCCGTTTGTGGAAAATTCGCTCTGATTTTCTTCAAAGCGCGTGAAAAAAAATGTAAAAAGCGATCAAGTGTATATATAATTTTACAAACATTTTCAAATTGAAATTATTTCAATTTTAAATTAACGTTGATTAATATTTATTTATCATCACCTAAACGTTTTGATGCTGATTAAAATGACGTACATCTGAATGAAACGAGCTCTTTAGAATTTGATATTTTATTATAGAAAATTAATCATAAACATTATTTATTTGATATGAAAATTTAATATCTGTATATTTCTGATGATATTCAAAATATTATTATTATTTTATATTAATTTTTTTTTTAATTTTAAATTGTAAACTGCTGTTTCTTATATTATTTTAGTATATTATTTAAGGCAAGTGAACAATTATATATATATATATATATATATATATATATATATATATATATATATATATATATATATATATGACAATTATATATATATATGTGTGTGTGTGTGTGTTGTAAAAATTGAATCATAAATGCTACAATATTTTATATGAAATCATATAGTAATAAGTTGAACTTCGGCATGGCAAGGATCTATATTTTAAGTTGCAAAGATCATTTTAGATTAAATTATGAAAATAAAGTTGCATTTGGCAAACGAAAAAATGCTACACCACCACCGACGCATTTTGTATATGCGAAATATTCAAATGCGTATTAAAAAAAATATTCCTTCACAGTACAGTACAAACTATTTTAAAACGGACACACATTTAGTTCAATGAAAATAATACAACCCTTCATATTATTAGGTCGGTCGGTGGAAAGCGGTCGTTTAAGCCGGAAAATTCCTAGTCTGTCGGCAATAAAAACCACCTCTTTCCCCCCCCCCCGGCACAATCCTCTCCCCGCCCTCCCCCCGCGCAATAAAGCGGGACTTTAGCTCGAGTTTGGAGCGTAAAACGAAGGTTTTTCGAGTGCGATCATCTCTCGGCCACGGTGTTCGCGATGTATACTGAATAATAAAAGGGTACAAGTTACAGACAGAAGTGGAGCAAAGTTTCCGCCGACGAAGATTACGCCGGCGGAAATCTCTCTTTGCCACCACCCCTACACCCGCCGCCCCCTCAGTCGATTCTCGTAGTGGCGATATAAAGCGCAACAAACACAACGATTTATAACCGTTAACTTTGTCTCGCGTGTTTTCTGTTTTTCTTTTTCTTTTTTCGCTGTTTTTGTTGTTTGTTTTTGTTTTCGGCTTTGTTATGGATAAATCTGAGGTACCATATCGAATTCCGAACGTTTATTCCGCGATAAGCTAGGAAAAAAATATCGTTCTTAAAGGATCAGATAAGTTGTTTCAAATATACTATATGCATACGTATATATATATATATATATATATATATATATATATATATATATATATATATATATCTTCATAAAACTACTTTAAAAGAGGCGTTGAAAATAAAATTTCATTTTTTTCTATAAAATATTCTTATTTATATAAATCATTATCAATACATATTAATATTTTTCTTTCAAATTATTGATTATTTGTAAAAATTAAAAAGTTTCAATAATTTACTTGACTAATTATTTTTCAAGAAAAATATTATTTTTACTAAACAGTTTATTACAAAGTAAAAAAAAAAGAAATAATTTTATTTATTCCTACTCATCGAAAGCTTCATTAAAATTTAATTTCAAAATAAATAATTAGAATCACATTTTTACTTGATTTTCTCTAAAAAAAAACTTTTCATAAAACTAAATATAAATATATATATATATATATATATATATATATATAAATAAATAAATATATATATATATATATATATATATATATATATATATATATATAAATAAATAAATATATATATATATATATATATATATATATATATATATATAAATATATATATATATATATATATAATATATATATATATATATATATATATATATATATATATATATATTATTAAATTATGATCCATTTTGTTCAAGGGGCGGAAATTTTTAACCCCCAGATGAGACAAAAAGTTTCGAACAAGAAAGTTTACAGAAATTGCTTAAATTCCTCGTATCGTAAAATTTACTGCATTAAATACCATCTCTTATAGTCAAATAAAACTACTTTTAATTTATTATATTCCTTTTTTTATGTTTTAAATACTTTTGGAATTATAACTCAAAATTGAACTTTAAAAGATGGAAATTTTCAGAATATTTCATATCTATATAGAATATTTTATTAAAAATAAATATATTACTATACATGTAGTCGTTTTAATTTTAACATTATATAGTATTTTATATGAGACGTTAATGAATATACATTATTTACTACATTTTAATTTAATAAAAATTAATTATAATATTTATCTCGATTTTTTAATATTTATAATTTTAAACAAAAAAATATTGTTTCTATTATTTCTTATAATTATTTTTTAAATTATTTACCTTTATCAATATTTATATTAATGGAAAAATATTTAAAAATAATATTCGACGCAAATTTATTTACGTTATATAAATATCCAATTAAGAACAAATTGATGACCGAATATCAAAAACACATTAAACCGATTCGACAATACATTTAACCGTAAATATCGTTATAATACTGAAGCGTTTAAAACAAAATTAAGACAAAACAATTTATTACAACTTGATGGAACGTTTCATTAAAAACTTTTCAAGCGAATGGATAGCAAAATATAAATTATATATATATATATATTTGTATAAAAATATAAAAAAATGACGTTACGCAGAATTTTTCATTCAAAAAAAAAAAAAATTTCCAGCCTCCTCTACTTCTATATCAATTAAGCGTGCGAATGTTTCACGAGTTGACTTCTTAAAAAAAAAGGTCTAATTTGATAGATTGACACTTTTTCGACACTTGGAAAGAAAAATTCATCGATGGAAAAGCGTCGAGTTTGCTCAAAAATTTCCATCGTCATTTTTTTCCACCCACTCCACCGTTGAACGTTGAACGTCGAACGTTTTCACTATATTTATATATCCATCAAAACGTTTATATATATATATATATATATATATATATATATATATAAATTATATTATATAATAAGTATATTTTTGTTTGTTATCGTCGTTTCGATGACGAGCCGTCAATATTTCCAGCAATAAAATGAATAATCGACTAATAATTTTCGAGCTTCGCGCGCGTAATGAAATTATGAAAGCATCTGAGCATTTCGAAATCGCCAAGAGTGGAACAAAAACTTTTAATGGAACTCTGAAGGTCAATTTTACTCGGCGAACGAAAAACCGGGGTAGATGAAGTGAATCGAAGAAGATAAATGAGTGGAAAATATATAAAGTTTTCCACCCGGGACGCTTTTCTTTAAAGCAACGGTTACGTATATTTTTTATATATATATTTATACGTATTTATTAAAAGGGTGTTCTCTACTGTCGCAATCTAATTTTAATAAAACTTCATAGAAGTATTTCGATATATATATATATATATATATATATATATATATATATATATATATATATATATATATATATATACATACATATATATATGAATATATCATCATTCAAAGTAGCATATTTGATTATGAATTTCACCCTTATATTTTGTTCGATTCGTTTAATATATATTATCACTATAGCTCAAAATAATAAATATTCTATTTTAAATGATGAATGGCTCATTTTAAATTTCATTATTTTCAATGTACAATAAATAATTTTCCATCTATGTATATATAAACTTTTAAATGTATGTTAAAATAGAAATTTATCTCTTGGAAAAATAACATTGATCAATTAATTGATTGTCATCGAGTATGAGTAATTATGCAAAAATTCAGCTCAATTCGATATTAATAAATGGTCGAAAAATCGATTTTAAGTTTTATACCAGTGAAATCAAATGAAAAAAACTAAAATATTGATGCAATATCGTAACAAAAAAATATTTACTATAGTTTTATTATTTTTGATATATATATATATATATATATATATATATATATATATATATATATATATATATATATATATATATATATTTGTACTTGATATAATGAAATGTTTTTGAACGACATTTCTACTGAAATAATATTTTAAAAATTATTCTTTTATAAATTTCGATTTTTCTATTATATTGAAAATAGTTTAAATATCTGATTAAGCAATTTTTATAAATATTTTAACCACAACATTTTATCCACCATTCTTCCAACTCGTTATTTTATTGTCAATAAAATATGATACACTATATTTTTGAAGATTTTAATCCAAAAATTTTCATTTCGGAAATTGAATAGAAAAACCCAAGTCGGAATAATATTTATATATAAATATAGATTTTTTCCATTTTACTAGAACGTCTGGCAATTTCGAACGGCTTTATCGCATTCTTGTTCGCGGACATTTTCAGACGTCTCACGGCCAAAAGTTTCGCGAATAGTTTTCAGATTCGAACGTTTCGATAAAAATACGAGCGAATTTTTCAAAGTTTCATACAAACGCACGTAAAAATAGATAAGAATGTAAATAAATAACTCGACTCACCATAGATATATTGGAATAGCAGACACCTTTATCTGAACAGTCCTGGTTGTCGCCGCAGTTGTCCGATTTCACAGTCACTTTTAGACGGACACACTGACTTCCCCAACTTTCAGATACAACTGAAAAATACAAAAAAAAACATATATTATTTGTGACTATAGTTTTAGAAATTTTAAATATTATACTATAATTAGAAAGTACTATTTAAAAAAAAAACATAGAGCTGACAATTCAATCATGCAATTACATAAATCAACTCTACGTATTAAAGATATGACGCTTTCGGTTTATTTTATTACTTTAATTTTTAATATTTATATATCAAGTAATTCTCAATTATTTATTATTATAAAATTGTATTTATTAGCAATATATTTAAGATTATTTATATTAATCAAATTATTTTAATTGTTTCACTTTATAATCGTAATATATAAATATATATATATATATATATATATATATATATATATATATATATATATAAATCAAATTTTGACAAATATCAGTTAAAACAATATAATATGTATTATATTGAAAATATTTTATTTTCTCTAAAATTAATATAATAATTAACATGAAAACCTTTTACAGATCAAAATATATTATATAAATTTATTACATTACATTATAAAATATTAATTTCGTAAATTGTATACATTCCAATAACACTCATTGTTCAGAACAAATAAGAGCTACGATAACAATATTTTCATTAAGTATGATATGACGAAAAAAATCCATTATTTTCCTTCAAATCACTTCATATACCGATGAAAAATAATATATAATATATATATTCATACATTGAATATATATATAATTCGGATACATTGAGCAGAATTTTTGCTTTTATACGTCGCACCGAACAAAAGCGTTAAAATCGAATCAAATATTATAACTGACATTCGGAGACGAACGATGGGTTCGCTTTCATAACACACACACACACACACACACAATTCCGGTTACTATTATTATACCGAAAGCTTATGCGAGCTTTCGCCGAAAACACTCGTATATGTTTACGTTGACGAAAATCAATAGATTTCGGCGTTGGTAAAAATGAAAAGAAATCGAAGAAAGAGCGTATTTCGACCGAAGCGGAAAAAATGCGTTAAATTCCGCCAACAAATGTTTACCAAAAAAAAAAAAAAAAAAAAATAGAAAAAATAGAATAAAGAACGGTAAAAGCTTTTCATACCGTCGTATTACGGAGAGCTTTGGGTTAACGTGTAAATCTGACATTCTGCTAAAGTTCCTTTTTAAATCTTTTAGTGTCGTTCATTTCTATTATTTATATGAATATAAAAATCTATACTCCAATATACTTTAATGACTTTTTCTATTCAATAGATTTTTTTAACTTATATATATCATTACAATTTAATCGCGTTCAAATTTTTTATAATATTAATAAAATATATATATCCAACAACAAAATGATTGATTATTTAATTTCTTAGAATATATATATATATATATATATATATATATATATTTACATATTTAATAATCGTCATCAGAAAGGCAATATTGAATACGAGACTAGCGTATTTATGTATCATAAATCTGTTCAATTACATCATACATAATCTACAGAGCGCAACAAATTAAGGCATTTCACGTTACATTCATGATATATTAATTTACTTTCTGAACGTTACAATATTGCCACGATAATTATGCGCGAACCAGAATATATATATATATATATATATATATATATATATATATATATATATATGTATATATATATACTTATTTCTATATATGTGTGTGTATTATGGAATTTTCTTCATGTATATTAACGGAACCGGAAGTTGTCGTCGTCGGAGTTGGCTCATAAACGGGCAATAGGAAGTGCAATCACCGGACCGTAATTTCGTTTCACTTGGAAACATCTCTAACGCGACATCCTCTCTGAAATTACCCCCCCATACAAAGAACACAATATTTCCCTGTAGCAAAACACATTTTCTCTCTATATATATAAATATATATATATATATATATATATATATATATATAAATATATATATATATATATATATATATATATAAATATATATATATATATATATATATATATATATATATATATATATATATATATATATATATATATATATATATATATATAGTTTAAATAGATGGAAAGGTGCGCTTTATATGCATTGTTGACGACGTTAGAAAATCGATCTAGTGTACGATTAGTTTTAAATATGAAAATTTCCAACGTGAATGAGATATTTTGCTGTTCCTTATATGCGTATAATTTATATAGAATATGTGTGTAATTATTTAGAAAGATCCGTGTTGTTAATAAAGTTTCATGGAAATTATTAATAATGCTGTGATGTGAAATCACTTTTTTGTAGTGTGATTTTATATATTAAATTGAACGATTGAGCTTTAATTTATACTTGTATTATATATAAAATAATGAAACTTCAATGACGATATTATTATTATTAATATAGGTTTTTAAATATTTTCTGTATATAAAATATTAATAAAAAAAAAATAAGTATATAAATTATAGTATGTAAAATAAGGCTTAAAATAGTAGATTTTTTTGAAATAACAAAACATCGTATATATATATATATATATATATATATATATATATATATATATATATATATATATATATATATATATATATATCACACGAGTTCTAGTGTCTCTTTTTTATTATTAAGATTGAAAATTCACCCCAAAGGACATCATTTTGGTATAATGGAAAACGGAAAAGCTACTGTTATATATATATATATATATATATATATATATATATATATATATATATATATATATATATATATATGTTAAGATATTCTTCATCTATTTACATTAGAAAATTTAACTTTAATTTTAAACTTTATTAAGTTTTATACTTTGGTCAAAATAATTAAATATATATATATATATATATATATATATATATATATATATATATATATATATATATATATATATATATATTTATATATATATGAATATACATCATTACCTTAAAAATATATTATATATATATATATATATATATATATATATATATATATATATATATATATATATATATATATATATATATATATATGTATATATAATTTAAAATCAATTTTACTTACAGTAAAACAAATATTACGTCTGTTTATCGTTGCATACGAAGTTTATTTAACATGCACTCGCGAAAATGTTTATATATCAAAATCACCCCAAACACACACACACACACACAAATGGGGTATGAATAACCCTACGGTCGTTTTTTTTTGTATCATTGTTCGGTGACAGTAGACCGAGACCGTTTTTCATCGACAATGGAAAATCAACGACGGCTGAAAAGCGGTTTCGATACCCTTCGTGTCCGAGTTAACGCTTTGATAAACGACGTAAAAACGTTCAATTTCTAACTGCGAAACGACGTTATGAAAATATATACATATATATATATATATATATTATTTATATTAAGCCATTGGATATTTATTCATATTTTTAGCGACAAAAATACGATGTCAATATTCATATCTATTGATAAAACATCAGTTTGTACTACACACATATATATACCATATATATATATATATATATATATATATATATATATATATATATATATATATGTATATTTTTTTGTAGTGAAATTAAGATAGATATTTGATAACTATTAAAAATAACTATTTTTTTACATAGTTTTATATTATATAAAAGCATATAAAATCTTGCACCTATGGAAAATTGACACAGAGGAATTCGTAAATAAATTGACAGGGTAATAAGGTAATTTACGTTTGTCGACTTGCCAGTCTCGATTTTTCGTCGTTCTCTTTTCCATTTCCACGGTCGTTTTAACCCAAAGGGATTTTAATTTGACATTCCATCGTGGAATTCCATCGCAGAGCGGCGGAGAAACTTGAACGGAAAACACGAAGACGAGCCTCTGTTTTATATATATATATATATATTTAAAAAAAAATTTCGTGGCGGAAAACCGAAAAACGAAAAACGAGCGGCTTCAGAGAGAAAGAGAGCTTTTCATCCCCCACGGTGCGAGCTTCGAAGCGAGTATTATTACCTTTGAAAGTAACGCGACACTTTCTTTTCGATGCGATGCCGAAATAATTAGCATCCCATTTTATTTTTCTTCTTTTTATTCATCGTCGTAATTTTGTACAAACGACAAAGTGTCGGTGATTTTGTTTATACGTTTTACAAATCGATCGAATAATGCGTGTCAATTTTCATATTAATAATTTTTATTTTAATATTATACAAATGCATATAATGAATAAACGTTTAACTTATACTGGAAACGAAAAGGATAATTAAATCATATGAAATCTATTTTTTGAGTACATTATTGAATTTCATATATAACTGGACGAATTTATCAGATAACCATTTTACATTTTCAGTCGCACGTCGTCTTGCACTATTCTAAAATATTAGATAAAATAGAAAAATAATAGTGTAAAATTTTTCACACTACAATCAATATATAAATTTTAAAAAGGTTATATAAACTTTTTATATAATATTCGAGTGTGACACCGGCGGCGGCGCTAGCATTTTATATGTGTAACAATAATGATATAAATCATATATGATGATGATATATATTTTTTATTACCAAAAAATCACTATATTATATTATTTCATATAGAATTTGAGTGTGACTCCGGCGGCGGCGGCACCCAATAATAGCATTTTATTTTTAAATCCATATACAAAAGTATGAAAAATATTTAATTATGTATTTCAAATTTTTAAATTTGTTTTTATATACAAAGAATTATGATGAAATATATATTTATATCAAATTTATTATATATAGCGACAACCTTAAGTGGGCGAAGGCTTTTGAAATTTGAAGTGGTGCTTAATTTTTCAGATTTGAACTTTCAGCTATACGTCCAACGTTCATATTTAAAATTCTGTATAAAAATATATAATTTATATTTAATAACATTTTATTTAATAATAATGTGAATTTGAACACTCGCATTGATAACAGTTTAATTGAGTAAATTTAATCACTTATATATTAAAGTATAATAAAAATATAAAATATATAATCTTATAATACGAAGATAATTAATATAAAATAATTAAGTATGTTTAGACTATAAACGTATTTATTTTACGTTAAAACAATGAACGTGCATCCACAAATATATATATATATATATATATATATATATATATATATATATATATGTTGTTGGCAAAATTTAGGTTTATATTTCATTAACGTGAAATGTTGTTTTATGACGGGAGAACACAGTAAAATTGAAGTACTTGTAAATTACCAACATTAATTCGCGTATTTTGATTTCATTCTGTACAACTAAAATCATTAAATTATACGTAACGCGTTCATTCCGCTTATTTACAATATATTATTAAACCGGAATCCGTTTTCAATTTAAACGTTATAATTGTAATTGCTAATTGAGATTGGAAAATTTATATTTTCGATTATCGTTTTAAACGTTAACATATTTATATTATGCGAAAAATATTAAATTTTAACATTGAATATATGTATATTATAAAATCAGATCGATGAATAAATCATTTTAACTTTTTTATATAATTTATATCATTTTAATATTTTACAGATGAAAATTTTTGTATTTTTTTTTTCAAGAAAATTTTCTAAGAAAATCAAAGACCGACATAACTTTATATAATTTATACTTTTTGTTTTTATAGGTATTATGTAAATAATATTAATTCATTTCTAACAAGTCCAAGTAGAATCAAAACTTTGAATAAATTGAATGAAAATATATGAAATATTTAACATTTCGAAAATTTTATAATTAAATCAATGACTTTAACCTCTTTACTAACTAAACACGCTCAAATATATAAAAAATATAATCAATTTTCATATATTTTTATATATAATACTTTTAAATAGAATATTTAAAAAATATTTATTTATATATTTTTATATATATTTTCATATTATTCAATTTTTATAAAATGTTAGATTATAATAAATAAAAAAAATAATTGATTATTAATATTTTTATGTAATAATAATTTATATATAAAATATATCGATAAAAAATTCACATTTGAATATATACAATCAATTCTCGAGTTACTAATACCGTCGTTAAACGAAAACTGACTTTATTCATATAATTAGATAAAAAAAAAATACATAATTAAATAATAGTTCTTTGAAAAGTTTCAATAAAAAGTTGTTAAGAAAGTGTCGTTAGTATATCTAATGACAAATGAACCCGACAACCTCTCAATATTGTCGTCAGTTTGCTTTACTTTATCAGATTGCCGTCGCACGAAATGAAATTAACAAACTTTGTTTTCGCGTCGTATAACCGAGCCCTCGTCGCAGCTCGAATCCGATGTAAAGTTGACGATTTTCGCACAAACAATAACGCCACGACGAATTATCGTAATTAAAACGTGCGATTCACAAATGTCCACGTTTTTACCGCAAAATTTTTTTTTTTATATATTTTTTTAGGGGATGAAAACGCGGTCGATGTACGTGAAAAAGTTTCGTTTTGTGGATACGAATGGTTGTTTTTTTTTGTTCTTGTTTTTTGTTGTTGTTTTTGTTCGGTTGTCGGAACTTTGTGAAGTATTATCGCGACCGGAAGAAAACCAAACCCCTAAACGTATACGTTTTGTGTTGTGTCTGAAGCTGTTTTTACGTGGTTAAGGTTTACCTTTTATATATATATATATATATATATATATATATATATATATATATTCAGATAAACTAAGAGAATAATAGTCATTAGAATGATGATATAAAGGTTCGTACGAAAGTAAATAAATTTTCTATGTATATATATATATATATATATATATATATATATATATACATATACAAATGTGTGTATGTGTTTGTATTTTCAATATATTTTTAATTTATCAATTGTCCTTAATATTTTATATGCAATATTTCTTCTGTTAAATGAAAAGTTTAATATAATATATAAAATTGTATAACAATTATGTAATATTTAAATTATAAAAAAAATATTTTAATTTATGATATATACAGATGATATTCTTTCAAAATATATATTATTATCGATCAATTTAATCTTTAATATGATGCAAAAATCATCATTTTATTTTCAAAATAAAATGTACTCATTAATAGCATTCATTGTTTGATTAATTATATTTAAAATATCAAAGAATGAAATTATGAATAATTTAAATATAATATGAAATATTTTGTTTATTTATACATTAAAAAGAATTGATTTATATATATATATTTAGTAATTATAATAATAATAATAATAATAATAACGTTACATCGATGAAAAAGTTATACAATACTTTTACAGCTTTATAACATAGAATCACAGCCATTTAATCTGTTTATATTCGTATTTACAAGATTTTAGAATAATCAAAAATAATATAAAACAATACACAAAACAGAAAAAAAACAAACAAACAAACATACTATCACCATTACGACGATAAAATTGACAACGATTCACTTTTATAACCCGACTACAAAAAAAAAATGCCTCCCGTTTTTTTCACCCGAGGTAAAAATCTAACCCCTCACCCCCCATACGCCGTTTATATATTGTCTTTTTTTTCTATCATTTGAAAAGGAAAATATCCGTATAAATGCGCGAGAAAAACGCCATTCAATCGAAAGAAAGAAAGAAAGAAAGAAAACAAAGTTTTTCCTCGTAAGGCCGACAGCGAGAATCTCGTTTAAAGTTTGGCGACAGCAGACGCCGCTTGCGTCAATCGTTTCTCTTTAATTCTTTTTTCTTTCGTTTTTTTCTTCTTCTTTTCATTTCTTTATTTTTCGCTTTTCTTTCTTTTTGTCGTTATGTATATTTATATATATATATATATAAACATTTTTTTTTCTTTGTTAACTGTATTCTTACGGGGTTTTATTAATAATATGAAAGTTTAACGAATATAAAGAGCGATACACCGGGAATCGTTAGGAAATTTTGCGAATTTCGAATTCGTTATTTCGAACCGTTTGCGTTGAGCCAGAAGTCGACAACATTTTCAATTATAGTTTAAAAAAAATAATAATATTCGCGAAATATCAATAAAAATAATTTCACCTTATCAGACATTTTAAAACAATCAAATTATAACAAGGTTTTTGTAAAATTTTAGATTAAGATCTTATGAGTATAATTCAAATATAATTTTTAACTAGAATATTTTACACAAGTAAATGTTGTTATTATTTTTTTTTTATAAATAATATAATTTCTGTCATTAGATTACATTGATTTAATTATATTTTGTTAATTGGTTTCATACATTATATTATATACTAAAAATTATATTTACATACATTAAATTCAACTTTTTATTCATTTTTTATAATTTATATTACGTTTTTGATAAATGAAAAGGGAACTTAGTTTATAAATATAGATTTTACTCTATAAAAAAAAAAATACTAAATATCAACAACTTATATTATTCATATTGAAAAATATCATAAATCATATAAATAATCTTACAAGTAAGATAATTTATTTTTTTCCGAAGTTATGACTAATAATATAGAATACGGTAGTTTTAGACAAAATATTTGATTTTAAAATTTTTTAAATATATGTTCATATATATATATATATATATATATATATATATATATATATGGTACATACTTTACATTTGACCAAATCAAAATAGGATTAATGTAAAATATTGATTTGAATACCATCATAAATATCAATAGCACACGATTCCTATATCAAGGATAACAAAAGCGATTCGACATATCGATAATGTCAAATTTGATACTAGCACATTTTGATGAACGACATTCTACGATACGAAATATCTATTATCTATATCTATGTATATACTAACTATACATACATATATATATATATATATATATATATATATATATATATATATATATATATATATATATATATATATATATATATATAATATAGTATAAAATACAACGATTCGAATCAAGAGGAAGATCATATCGGCGTATAATCCGGCGCGCGGTGAAATTGCACAAAGACGTCTGAAAACGTTTCCTTTTACCCACACATTTCATGGGATTTATATACGTTAATTCGACTATCTGTGAGCGAAATCGAAGCAACTTTGACATAGTCAGATCCTAGATGAAATCTAAAGGGACGAAGGTTGCGAAACGGAAAATGTCGCGGAAGCAACAATACGGTCTATGGATGCTTTGAATTGTAAAAATATATATATATATATATATATATATATATATATAATATATGAAAATATATATTGTTATTATATAACAATGACGACTTAGTATTCATAATATTTTATGTTGAAAATAAGTTATATTTTTGAAAAATTTTTCGAAATTTGAATTATAAAATATGTTCAAAAATTATTAAAATGTTCCACAATTATTTATTTTACTCGGATTGATTTGAATTGCTAAAATTTTGGAATAATTATTTTTTTCCTATATTGATACAATTATTTTTAACATTTATGTTAAGTTTAAGCTAGATAATTTAGAGTGTGTTCTTGTTGTAATTACGACAAAAAAAATCGTTAATAGTATTTTGAAAAATCTTCTCCATCAAAATGTAAGATTTTGAGTAACATAAATCCTTCAGTTGGAGTAAAAACTTACCTCATGTTAGTCGGTCATTGACTTTTGCTAACGACAATATCATTAAAAAATTGTGTTCAAAGATCTTCATAATGACATTAGAAAAATATCAGAAAATCTCGACATTTATCTAAGAAAAATAAATTATTGATTCAAAAATTTTATCAGTTTAAATTTCAAGAGTCAAATTTGATCATATGGTGTGATTTACATCACTTTCATAATTATGAGCAAATAATATGTTGAAATTAAATATAGTTTGGTATTATTTAATTTATCGCTATACCTATTTATTTATTATACTTTTTAAATAAAATTCACTTAAATTAATTAAAATCAATCTAAAAATATTTCTTATTGAATAATATCCAAGTTTATATATAAGTATATAAATTTCTTTAGTGCGAAAAAAAATATAAATTGCCTAATGAAAAATATTATAAAAGAATCTGAAACTATCCTAACGAAGTAAAGAAGAATCTATTACTGAAGAAAACAACTTTAATATTAAAGAAGACTAATATCACTTGATATCTCTTTCACATACATACATATATATATATATATATATATATATATATATATATATAGTATATAGAAACAGAATCTACTACAAGTTTGATTGAAAATCCCACAAGACCAAACTTATTGAATAGACCGATTGTAATATATATACTGAGTTTCCTAAGTTGCGTAATAATAATAATAATAATAATAATAACTTTCACTATTTTCATTCACATATAATAAAATATTCCAGCTATTTTTATATATATATATATATATATATATATATATATATATATATATACTAGATATTCGTTTATTTTCAATATATTATATATCTCTTTTAATATGAAAAATGTACTTACCTATCAGTAAATTAACCCCCTCAGTCAAATCTTTATCGTATAAAGTGACCAATTTTTTCCCGTCCACTAACAAAGGGGTAATATCTAGGAGTACACCCTCAGTGACATCGCAATGTTCGTGCCCTTGTCTTGTTACTTGATAAACTGCAGTCTGGGGTGTATGGTGCATTCTGTAACAAAATGAAACAATATCCGTTTAGTATCAATTTTCTATCCAAAACGAATTTTCTTAAATAACGAAATTAACCCTCCACTTCTTTCATTCGATGTACGCGAACGAAGGGGATTTAACGCCGGAATTGGTTCTATTAACGGAAACATGAGATTAAATAAGCTCCGGACAAGCTTTTCCATTAGAAACGGAGTGGTCTTAGATAGGAAAGAAAAAGGAATACACAAAAAAAAATAAATAGAAGACAAAATCGCAAATAAGCGCGTTCACAGCGATAAACATACATGCGAATATTCCATCGGAATACTAAGGGTATTTTTCACCCCTATTTTTATTTATTTATTTTTGTTTTATTTCTCTTTTAGCGGTCACATTAACATCACGCAATTACTTCACCCTCGTCAATGTCTTCGCCGGTGTCAGCGTCAATAACTGACAGCATCTTCATTGAAAACGAAAGAGCGAAAGATCGAATATGCTGGTCGAACAAAAAAAAAAGAAAAAAGATGGAAAAAGAAAAAAGATGGAAAGAAACGAACGGACGGAAGAAGAAAAAAATACGAATAGACCGACAACAGAAAAAAAGATGCGAGATGTTGTGGAAAGAACAGATAGATCCGCAAAACAATTTTGCGCAAATTGCTTACGCGCTTTTCGCAGAGAATGTGCAAATCAACGTAAGATAGTTTAGGAAAATTTTCGTAAAAATCCTGTAGAAAAACCTTGCTATTCTACTGATTCATAATCGTTAAGTTTTTTTCTGCTATTTTTATCTGCTAAATCTGTTATTAAAATAATGATAGAAACGAAATAAAAAAAAAAAGATTGAAATAATAAAGTCTGAGTCAATCATTGAAAACAGTAAAAATATAAATATGAACGTAAGTCATGTGAAAATCTAATAAAATTTTTGCAAACAATAATATTACGACTTTGTTTTGTGCAACATTTTACGCTTTTATTGTGAAAATTTACTATAGAAAGTCATTTCTGTCAGAAACAAATACATTTCCGACAATTTCTATCCGTCTCAGAAGTATTATAAAAATGAAAATATTTTACAGAAATGCACGAAACATACAAAACTGCAGTATGGCAAAATAATAATTGGCATTTCTGTCAATCGCAGATTTTATTTAAATATATAAAGCTCAATATAAAATTTATCATAATATAAATAAATTTTACACAATCTATTATATATATAGCACATGCAAAATATACTTTTTACTCGATATATAGTTTTAATAAATATCTATTATATATGTATACTATTGTATTTTTTTGTAAAATATTATTGTTCATTAACGTATACTTCGTTTGAAATCTGATATTTTCGAACTAATATTTTCACATTACTGAAACGAAATTTTGTGTTTCAACAATATAATATTGAATGTTGATATATATATTTTATTTTAAACATAATATAAACTAATATATATATAATATGATAACGTTGTCAGTATAATATCGCATTTCATAATGAATATTGATAGATTTTTATTAATGGGAACAGAATATATATATATATATATATATATATATATATATATATATATATATATATATATATATATTTGATTTATATTAAGAAAACTACTAATTGTTTTTTACAAGATTTCCAAATGTATTTTATTTTTGTTAATTTTAGTTACAACATTTATTTTCATTAATTACGCAATATATTCCTCGTTTTCACAAAATATATATTCACAGATTTCTCTACACAAACACACACACACGCACACACACACACACACACACAAATATATATATATATATATATATATATATATATATATATATATGTATATGTATATAGTGAACGCATAATGGAAGGAAGAATAAGACTAGATAACAGAACGAAATGAAAATCTATAGAAAAACGGTAATGGAATCGATCCTACGTCATACATTTTAACAAAAGACGAACAAATATATTATATAAAGATCAGAAATACACACACACATATATATATATATATATATATATATATCCATAAATTTATGTAATATAAAAATATATGCATATATATTCACGCACTTATTATTTTTCATCAAATTATCTCACTGAAAAAAAAAATCAATACTACAACACCTTACAAAATATAAATAATAAACTCGGCACGTGCAAGTTTACAATATATTGTATATATATTTTATATATATAATACAAAACAATAAACCGCATTAATAACGCACACCTGTTTTGTTTCGACGTCGACTGAAAACTTTCGCGTGAAACGTGCAAATAAATAAATAAATAAATAAACAAACAAAACGTGTGTATAATAATGAAAGCGGTACGGCGCCAAAGCCGCGCTGAAAACGTACAGTTATTTTCAGCGTATTATTATTAACGTCGCAGCTTTCAGACGATGCAAAGAGAGAGAATGAAAGAGAGAGAGAGAGAGAGCTTTGTTTCGCGTGCGGAATTCAGGCAATTTCACTGTGGATTTTCCTACAGTGAAAATTCTCTTTCTCTCTTGATCTAAATTGCATTATTTTACATCTACTAATAAATGCATGCATGCATATTTATCTGGATAAGTAAATTATTTACTGTCTCTAACAAGAGTTGGATCTTAAATTATCAATTAAAACTTGGCATATTCATGTCTTTATGAAATGTCATATAATTTATTATTATGTAAAACTAAATATTTTATTTTATATAATGATTGTGATGAACATTTATTAAAAAACGATTGAAATGTCCACACTTTTTATACAATTTATTAGCTACATCTGTTTGCTTGTTTGTCTGGTACAAATCTTGTAATCGATTTTTCTATAACTTTCCATTATCTAATTGAGATACAATTTTGAATACTTATTCATTCTCAATGACAAAACATGAATCAAATAACAGTTGTATTAATTGTTTTTTTTAATTCATGGTAATTAATTGATTTGATAAAATTTAATCATTAAATTAGCAAAACAAATAACATAATCTTCTAAATCTGATCCGTATATCAATGTCAAACATTCTATCAAATATTTCTTGGTCTTCTAAAAATGCTACCTATATAAATAAAAATGAAGTTTGATTAATAGCATGTCGTACCCAAAATAATGATTTATCAAAAAAAATAGCATTATTTCAATTATGATCAATCTTTTTTTAGACTGTTTTAGACATGTAGAGAAAAGATTTATTGATTTTATACTGATATTTATCAGCATCAGTATCAAAAACAAATTTTCTAATAACATTGAAAGAAATTAATTTTATTTCATCATAGATAATGGAAAAAAAATATATATATAAGACGTAACGTATTATATAATACCGAGTTAAAACATAAAATGATTATAGTATATAATTTGCACAGATGCATCCTTTGTGCATTCATCGTTTCGTACATGTGCTAGTTACGAAACAGTATTATCGTCGAAATCCTTGCTTTCCAAAATACCGAAACCGCACATCCGGAAAAGTTAATTATGTTACGGTACACACTTCCGACTCGTATTCGTAACATACTTCTGAACACGTTCAACACTACAAATATTTAATTTTCGAATCGTTTTTAATCGACAACATCACTCAAATACACAATAATATACTTAAATTTAATAATAAACACGATTATATAATATATATATATATATATATATATATATATATATATATATATATATATATATATATATAATGGTCAATTGTTATGTAATCAATCAACTATACCGAAATTACGATACATGGAGTCGATAACCGACATTTTCAATAAAATTGCAAATGAAGTTTCAAATCAAAATACCTCAGAGTTTTATTATACCCCGTCATAACTTCGAATGGCTTTATTTCACCATCCCCCCCATGAAAATACTAAGGGTGGATGTTTTTATTGCATCCATTCACATAACATTACCCATCGTCAATAAAACAAAAACTATCGTACACTGTTATATACAGCAGCGATTCGAAAAACCGACCTCAAATTTTAAACATATATATATATATATATATATATATAAATTGTATTTATATAAAAGTTTAATGAAATGTGCTGAAATAGACGATCGTATTGAACGAGATAGCTTTTTATCAATGAAAAGACTTGAAGGCATCAGCATTAAAACGGAACTGGTTAAGTTAAGTTGTTACGTGTCTTCAATATTGCTCTGCAGTGTGGAAAGTTGGACTCTAATTGGAACTGCATATGAGAGAATTGATGCTTTTGAAATTGTGGCTTTATATGTGAATATATCCTATATGTCTCTAATGTAGAAATGTTTCAATTACTTCATATAAAAATGAATCAATTATATTTCGGTTATATCATGAAAAATTATAAAGCAAAATATTATATCAAAATATTTTTTACTCTATATAATCTTTCAAAAAATATATATTAAAGGATTATTCGTGATTGTAGATTAGTAAATTAAAATACTTTTCATTCAAAGAGATTATATTAATAATGCAATATTAGAACTAAAATTTTGAATTGTGGATAATATGGATATGGATTTTAGTAATATAAAATTGTAGGACCAAATATATCGAATCATACTATATATGGTATATATATATATATATATATATATATATATATATATAAATTTGTCGTCGTATAACCGTTTTGCGTCGCTAACCCCGTCGAATAAGTTTTATATACGATGCGCACAACAAAAATATATTCATAAACAAAACGATAAATTCCCCGCCGATTCTCCTCTTTTATGATTTCTCGCCGGGAGAGATTCGTGGAAATTTACAAATGACACGGATTGCCAATAAAAAAAAGAAGAAGACAAAAGAAGAATCCGCGACATTTGAGAAGGACCGAAGCATACCGAAATAATTTCGGGATTTCATTTCACCGCAATGCGCACGTAACGTATTACAAGTTCGAGAGGAAAATTCAATTCGGAAAAGTCGTATATTTTCACGCACGCGAAATATATTCTATTCCGAGTTTTCCTCATATTTCTCATCCACTTTTCTACGTTTCTTTTTTTTTCATCTGCCATTTCATTATTTTCGTAGATTATTTATATAATTGGATGAAATATAATATTCAAATTATTTCTTATTTTTATATATTTCTCATCATATAAACAATATATACATATATATATATATATATATATATATATATATATAATAAATCGATCATTATTCAACCCTTATATAGATATTTTATTATCTATCATATCTTTTTATTATATATAAACATATATATAACTTATTCTAATTTTATATAGTATTTCAATATATATTATATAATCAAATTAATGTATTTATAGAAATTTAATACTTAAATTATTATAAATAATTATTTATTCTGATATGTTGATATATTTATTCATATTTCAAATTAAATTATGTTTATTTACAAATTAAAAATAAATAAATCTACTTAAAATGAGTAATATTGGCATTGTTAAATCTTGAGTATTAAATTATTCATATAATTAAATTAAATACATATATATATATATACATAATTTTGAGATAAAAATAAAATATATTAAATATTAAATATCAGTTTATATAAAAAAATTATTCTCGGTTATAATAAAAAAAAAAGGAAAAGAAAATGTTTTGAATTCAACCCCGCGCTATTCTCACGCTGTTGCGAATCTTTAGTTTCGTTCTTTTCTCATTTTTTTTTATATTTTAATTAATTAAAAAAAGTCAAGGGATGAGGGTGAGAATTGATTTATTGCGACGAAAAAGGAAGAGCTTTTAGCGAAAAAAAAAGCTCATTCCACGCGCGCGGCAAAAAGAAAGCCTCATTTATATTCCGGTCATAATTTGTAACTTTTTATTATACATTTTTTTTTTATTCGTCCTCTTTCTACTCGACGACGTCATACAATTTCTACAATAATTTACGCTCTTTATGTATAGCGATAATAATAATAATAATAATAATAATAATAATCGGAAAAATCTAATTGCTCTCCGGTTGGCCTTTTTTGGCTTTTTTATATATTTTTCTCTTTTTTTTTTAAGACTCTTAATAAATTTACACGTGCTCTCTTTTCCGCAGTAATAGCGTTCAAAGATCGTTAACGACGTAAGACGATGGGTTAAAAACGTGTTTGAATTTCAAATTTGATCCTTAAAGCAAATTAAGATTATCTTCAACAAAATAACAGGAAGATTTACAACTACGGCGTGCCCCCCCCCCTTCTCCTTTTTTCTTCTTTTTCGCCGTCTCTTTATTATACGTCTTTCGATTCTTGTTTTCTTCCGAATATAATGAGAAATTTTCGACGGCCGAACCTTTCGGCCGTTTCAAATTTAAACGATTCAAATAATTAACCAATTAGTGAAAGAATGCCTCCAATCAACGTGTTAGATGAATAAAATTCGTAATTATATATATTTTTAAATAATATTTGTAAATTAATTGCAGAAATTAGCAAGACATTTTTTTTAACGTTAAAAAATTGCTCATTTTCTTTTCTAGCTCTAGTTTCAACACTTGAAGCTTTAATTATGAATATATAATTAAGTGCACTTTTGCAAATTACGTCTTTCATTTCCATTTTTTTTTAACTTAATTTAGTTTTATTAAAAAAAAAGTAAAGAAAACATTTAAAAGTCTTTTCTAGAAAATTTAATTACAACAAAAATAATATTATTATTCATATATCATCCGTTAAACCTTCAATCCGTAAGCTTTAAATAAATAAATCAATAATAGAATAATCCTTTCAGATTTAAGCCTCCATTTCCAATTTTATAGCTCGATTTTATTTTTTAGCGAAATTTTCAAATATCGCTTTTGTAATACAGGATTTAGCGTATCGCTGTATCTTAATTGGCTACAGGAAAATAAGTAAACATGTGTGTTAACACCGAAATTCCACAAGCATTATAGATTGAATTAAACATAATATATAGTATGGTTTATACTCTATATAATATATATTTTCTTTTTTGAAATAGACTTTTTATTTATGGAATACATTTTTTTTAATATAATATAAAGTATTAAAGAAATAAAAAGTATATTTGGTTGAATTGTTAAAAATGAATCTTGGAAGGTTTTGTTAAGAATCGATTATTTATTATATAAATCAATTAATTCAACTGTTAAAAATATCATAAAATTAATGTAATAATTATAAATTTAATTTATAAATTTACATGTAAAATAAAACAATATAATTTTTCCAAAAAATACATACGCAACGATTCATTTTCCGTTATATAATATCAAATGTAAATATAATAAATTGACATTTTTAAATCGTAATATAGCAATAAAATTACACGTTATAAATAATAATAATAATAATAATAAATATATTAGGAAAAGACGACGCCATAACAGCTCCGTTTACAATACGATTTTCCGTTACAATAACCGATGTTAATGGCATGTTGACAATTTTAGAATTACACACATACGCACAAATAATAATAATAATTATTATTATTGTAATTATAATGCGCGTGTATCGCGTTCAATAATCGTATTATTAATCATGTACGAGTCAAAATGACGCCTCGTTACGGCGATATTATCGATTCGATTCAAAGTCGCGCCCGTTTTCGGGCATCGGATTAACGACACAGTGCCAGACGTAATGTCTTCCCATAACGACACCTAACGATAGTCGAACGCAATAAGAACCGATCCAGCGGTTCTCAAACGGCGCACTCGAGAGCGTCCCAGGGGTAACTTATGGCGGGCCATTACGGCTAGAAGACGAATTGCTTTGGATTTATGGCGTCATATTAGTGTTTTGGGGCTGAGAAAAATATTTGTTCAACGCGCACATACACACACACACACACACACATATATATATACATATATATATATATATATATATATATATATATATATATATATATATATATATATATATATATATATATATGACGTGATTGATAGGATGAAACGTATTGTTTGTATGTATGTATTTTGAATATTTATTATTATTATTATTATTTGTGATTTTGACATGAATATGTCCTTAAATACGATATTTATTATCATTGTATTGAATATTAATTGACACATGAATGATTTGTTTATATATATATATATATATATATATATATATATATATATATATATATATATATAAAATAACATTTTCAGTGAAGTGTGTTTATGCTTATTGATTGTTATCAAATCAATGGTTTTGATTTACACATATGAATTGTATTAATTTTAATATTGATAAATATTTTAATGTTGCATTATTTTTTTTATTGATACTATAATATTTTTTTTTAGAAAAATTTGATAAAAATATATTATATCGCATTCGTATGAATCGATTTTTAGAACATCTATATGACTAATGTTTTCATTTATATATATATATATATATATATATATATATATATATATATATATATATATATAAAAGAAATGATCTAAAATATTCAAAAAACAACTCAAAACTGGAAAATCGCTGTTTTTATTGTACATAATTAATTTTGCATCAAAATCAGTTTTACATATAATATAATATTAAAACGAAATATTTAATGTATTAAAATAATTCACAATTACCATAAATATAAAAAATATATCATATTAATATTATTATAATTATTTATAACACTTTTTCAAATGATTTTAATGAGAGAAAAAGTGCCCGTCGATCGATATAAATACATATATTAAACTTAGTATAAATGTTAAAAAAATGACAAATATAACTTTGTTAAAAAAAACGTTCAAACTAAAAATATATATATAAAATGATGTAAAAGAAAAAATATTCTATAAAAAATATTGTTGAAAACTCTGAAATATATCGACAATGTGAACAATATATTTTATATTTTTTTCAAATAGAAAAAAAATATTATTCATCTCTGGACTAGACTTTTTATCGATATATCAATTGAATCTCTCAACTCGGAAAACTAAAAAGTTCGTTTTTTTTTCAAATAATATTTCATATCATTACATTTGCTTACATCATGATAACATTTTATAAAGTTTTCCATTGTTCTAAACTTATTCAAGAGACTAATTAATATAGATTATGCAATCAGAATAGCTTTTATCTATTAAAACCTCTACGTTTTCTATCCTATTTTTTTTTTTGTAAAATAAGCGACAATAATAGTTGCTTTTCATATCTTTCGTCTTTTTTACAACAGCGATATTCAATCATTTTTGTAATAGGTCAGAAAAAATGAGTGCAAAAAAATAACACGAGTCGTAAAATAAAAATTTTAATTTTAAGCACAAAGAAAGAAAATAACCTCTTTTAGATTTTCTTCTACTATTATCATTATTCAATTTTTGCACAATTTAACTGAAATGAGCTTTTTTTTTAATTTCCGATTTTTTTACATACACTTTTTAAAACCAATTACTATATTCTATTATTTTCAGCTAGTTGAATGTCATTATTTTATAATATTCAATTATATATTTATTTCGAGAGAATTTATAAATTTATTACATTATTATAGTATACTCAAAATATCTTTAGAAATTCCTTATAAAGCTTATATCTTGAACATTTGTAATCTTCTCATGAAAGCTATCTAAACTATCTACATTTCAAATTCTTATAATACAATACATTAAAACAACATAAATTATATAACATTCTCAAAACATTTGCAATCTCATTAATTCATCGTAGATAACCGAACTTTGCTGTCAGTTCACAAAACGCCTATTAAGCTTGAATATATCGACCAAAAAAAAAAAAAACCGTATTTCAATTAAAATTTCAAAAAAAAAAATATGTATATATAAAATCTGCCGCATATACAAAATTTAAACGAAAGCATAAAAAACATGTCCATAGCGGCAGGGAATATGTATACATTTTATCACGAGACGACCGCGTTGAAAAGGTTATCGGCACACCGGTATATTTGTCGACGACAAGGCAGCTGTTGAAAAATATGTTTTTTTTTTCCCTATATTACTACCGACCCGACGTCACATAAAAAGACCATATTTCGTCCTTCAGACCACGCCGGTCTCCTACTTTCAGACGCGCCACGTTTTTTAACCCTTTCCCAGCCCCGGATGACATTATTAAAAGGGCTACAATGCGTCATTTTCAACAGGCGTACCCGTTCTATATTATTAAAAATCTTTCCTATATATATATATATATATATATATATATATATATATATATATATATATATATATATATATATATATATATATATATATATATATTTATACGTGTATAGTGTAAAAAGATGTGCGTATACGAAAAATAGAAGTTATATAGTAATAATTTTTTTACTTTTGCTACAATTTCTAAGGATAGAGTATAGAATAAATATATGAAATATACAACAATAAAAAAATTGTTAAGTATTTTATAATATTTAAAATGTATAAAATATCACTTTAAAGATATATTTATTATTAAATTTGTATTTTTATATTCCAAAATATCTATCATTCAATGGTTAAGTTCGTTTATATATAGGATGTTTTTTTTTGTAAAACTATTTAAAATTTTTTAATTTAAAATACAACATAGATAAATAGTGTTATTTGCTATAAATTTAACTTTATCCTAAAGATAATTCAATGCTATTTATTCTTGAATACTGTTTTTCAAACTGTCAATTGTTTACTACTTTTCAACGCAGTCTATAGACTTTGCATAGTCCTAGTAACAATAGTGTAGCGATATTAAATTGCATTATCTCGAAGACCAATTCACAGGTCCATTTCCACTAGCAACTTTATTTTGATCCTATTCAACTTTGTATTATATTTCAGAATTTTATAAGCCCACAAACCAAAATCTTCCATAAAGTCAATGGACACAACTCCAACTGTCAAGCACCATGCCGAATGGACTCATTTGGGTCTTCATCATTATTACGGTCCACAACAACAAAAGCTTCTTCAGTTCCCATTGTATGACGTCTCTAACGACAACTGTTATCTTGTAGAGGAAAATTGGTACACAATAGATCCATGGTTATTCGAATCTGATTATATGAATTTTGCACAATTTGTAAGAATTCTTCAGATGTTAATTGAACGATATATGATATAAATAACATATCAAACTAAATACAAAACAGTAACCGATACTAAAATTTTATATTTAGCAAAAAGTGTTATAAATATAAAGTTTTATACCTTTATAAAAAAAAAACACCTTATATATACGAGTTGAGCGGACCGTAAATTTTCGAATCATTACATAAATAAATATTTATATATAAAATTTATATTACTTCATCTTAAATTAGACTTTACATGATTCAATCTTATTATTAAAAATACTCAGATTTATATATTCTAATATATAAAATTCAATTTTCTAATACGCAATAAATATAAATATATATATATATATATATATATATATATATATATATATATATATATATATATATATATATAATGCACCGATGTGTAAGATTATAATAACGATGAATATCGCACATAAAATAAATGAATCGATATATTATCTATAATCAAATATAAAATATTTATATATAAGAGACTTTTTTAACACATTAACGTACCTGTCATTATCAGTTTTCGACGTCTGATTGAGTAACGAATGCGCTAGAGTTAATTGAGTATCGTCGATCCTTACTAATAGTATATCGCCGCTTTGCACTTCGGCGGCTCCTTCCCAGCTAAGGACCATAGGAAGGCAATCGTCCTCGTTGCCTCCAGCGGCACCGGAGCCTCCAGGACACTCTTCGGGTATCTTGAAAAAAGAAAAGGAAATCGTATAATGAGACATTCCTGACGGATATAATGCGGCATTCGAAAGCGGAAGGGCGACGATCAAAATTCGGTCTCAATGAACGTCTCGAAATGAGTGAAGGATCCGTAAGAGGATGCGAAATTGAATAGATACTAAAAATTCATATATAATACAATGATATATATATATATATATATTATGTTACATAATGGAAACGATATTATTATATATATATAAATTTACAAAATAATATAAAAAAATATATACTCTTAAATAATTATGTGTTTCATATATTTGAATGAATAATTTTTATTGTGAACAAAGAAAATTAAAATTAATTAAGATAAAATATAATAAATTGATATGAAAGTATGTTAATTTTTAGATAGGCTAAAATAAATAAGTATTATTTATTTTAGCTACAATTCGTCTATCTAATACATTTTATACTTTTCATTAATGTTGTTCTATTAATAAAAAAAAAATACATTGTTTATACTTCAAATTCAATTTTATATATATTCAATACTTAATTTATATCATTGAAAAAAATATAAATTATTTTTTTACATAAATAAAAAGAAATCTGAGAGTAATATAAGATATAAATCAATTTGAGGTATATTTACAAAATTTATATTTTATCAAAATAATTAATAAAAACTATTATATATATATATATATATATATATATATATATATATATATATATATCATGTCATCATGTCACAATCAAAACAAAAACCTGAAAATTGCATTCCCTTTTTCAAACGCGCTTCAGTTAACTTATCAACATGTCAGTTAAAAATTAAAAATCAAAATAGAAAAAAAAAACAATATAAAACAAATAAAATCAAACAAACGAATAAAAAAAAATACGAGAAAAAATAATTCGAATTCACTGACCCGCAAGAGTTAAAATATTTAAATTTAAATACGGCATAACACGCACATGACACGGACTCTATTCGACGTTCGATTCGAATTATCAATAATAATAACGCAAACACTTTGATGTGACATGTGAAATCTGCAAAATTCCGTTTATTGCAAAATGACGATCGCTGCGAAAAATAGAAATGTATTAAAAAAATGTTTTTTTTTTAATATATTTTTATTTTTCAGTCGTATTATTTATATTTATTCTTGTGTAGAGAACGATCAAATCAACTCGTTAATTCGATTCACTCGACCTTACGTATTATATATATATATATATATATATATATATATATATATATATATATATATATATAATGTCCTCGACTTTCGTACATAATGGATATCAACTATTTTCAATATATGGTATTTTATATACCATTAATACTGAAAAAAATGGATCGCGTATTTTTAATCTTATTTTCATGAAAATGCATTTTCATAATAAATAAAATTTTTGAATATAATTTTGAACAGAAAAAGAACATATAATACAATGTCAATTAGTTGAAAAGCTTTTTATTGGAATTTACGAACTCAATGATATAAAAAATAAAATCGTTCATTTTATTGTCTATATATGATATATATTATGTTATCTATTTAATATTAAATATTTAAAATTAATATATAGATATAAATAAATGAAATTTTTCTATAAGGAATAATAATACATAAAAATTAAACGTATAGCTGATTATTTAAAATCGTAAAAAAATATATTAAAATTAAAAAGTCTACAGAAATATGTGGTTATATAACATTTTAAATATGGTGCAAATTTTGGTACGATTTATTCATCGAACTTTTTTTTTATTTTTACATATTTATATATATATTTTTTATATTATACATAATTTTAAACATGTAGTTATTTGAAATATATATTTTTTTGAGAATTATTAATCATTTCCTCGGCATTAAAAGTGTTAATGATATATATTTTTGAATAATCATAATATTTGAATTTTGATTATGGAAAGAGATATTAAAAAAAACTAATAAATCACTATTATTTATATGCCTATGCAAAATAAATTGTACATGAACTACGAGTAATTTATTTTTTGCCGTAACGAATCAACTGCTCTATGCACAACCTTCTATCATATAATTCTATTTTTTTTTCAATAATATTAGCATATAATATAGAGACCTTACTCTAGATAATAATTTCATATTTTCAATAATATTTGACGAAAACGCAGATTCGCACTCGCGCATTCAAAGCACGTCAATGAAGGTAAGTGAATTTACCGTCTCATCGCTTTCATATATATATGTATATAATTTTTAAATTATAATTTAATCAATACGAAAGTTGAATCGAAATAATGAAGAAAACTCGCCTTTAATAATACAGGTTAATATGCGAGTGCCTTTATATATATATATATATATATATATATATATATATATATATATATATATATATATATATATAAAGGTCGATAACGTATCGGACAGTACTGGGATCCGTTTTGCGCGATTTGATGCTTGGGGCACGTCAATCGGGGATAATTGCAGACCTCCGGGACCCTGGACTAGGGACTATTTGCGGTTAAGTGATTGCGTCGGATTCGAACCCGTGGTCCCTTCCAGATTTTACTTGATCACTTATTAACCCGCGACCTCCACCAAAAGGGAATGGATATCTCCTTTGGCGGAATGCTAAATAAGTTTCTCCTCGTAATAAAACCGTATCACGTATATTTTATAACTGCGTGAGTACGTGTGCGTGTGTGTGTGTGTGTGTGTGTGTGTGAAAATACTTTCCTATTTTCGGGTAAATACGTGAATGTCACGTATAACATCGTTAAAAGCCAAAGGATGCAAGCGTATAAAATATATTTACTTTCGTGCCGTCACGTAAAAATCGTTATATATTATATTTTGGATAATAGCATTTATTTTTTTATTCTAATACGTGAATTCTGCTCGACTAAAAATCTAAATAATAAAAAAAAATATTTCTTTATTTTATAAATATATACGGTTTTGTTATAAGAACACTGATTTTTTTTTTAATCATATTGAGTCAAATGTTCAATTGTAGCGTTTTAATTTCCACAGTTAATTATTTCCGATCTAAGATTTTGTACTTCAAAACCCAGTTTTAATTACAATATTAATATTTATTACAATATTCCGATAAATTTTCTTTAAATGTTTTTCCATAATGTCACAAATTTAAATATATTTTAGAAAATTAATAATGAGTAATTATATAGCAAAGTTTTGTTTGCATTTAGTAGTTAAAACGAAGATAAAAAGTCTATATTAAAAAAATAATAAATCAAAGTATTATTGATACATCTTTATCAATATTTTCAACTGTATTAAATAATTTTATCACACTTTTCGCTATTCATCAATTTAAATAATTTGCATATAAAATATTTAAAAATATATGTAACGTTTATATTAAAAGATTTTCATTCGAAAGTACCTTTCATACTTCATTATAATAATAATGTACCTTCTTTCTTCAAAAAAAAAAATTTTTTTTGATGGTAACGGAGCTTTCATAATATATTTACAGACCACGGGAAAAAACCTCAGCGGGGCGCATTCACGCGAGCAATATCTCTTCACGTCGGAGTAAAGAGACGAACCAAAAAAAAATAACAAAAACACCGAGCAAAAGAAGGGAAAAAAAGGGCACCAAAAAAAAAAAGGAAACAATGTCGATGGGGGGGGGAGGGTAAAAGGAGCGAATGAGGGAAAAAAATTAGACGGCACCGTCGAGACGCAGATTTGACGCGGAAACGCAAAAAGGGCGAATAATGTATACGGAATAAATGCAATGAGGGACAAGAAAGGGTCTACGGTTCGAGCATTCTTCCCCCTTTAGGTGCCCGGTTATCGTATATTGCTCGCATACCGAAACCGAGGCTTTTCTTTTTTTTTTTTTTTTCTGTACTTTACCATCTCTATATAGGGATCCTTTGAAGCCTTCGCAGTGTCTGTATTGCACGTGCATTGACGCGGCTTTGAATCCTGAATACGCCTCGAGGAACGGCCAAAATAAAACCTCCCCCGTGGCACGACGAAAAATTTCCATCTAGATAAAGGGGGACGCTTGCTCTTCATGGTAAATCTCGAAGAACGATTTTATATATTTATATTTATATATATATATATATATATATATATATATATATATATATATATATATATATATATATATATGTATATATATATAAAATAAAATAAAAAAAAAGCGGAAAAATGAGGTCATTTTTAAATCTAAATATTATGTTCGTCTCGTAGAGTGAACACGTTTTTGAAACTCTATATAGATATGCACATATAAAACGAATTTTTATTTGCATATTTAAACGAATGAAAATCTACTGAAATGTGAAAATTTTAATGTACGCTGCGTATATTAATAATTAATTAACAATTATCTCGGTTGTGTTTTTTTTTTCATCATAGCATGTTGATGAAAAGGGAAAATTAAATATATCATTATTTTCATTCATGAACGTGCAAAAATTTCGTTTATGATATTTTAAACAATATTCATACGATTTATTGATTCGTTTTAAATAAAAATTTATACTATTCAAAAACTATTTTGAAATTTTGCAATGATTTTCAGATATAAAAATAAAATTATAAAATATTCATTTTTTAAATAATTTTATATTATGTTTGATTTAAAGAATAATATTTTTTATTGGTATATATATACCTTTATGTCAAATATAAATAAAAATGTCTATTGATATAAAAATTTAAAACACGTTTTCGTAATAAATACTCAAAAAAAAAAAATATATATATATATATACGATAATGAAGACCATTTTCTTGATAATAATAATAATGATAATATTTACAGGGAATATTCCAATAATGCGTTTAATTCAATTTCCTTGCCTCAGAAACGACTTTGAAGAGCGCCGCCAAATTGCCGTCTAAGACGATTACTCGTCCAAATGTTTCTCTGTCCCCCTAACGATTCCTTACGGCCAAACTCATCGTCCGACGCGTCCCCCCTCATCGTCCTCCCCCTTAGGGAAAATATTATGTTAATTCGGTACCCTGTTTTCCCCCCAGTTTCTCTCCTCCCCCCCCCCCTCTGGACAAAGAGTGTCCCCCGGGCGCCGAAATTCTAGGATCGAAGTTTAACCCGGGGAAGTGATTTATCCCGGGCAGCGTAAATTTACCGAGAGTCGGATTAGCGACCATTTTAACCCACTGTGTCACCGAGCCAAATGCGTATTTAATGCGTACCGAAATATGCCGCAAATATTCTGTTTCTAATTTTCGATATTACTAGAAATGTGAAATTAGATTTAATGTATATATATATATATATATAAACTGAATTTATATACGATATTTCTTTAGATCAATTCCCCAAAGAGTAATGAATATCGTTTATAAATTTTATATATTTGATAGATAAAAATGATGAACTAAAAAATTAACAGCTTATTAATATATATATATATAATGCTACTTTAATTCATCAAATAAATTCAATACATAATTAAGTTTTAAATTAAAATCTACTTGAGATAAAATATTTTTAAATATCATGTTAACGTAACATCGCTAATACAAAAAAAATGAAAAATATTTTTTTTACCTCATATACATGTAATATTATATGTGTGCTTATTATATATATATTAAATACAAATAAATTGTAATAAAAATACGCCAATGAAAATATATTATTGAAACAATACGAATTATTAAACTGTAAAAAATATAATATATGAATACAAACAACTTGTCATATTATACAGCATAATAAAAGGATTTATGTAACATTTAATATTAACAAAGCTAGCGTTTTCCAAAAATAAACCGACATATTGAATTATATTTGGCAAAATACTAATTAACATTCACGTCTTAAATATCTAATTTCCTTCCAAATATCCAAACACAAATGGAATATCATATAATAGACGTTTCCTAATTAATTTTATCATATTATAAAGATCGAATAAGACGTCAATAATTAAATTACAAAATATGAATTACGTATTACATATATATATATGAAGTTAAATTGTTCTTCAAACATTTTGCAAAATCAGATATAAATTTTCAGTAATTTCATAATAAAACTGCTTCGTGTATATTTTGCATTCGAGTTTCACCGTTAAATTTATAAAAGTTAAAAATTTTCAACTCGCACGTGCTAAAACTAAATAATTCGACATTGTTGAATTTGTAGGACTTTAAAACTGCATCTAGTATATTGAATATAAATGCTCCTGTGCAAAACGAGCATCGTTTACTAAATTAACATAATATAAAAAAAAATATGTATATTTATTTATATAAAAAAGAACATGACTTATATTTTCTTGATGATACTGTATATTATATAAAAACGCGTGTAACTATTAATTCTGATTGAATATACGATAATATATTATACAATTATTACTATAATTACATATTATACAATTTTTAATATAATGTTTCAAAATAATATTATTATAGAACTGTGGTAAACAAACTACGGCCCGCAGCTTAAATCCGGTCCGCCTAAAAATTCAATGCAGTCGACCGCAGAATTTTAATTAATAGTGTAAACATTTTTATTTTCAATATTTTATTTTATTTAATTCATAAAAAATAGCAACTATTATATAAAAACTTAATAAATATAATAATAATAATATATTTTTGATTCAATTCGAAAATAAACTAAACGAAAAAAATGCACGCTAAATAAACCGTCAAAAATAATTTTAATTTATCAATATGTAATAAAAAAAAGGTTTACTAACTATTATATTACATTAATTTTTTTTTCGCTTTATATATTAAAAATATCAATTTATTCCTTCAAAGGATGGTTTTTAAAATATAAAACTTACAAAATAAATTTTAAAAAAATAAGAAATTATTTCTGATTATTTTTAAAGTAACAAAATTTATATTATTAAAACACAACTTTAATATATTATATGAATATGAACCGAAATTGATTTATATAAAAAATATATTATAAACGTATAAAGCGTTACACTTTGCCGAATATCCGGCACATAAATAAACCCATATACGTTCACAACAATATATATATATATATATATATATATATATATATTGCAAATTTAAAAAAAATATAATATATCACGGGAATCGCACCACGCCCAGTCGATATATACATTCGTACACGTTTTGCATATTCATCTTCACGGTTCAGAAATTTTAACCCGTTCCCGCAGCAGCAGCTACCGCACGGTTTAACCCCCTCGCGTCGCGCATAACTACATTTTTCGCGTCGCATTTCAACTAACGGTTAAAACGGTTTTCCACGGGATTTTCCGGTGAAATAAAAAAAAAACCCTCCGTTTTCCACGTCTCGCAACCGGAAACACGACTATGAATAAACTAATACGTCCGCCATTTTTTTTTTGACGCTTGATCATTCAGGTGAATCGCTCGATTTCTTACCGTTTTTAAATTATTATTTTATTTTAGATAGGATTTCATTTATTGGTTTTCATTAATGTCATCCCCTTTAAAATAATATCCATTAAATATTATTGCACTTTTTTTATCTCCAAAATACTTTTGAAATCTTTGAGTTCTTTACGTTAGCTTTTAATGCGCTTTAATCTCATTTATTCTTGTAAAACAAAAGTCCTTAGAGATTTTACATCTTTGTAATATGCGCGGAGCCATGTTTGGCAAATACGGAGGCTGAAGTATCATTACAATGTTATTTAATGGCAAAAATTTACGAATCGAATTATTTTTCGAAGAAAAAATGTTAGTTTAGGTTAAAAAGTAAGGGTAAATGGAAATTTTACAGGTTATATTATTCCGATTGATACGAGTTTTTCATTTTGATTGTTGTGTTAGTAAACATATCTAACGTCTTAATAAACATTATTTGTTATAATGAATATTTAGTCTTTATAAATAAAATTCTTTGCAAAATTATTTTTAGATTAAAAGGGGAAAAATAATTCTGATTTCAACGATTTAAAATATATAATATTATAATTTTTAACTTCTACGTTAAAATTTATCAATCTACGATTTAAATTAAATGAAATACACTTTCAATATTCGATAATATTGTTTTTTGATAATCAAAATTTAGTTTGAATAAAATTCTTGAATTGAAAGGTTGATAGAAATATATTATAATATTCGATGAATATTTCTGTATTGAAATTAATTTTCCAAAATACGATTTTATATAATAATAAAACAATTTCTGAAATATTCATTCGAAAATAAATATTCTTGTGTCAGTCATTCGCATTGTTCGTTAAATTTCAATATTTTGATATAATTTATACATTGAAAATAATACAAAAGTTATCATCGAAACACTCATCTCCGACTATTGTAAAATCGATAAAGGCACAAATATCGAAATATAATAAATAATACGTTCCGATAATAATATAGTAAAATGTATTAAATTATTTCAGTCGAAATATAATATTATAATAAAGCGGCGGGTTCAACAAGTAATTAAATTAATTTTCAACTTGATAATCCTTCATTTTACGGTGAACTTGGAAAACAAATCCGAACAGTTATCGGCACATCAAAATGTCACAAACTTTAACTTTGATATTCGGTTTTCGAACCTTTAATAAATTTCGGATGTAACATTTCAAAGATTCAGACAAATAAACGGCTAATTGTAATTTCTATTCAATTTCATGTATGTCTCTACTTCAATATTTGATGCTTTGAAATTTTAATACATATATATATATATAATGTTGAATATTTTGCTACAAAATATACATTATTTTAAATTTTATGATTCGTTCTTAATAAAATTGTATCATATCTAATAAATTCTCTATATAATGAACAACTTTTTAATTTAAATTTAAATAAAAATAAACGGTTCAAAATTAGACTAATTTATTTTATATTATACATCTAGATTATAAATCAACTTTTATAATGAAAAATGTCGAGCTTTATAAAAGCGTTACAAAAGCGCTTTCGGACTTCTATATCCGAATTTTACCCTTTATATATATATATATATATATATATATATATATAAATATTTTTTTTTTCGTCTCATGAATAAATACCCCATTTATTCGGTATAAGTTACGATTATCAACGAGGAAAAAAAACTTTTATTTTCGCAAATCACGATTCGATATATCCAAAACCTCACGATTCAACAACAACAATGAGTCCGCGGAGGATAAAATCTTTTATTATCAAAGCCTTCTCTGGAAGAAAAACATTCCCGTAATTAAAACTTTCTTGTTCGTATTAATAAAAATGTTCACACAAATATATACATATATTATATATATGTATATAAACTTGATATATATGTGTGTAATATATGATTAATGAAACGAACGAAGCGTGGAGATAAGATTGAAGCCATTCTTGGGCATAATGTTATATGTTATTATTGCCATATAACGTTCACAGAATGTAAGGAAAATATTTTTGGAAAATCATCCCTATTTTTTTTCCTTAGAAGCGAAGGTTTTTCGAGTGCGGTCATCTGATGAAAGTTTTCCCCCCTCGTGACCACAATAAATTGCATTTTTTTTTTCCACCGTGACCAAGAATGAAAGCCTTTTTTTTCCCTTCTTCGACTAACGTCCGACAATAGACGTTCAACAATGGCGACGAAAAGAACATATATCATATATTATCAAGCGTGCAACGTCGCATAATTGTATTAGTGAAATTACAAATTACATTTTCAATATTATTTATTTTTAGAAAAAAAATAAACAATAACAACAACAAAACATTAAATGAATGAATACATTAAAATATGATTTGTAAAATTATAAATAGAGACTGAATATTCAAATTTGGATACATGTGTTTTTATTTTAGTTCATTATTATAATTTAAGTACAATATTATATAATTCAAATATAATTAATATAGAATCCGGTTGTAAAACTTGAGATTCGATGTCATTCGAAAAAAAATCAATTTATACCTCACTATTATTTATTATGATATTTTCTATATTAAATATAATAACTTTGAAATATTTTTTTGACTAATATTATATATAATTTTCTTATAGAAATAATATAAATTTTAACATATCAAAATTTTTGTTAAATGTTATGAACAGATATTTAAAAATATATATTAATTGTTTAATCAGCGTAAAATATATAAAATATTGTAAGAATAATATTTGAATGCGACAACTCAAATATGTATAATATTATGATGAGTAAAAACACTCTTGAAAAATTGCATTTCATCATCCATCTGAATTATTACGTCACTTTAAGAAAAAAAAATACTTCCGGTCGAACATTAGCATTGAAATATTTACGACGAATTCGCCATATTGCCGTATTACAAAACGAGCCGCTTTCACTATTCGCCATCAAGATGATAGATTGACAAAAGCAGAAAAACAAACCCACCCTTATATGTACATAGGGAGGATGAATGAAAAAAAAAAAAAACAGCGACGATATTAGTACGTCGGAAAAGCGCTCCGGAGCACGAATCCGGAGTAAAAATCGCGAGATAGACGAAAAGCAGAAGAAGTCCAAAAGCCGGCAATCATATCACGAAGATGGATGAACGCAGCTACTACCTTTACCCGGTATACGGTAATGCCATTTGGACATTTACAGTGGAAAAATAAGGATGAATCCTTGAGTGAGAGAGAGAGCTTTTAGTCGAAAGCTTCGACCGTCTACCGACAAAAAGGTAATTTGGCCGACCATCAATCAAAGAAGTACGAATAAATAAGAGTCTGCGGCGATACTAGACCGTCATCAATCAAAAAGTGGGATAATTCGAAAGCGGTCAAGCTGTCGTCATTCCTAGTTATATATATATATATATATATATATATATATATATATATATATATATATATATATATAACATATAGTGATAAGCACTTAAAGCACATTTGTGTAAAAGTTTAGATTTAGACCGATGATAATAAGGGATTAAACTTTACCTATCCCTGTTAAAGTTCGACACTTTTTAATCTACTATTCTTCATATAGTATTTTTTCATATCTATTTAATCGAATATATTATATTATATAAATAATGAATAAAAAAAAATGTATTTTAATATTTTTAATATATATACCATATATATAATCTGGATTTAAATTGTAAAAGCAAGGATTTTCTACGTTAAACAAAAATAAATGCTTTATGAAGTTCGTTTATTTTTCATAAACTCGCTTTTAATCCAAACCGATGATATTCAACTTTCGATTTATATTATATATTAAAATTTTTATTTATTATGATTAAATTAAAAAAAAATATGTTGAAACATTTTGCAGCAAGCTAAAAATTATTATACGAAAAAAAATATATGCATTATAATCTAAAACCTTTGTATATATCTGATATTTAGTGTTTTTATATAGAATATATGGATTTATTAAATAAATTTCTAAACCCAAAAAAAAAACAATTTCGTCATCATATCAAAAATTTTCTTAAAGAATAGTATATTGAGGTATACTGATCTACATAATCGTTTCATCATTTCATATTTATAAGGATTAAAATTTTTAATTTTAATAATCCTTCCGTCCTGATTTTCAAATTCAAATCAAAAAAAAAGTTTCAATGTGAAAATGCAGTTCTTTTTGTAGTTACGTGATTACAGATTAATTTAAGATACGAGTGGAAATTTGTTACAAAGAAATTAATATAAATAGTCATTGTCGCGCATCGAGTTTTCGCATTAATCCAAATGGTGACCAAACGATATTTCTCAAGTGGGAATGCTCAACAATATATTTAATTAAAAAATGAAAACATGATGGCAGTGAATCATCTGAACAATGTTTGTTCAGTCGTCAATTTTGAATCCAATACATAGTGCCATAGTTTTGGGATTTGAATTCATAATTAGAAAATACAGTGCAGTGGCACAACACACAACACAACACACGAATCCTCTTAAGGGTTTTCGATTGTTGTCGTTTGGTCTTTCGGTTACAAATTTGCCACATAGTAAATGGCGTTATGTCTCGCAACAGTGATTCAGCAATGCGGCTAGAGCTTTTCCATGCACCCGGTGCTCAACTTGGGGTGACCATAATTCACGGCAACTTGACATCTCCCCTATTATTCTTTGCCAACTTTTGTCGACGACCGTATCACGTTCTGAAAATTCGAATCGCATAATAAATAAAAACGTCGTCGTCGTCGTAGTGGTGGTGTTTTATTTTTTTTTTTTTATTATTTTATTCGACCCCCCCATCTCACACTACGTTATTATTTTTTTGGGTAATTTATATATATAGTGTGTGGGGTGCCACTGCCTTCTCTAGAAGCACTGTCGACAAATTAAAGTCATATAAATTATTGCGACAGACGGCTTATCGCGCTCGTACGACTACTATTCTAAAGCCGGCGCCACATCGTTTCTACTACAAATGTAAGCTTATCGGAAAATATTCGCTGCACACGCTTCTCCTTACGTGATTTCATCCCCCTACAGGGGGTGAAATATGTAAAAATATAAATCGACTCTCGTACATCGATATTTCAAATTTTGCCTTAAATATAATAAAATTGGTCTAGATAGCATCGACAATGACACCTGTGACGGTTTATTACAGTGCTTTCTAAACTTTTTTTTTATTGTATAATACAAAATATCAATATTTATAAAATTCTTAAATCAACTTCGCTATTTAATATAACTAAACGAAATCAATTACATGTATAATTATTCAATATTTTTAAATAAAAATAATAATAAATATTATAGTATAATAATTGTTTTCAAGTTCCAATTTTTTTTAATAAATATCATTATTTTAAAAATAAATTTAATTAAAATGCAAAATATAAGTTTAATACTTTTACATAATCGACTAACATCACGTTCAACTTTAATAAATTATTCACTGTATATAGAACTATATAATTTGGATTAATATATATTATTTATTTAAAGAACATTTTTTATTCATTTACATAAAATATATCGTTGAAAATTCAATAAATTACAACCCTTTTACGGCGTTATAAACGTAATCAAAATGAAAACAATGTGAAACTGTTGAAAATTTTTTACATTGATCTAATTTTTTTATTATTTTTAACTTTATATATATATATATATATATATATATATCAAATAAAAAAAATTGAATCATTTATATTAAACGAAGTACAGAAAGATTTATGATGACAGTTAAATTAACCAAGCGTATAGCTGAGGTTTGTAAAACACTATATAATACACATTTTACTATTTAAAATAGTTTATATTTTATTCACATTGTTCTATAAATATATTGTGTTTTTGTAGAACATATTTATATATCATAAACTATATAAATTATTATTTGTTTAGTTTCTAAATTGTACAGTATCTACTAAAATTTGTTTTATTTTGTATAGTTGTATAAAAATATAACTGAATAACTATATAAATATATACTAATTGAGAGTTTCTTTCATAAATTATTTATAAACTGTAAATTTGATTTTTTTCTTTTATTTATATATTTTTCATAAAATTATAATATATTTGATCTTATAATTTTTATAAAATTAAAATAATTTTATCTATTTATTTTTACAATCATATATACGTTATAATATAATAATAATAATAATCACGTAAATTATTTTCGGATTGCAATAAAATCTGAAATTTTTAAAAATAGCAATGTCGACATCAACAAATCAACGCCGGACAAAAAAGTCCTAATTTTTCACGCGGGAAAAATTCGACCATTGTCGTTATAACGAATACCGTCGAAACGATTTTCAGGAGAAAAAAGGGGAAAAACGAACATACACACACACACACACAATACGAAAGTGGATAATTGAAAGGGAAAAATCACAACTGAAAAGAATGACTAACGATCGTTTCATGCGAAAGTAGAAAAAAGTCGTGATAAATTGACGAAACGATCGAATAGGAAATAAAAAACGCGCGTAAATATTTACACGCATTATTAACTATTTTATTCGATTTCATTAAATAATTTATAATAGTTTAAAAAATGTATATTATATAGTTGAATTTTGTAAATTTTGTACATGAAAAGATATAGTACTAAAGATATGTATATATCTTTATATACGTATCTTATATATATATATATATATATATATATATATATATAATGTGAAAAACGACGCTCATAGGTAAGTTTGAGGGCAAATTTCCTGTGAAAGTTCCGTTCGCAAAAGAAAAAAATTAGCCTTTTTCGCGTATCCGTCACGAACGATGGGTTAGGTAGACAGCGAGAGTTTTTCCTCAAAGAAGAGGGGTCGAAAAAAGTCGGTAGGGGTTGAAAAAAAGATATGAGAAGTAAGGAAAAAGTGTGTGATTTAGTGCTTTCGCGATATTGAAAAGCCTTGTTCGCATCTTACGAAACAGACGTCGAAGGAACGTCGTTCGTCTGTTCAAAGTTTGGAATTTTTAAAAGTTTATTTCTCATCCCTTCCTCCCCCCCTCTCACGCACACACACACCCTATAATTCTTGATTTTTATTTTATTTTATTATTTTGCAATATATATAAAAAGAATGAATAAATAGTCTGTCTATGTCTGAATCTTTAAAACGAAATGATATATAAAATTCCTTATAATTTAATTTAATAAAAAATCGTGAAAATGTATATTTATAATCATGTCAATGATAATGAAAAAAAAACTTTAATCTCAATTACAAAAAAAAATTAATCACTTTTACTCGAAACATTTAAATAATTAATTGTGAAGGGTTCTAGAATAATTAATATTGCTTTTAAACGAGCGGTCTCAGGTATTGAGTTCGGTTAAAATTTTCTACGATGCCGCCAAAGGTAAAGGCATATATATATATATATATATATATATATATATATATATATATTGCATAATACAAATACAGGGTGACCACAAAAGCTGTGGGGTCTCCTGTGCCACATTCGTCAAGTGGTTAGTTGGAATAAGTAAAGACCCTTAAACAATGTGCATTCCTTTGTGCTTAATACCCCCTTTGACCGCCAAACGTTTTGCCGGAATTGTCTACACAATTCAATATTTAGCTATAAAACTATTTAACTAATTTAAAATCGCTCAATTTATATTATCTTTTATCGCTGACGATGTAAATTAAATAATCATCAATGAACAATATTAATTTATGATAAGTTTTTCTTTAAAAACGATATCACTTTCTTTTTCGTTTAAAATATTTATATTAAAAACAAAAATAAGATTCGATATAAATTTCAACGTTTTAATCGTAAATTAAAATAATCGTTAATTAGTAATAATTGATCTTTAATTCATTTAAAATAAACGAGCAAGGCTTTATAATCGATATATTAGGATTTTCGAATATATATATATTAAATATAAAAATATCTATATATAAATTAATTATAAATATAATTAATTATGAATATATATATATATATATATATATATATATATATATATATATATATATATATATATATATATATATTAGCGAACCCTGCAATTATGCGGGATAAACGCTAAGAGATGATGATCTATATATAAATTAATAAAATATGCCAGATTTTAAAAATTTAAAAACTCCATTTTTCCGGATCGATAATATGAAAATTTTCCGTTTTTCTCGTGGTCAAAAGAAAAAAAAAGAAAAACGACAAATTTAACGCGGCGCTCCACTTTTATACATAAATCAAAAATTAAAAGTGCCGCCGAAAGAAACGTTAAATAATAATAATAGAATGAAAACGTTTTCATGAAAAAGATTATACACGATAAAAAGTTCGCTGTCTTATAAACAAGAATATATTTAGAGGAAAATGAAGATAAATGTTATTACTCGAATTTCGTTCGAATATTTAATTAAAACGATACCTGAGACCGCCTTAGTTTGTAACGAGTTTAATATGAAGTGAATTTCAAGATCGAAACCCGAGATAATTTACAAAATTATGTGGTTTTTTTTTTATTTATCAAAATCGTCGATGTGAACAAGTATATATTATGAATCGGAAAATATTTTTTTTTCTTGAACATGAACCTGTTAATACGTTTTAGTTATAAAAACGAACTGTTTTGGCCAATAACAACGGAAGAATTATTTAATACGATAAGATGAAGCCTCATTCTTTAAAACTGACAAAAAAGATAGATTGAAACTTTTAACTCGTTTACATTATTCACCAGATTTCGCCCCGTCGGATTATCACCTTTTTAGATCATATATTAAAAAAACAATTTAACAATGTTAAATAAATAAAAATACTCTTGGAAAGATTTTCAAAAATTCTAAATTATAAAACTGTCTTTATGAAGGCAAAAGGCATTACTTTCTAGTCCCACTAATAATATTTTTTATATTTATACGATAATATTTTTCTATTTTTTCTCCATATACTAAGTTAAATTGAATTATTCCATATATATATATATATATATATATATATATATATATATATATATATATATATATATATATATATATATATATATATATATATATATATAATTTATTATTTTTTTAATAAATTTTATTTAAATTTAGATGTGTAAAACTTACCGTTATTGGCAAAGTAAGCTCGTGGGTCTCGTTGCCTCTCCAAAGCCTCGATTCAGCAGGCAATATTGGGATATCGCAATCGAGTGCTTCTAGTCTCTCATCTAGTCTGCTTAATGTTCTAGCTGGATAAGTTCTCTCAGGCGGTGTATTAGTTGGAACCAAAGTTGTGGGTCCAGTAACGGTCGAAGTTTGTCTCAAATCTCCGACCGTGGTTTCCATTTTTGAAGAAATCGCCGGAGATGTGACACGATTTTGTGTCGTTGTGTCTCCGACGGTTGTCGTTGAGCTGATTATTGAATCGACGATAGTCGACGGATTCGGTTCGGTGACCATTTTCGACGAACTTGATGATGAGATTGTGGAAGTCGAAGACGACGAGGACCACGAAGCAGTAGACGATGACGGTTGATATGTGGTCGTCGTCGTTCTTGTTGTTGTGGAGCTGCTTTTTGTTGTCGTCGATGAGATTCTGGCGGACGTTTCGCTGGTTTTCATCATTCTCGATGTGGTCTCGGACATGATCGGCGGAGTTGTGAAAGCCTGACATACTATGGCCATCGCCGATAGAACGGCAAATGCCCAAGAAGTGCTCATGTTCGCTCTCATGACGAACTGATGATGCTCAATCGTTAGATATTAACAGAGCTCAAACCGACTTCCATGACTCTCGAATATTTCTATCTAACGACATGATGAGTTCGATTTTCAAATTCTGAAACAAAAATATTAAAAGTTTTTAATTTGTATATATATATATATATATTCAAATTCTTATTGATTTTTAATTCATATGGTATATGTTATATGAATATATTTTTGCTATCTGATTATATTTAACCATACTTTCAAGATCGAGTCACCAGCTCTATGCATTACCTTAGAATATAATATACATTTAACGAAAATTTTTGTATTTCATATATCACACAATGACATTTTTTTTCTAAATAAAATATATGTAAATTAATTCTTTTGCGCTAACTATCTAGAACGATATATATATATATATATATATATATATATATATATATATATATATATATATATATATATATATGCAACTAACGAACCATAAGTTAGACATCTTTGAATTATATCTAACTACGCAGTTAAACGTTTATGTTATATAACTATCTCATATATGAAACGACAATTTTCCAGTTCATTTACGAAATGATATTAAAATTAATGTAAAAAAATACATCACATATCTTCCTTAAATTATACCGCTTATATATATATATATATATATATATATATATATATAAGATTAATTTTTAAGTTCCTTATTTAAATCACCCGAAATCCGACCGCAAAGCTTCATTTCGAAAAGCCAAAGACAAAAAGCGTAAAAACAAACCAAGATCCAAAAAAAAACAAACAAACAACAAGAAAAGAGATGATAATGAAAAAAATTGCCAGACCTCGCATACAAAAGGGGTTCCAAAACGTTATCTTTTATTTCCACCCTGATTCACTCGCACAATTTTTCTTCGAATGCTAACGAAACGACTTTTCTCGCCCATATCGACACAACGATACGATTTCGTCGTGTTTTCTGTATTTTTTTTTTATTTTATTTTCATTATTATCATTATTATTATTATTACTTGTCTATTTTGAAAGCTCCTTGTTTTTTCATCTAGAAATAAATGCGTGTTTTTATTATTTATATATATATATATATATATATATATATATATATATATATATATATATATATACGGCTATAGCAAATGTTTGAATGTTTCAAAATTTTGACACACGAGACGCTGAAAAAATACACGTTTATTGATGTTATTTTATATTAAAGAAAAACGTTGTAAAGATATATATATATATATATATATATATATATATATATATATATATATTTTAATATATAAAAAATTTGTCTATTAAAATTGAATAGAAAAACATATGAATATTTTTTTTAATTAATTTCCATTGTTTTTTTTTTTCAATTGAAAAATTAATTTTTTCTTAACAAAAGCATTTATAATTGAAATGAGCTTAATTTGTTTGCATGTTAAACGATTAAAATTAGGCGAAACGTTTCAATCAAACATTAATGAATTAATTCAATATTCATTATGAAAAATATAGATTTAAATGGATTTATGTGTTATCGATAATTAATATTGAATTTACATTTATTGTTTACAACGAATAAACGCATCGATAAAATGGTAAATAATCGCAAAATTCAAACACGAATCAAAACAAATATTAAAATTTAAATCGTACATGATCATTTACTACCTATTATGTAATTATCGATAATTTAATACACAATATACAAGCACAAAACAACATTTTAATTCGAACACATCGATGCGATATTGTCCGATAATTGTGCGTTTATATAATTCGATTAAGGGTGCCGCGAATATCAAAGGGTTGTAGGGTTGATATAATTGACATTGACATTTTATAACGTGGCATAAAATTTAACATTGTAAAATATAAAGTGTAGCAGGAAATAAACGAGACGGACACCAAAAAACTGAACAAACCTTCGCTTTTTATTAAAAAAAAAATATATTTGAAAATTTCACGAGCCGCCATTGGAATTTTATACGCGACGAACCCCTTGAGTGTATACGGTTTCTGGATTAATGTCAGAGAGGATTAGTTACAGGGTGTTCATCAAAATATTTGACGAAATTAAAAACTCGCACGGTACTACTGTTTGTGATATATTATTATTAATTTAATTTTTGATCATTTTTATATCAAAATTCGCGTTATAATCAACGAAAGATTTTAATTCACAATTATTTAATTAAATTTTTTATAGATTATTTAATATATTATTGTATGTTAGATTACTTGAAGAATATTAAAAATAATAATAATAATAAAAATAAAATAAAAATAATAAAAGACAAATAATTGTGAAACAATAAATAAAATATTAATATTATATTAAAAATTCTAAATAAAATTATTTCAAAATTATAATTAATATTACAACTAACATTAATTTAATAGTTATAATATAATAATAATTATAACGAAATTTTTAATAAAAACTTCATATAACAAATATTTTAGAAACCTGAACTACAAAATATTTTACATAAAAACTTATATTCTACTTTGTAAAGAATATATATATATATATATATATATATATATATATATATATATATATATATATATATATATATATTTATATATATATATATATATATATATATATATATATGTATATATATATTTATATTTATATATATATATATATATATATATATATTTTATATTATAAAATAATGTTCAATTTAAACGAACGTTTACCATTTTTACCAGTTCTAAATTTCAGCACGTAACACCAGTTTTACTACCCCTCCTTTCAGAACGAATATCGTACGTCTTCGAGAGGGTGCACTCGAGCTCGTCTCATTCCGTGGAATAAAGTGCAATTACCTTCCCCTTTACCCTCTGAAAACGATATTTCATAAAAGTGCCTCGCAACACCATATGCTGACATCATTAATTTTTCCCGTATCGTTTTCAGTTTTTCACCGAAACACATCCCATTTCTTATTCCGTCACGCTGCGCTTTACGTATTTTTAATTGTGACATTTTAATATATGTTTGCTTTTGGAATTATATAAATTTTACTGCAAATTTTAAATTAAATTTTTCTAATAATCGGCTCATGACATTGATCGAAATTCGATTTCTCAACTTGTATTTCATACAAAAAAAAAATACATAATATAATATAAAAGACATAAATTTTTGTTTTGGTTGGTTAAATACATAATTATATACATAAAAATTATATATACATATGTATAAGAATTATTTTGATTTATGGTCAATTTTCATCTGAGCGCGAAATCATACGCTAAAAAATTGATACATTTAAAAAAATATGATTTTGAATGGTCGTATATGAATTTTATAATTTTTATACAAGATTATTGTGATATATATATAAATCAATAAAATTTTAATACTCTTGCATATTAAAATTTATAAAATAAATAATATAATGGTGTTAACCCTGAAAAAAAAGCGTGCTGTTAAAACGAGCAGCATGAGCCAATTATTAATCTCGGTTTTAAAACCCATAGACTTAACCCACTCGATGTCTACGACCCGACGAACCGACCACTCGACATTGTGAGACCGGAGACGTGATGACGAGACACTTTTGTGTGTGTGTGTGTGTTTTTTTTTCCTCTATTTTTTCTTTTTATTTTCTCCATTATTATTTCCGCACAAAAGAAACCCGATCTGATCCGTTTTTGCCACACGGCGTAGCACTCTTGTCTCGTCACCACCCTCTTCACATTAGCGGGGCCTCGGCCTCGCGAACGAACAGCGCGATGCCCGTAATTTTTACGCTCCGACACAAAACGTTGATGGATGCGAAAACTTTGGACATTACACGTCGTCGTCATATATTAATAATATAAATTCTCTTTTTTTTTTTGGATGACACTTTTACGTTTTGAAAACTATTGCTTGGTTACTTCAATGGAAGTTTGCTTTGTAACTTCATTAATATATTAAACGACATTATACAGCTACTTTCATTCACATTTCAAAAATATCTTTTAGAAACATGCATGAAAATATATATATTTAGATATAATAATTTCAAAATAATTCAAATAAAAAATATTTAGAGCAAATCAAATGAAGAGAAAATATTAATATTATATTATTTATGAATTCACATATAAATTCTAAGAAATTTAATCGAATTTTTTAACACATTAATTTAAAAACGTATCCTAGATACCAAAATAAAAATCAAATGTATATTTACAATTTCTAAATAATATCTAACATATTTAAAAATATATTTATTTCATTTGCTAGCAGTAGTTTTATTTTTCGACATGTAATTAAGGAGTTTTTCAATAAATAAATATTTGAAATGTCTATTTTTTCCGTAAATAAATCTACAATTCTCGTTTATGATCATATAATAGATTAAAAAAATTATAATATATTTGAATTCTTAGTTCAGAGCTGTACTAAAAAAATAAATGACCAAAAATATATTTGATATTATAATATTTCAATTAAATTAATATGTTTCTTGATATAAAATAACAATTTGACATCAAAAATTTACTGAATACTTTGTTGAAATCGTATATATTTTAGGAGTTTTCCATTGTTCAAAACTATTTAATATACATTTCGATCAAATTCATTTCTCAAAATTTCAAACAATTAATCTTCAATAAATTTCAATACAAATAAATGAGAAAATTTCAATTAAGCTTTCTTACGTACGTCAATTCGAATTTATACAATATTTTCAACGACTATTCCACAAAAATACTTTTAATGATTTGTTTGAACATCCAAATAATAAACAATAGTTAAAAAATAATAATATCTTTATAAATAATTTTACGTTAAAAATGTTAATTAATTATCGAAAACTTCTACGCGGATACGGTTTTGTTTAATTAGACGAAAGCTTAACCGGTTGCATGTATCGAGTTACGACGATGACGTTCATTAAGCGAATTACTAATTAAAATTATGTATGTCGCTTCATATTAGCGATGCAATAAATAATCTTGACATAAAATATAATTCGTTGAAAATTAATACGACGAAATAATAATGATGAAGGTAACGCCCTCCAGGTTTTGTTGCTATCTGAATAATATCTGAATAATTGAAGTTTGTATATTATTATTATTATATAATATAATATTAATATACAATATATTTACTTTCTATCATTAATATTGAGAATTTTTTTTTTGTATTTTTATAAGATTACTATATAAACATTAATTCTGATTATGGGTAATAAATATTGCTGAAAATTCCTATGCTTTATGAATATATACTTCTTATTGATTTTTTTGTATTTTTTTATATTCTTTTGTGTCATAATGCGATAAATAATTTCAGCATAAATGCTCAAAAATACGTTTACGAGCAAAAAGGTTCCTCACTCCTGTTATATACAGTAACTATAAAATTGGTAAATAAATATTTATAAAAATTTTTATCAAAACTGACAGACTTAATTAGCCAAATATCTCATTATATATTATCTTTTTTTTTTAATACGAATAAATCAAGATAAAATTTAATATTACATCAAAATTACGATAATTATCATTTTAACACAATTACGTTATAAAAAAAAAATAAAAAAATACAAGTAGATCTGATGTTTTTTTCTAACTCATTTATCATGATAAATTACTGTTTTATTTAGTGATAACGATTTATTATCTTGCATACGCTAATTCATAAATTGTTTCTTAAACTGTGTTCCGCAGAACACTGGGGTTCCAAAGATATCACTCGGGGGTTCCGCGAACAGTGACCTAGCGAAGGGGCAAGGGGGGGCATAATGTCCCGAGTGCTATTCATAAAGGGTTCCCAAAATATTTTTTTTGTAATAATTAGTAGGGGTGGGCGATCAAATTTTGTATAGACTGTTATTTTAGTATTAAAAATCAGAATAAGGAGCAAAAAAAAAACGAGATGCGTTCGCATTTATCAGTTACCAGTAAAAAGGGTTCCATTTATCAAAAAGTTTAAGAAACGCTGCGCTAATTCTATATAATTTAGTTTAGTATAAATAACAGATAATTGAAAAATATGAATTTTATTTAATTTTTCATTGTCAAAATGCTCCGATTTCTATTAGTTGCCTTCATTTTCTCCATAGCCAATGGTAACAAATATAATATATAACATATATATATATATATATATATATATATATATACATATATTTTAATTCGTAATCAAATATAATTATTAATATATAATATTTTAAATTTATAGGCGGTATACTTCCAAATGTTCCACAAGTGGCTATGGACTGGGAAAGAAATGGAAAAATCGTCGGCGGATCAGATGCCGATATCAGTGAAGCTCCATATCAAGTAGCCATGTTATTTAGCAACATCGGTTCACCCACTTCCCAATATTGCGGTGGTTCCATCATCAGCTCCGGACGAATTCTTTCCGCTGCTCATTGTGCTGCATCGTACGATTTTTTTTTAATATTCATATTTATAATGAAAAGAGTAACTTAGTTTGTTTTTCTTTTTTTTTTTTCAGAACCACTCCTGGTATGTGGAGAGTTAGAGCTGGATCTACGTTCAGCACTTCCGGTGGTCAACTTTTGAATGTTAACAGACTTCAAATTCACCAATCGTACAATTCAGCAATCATAGATTACGATGTTGCCGTTTATTTCTTAGAAACTGCTCTAATTATTGATGGTTTAACCACTCAAGTTATACCTTTACCAGGTCAGGGTAATAGTGTAGATGATGGTACACCAGCTTTTGTTACTGGATGGGGAGCAACTAGAGTATATAATTTATATACTTTAAAAATAATTTTATTTTTGTATTACTTTTTTTTATGTTTAATATAAAATTTTCATATTCTCAGGAAGGAGGTAGTTCCGTTTCCGTTCTACAAAAGGTCACTATTCCAATAGTCAATCAAAATACATGCGCTGACGCTTATTCGGGATTCGCCTTTATTACCGCAAGAATGATTTGTGCTGGTAATTTAGAAACTGGAGGTGAAAACGCATGCCAAGGTGATTCTGGCGGTCCACTTGCTGTTGATGGTGTTCTTATCGGTGTTACTTCTTGGGGAAGAGGCTGCGGAAGACCAGGATATCCTGGAGTTTGGGCGAGAGTATCGGCTCTTAGATCTTGGATCGACGAACAGACGTAAAAATCCGATATTATTTTTCATACATGATCTTACTAAACGTGATTAATAAAAATATTATAATTATTATTAATAAATTTTATATATTGTATGTATATACATTTATTCCACAATAGATTAGTGATTCTTTATAAATATTTTATAAAATAAAATATGATAAAAAGAAATTAAAATTTTTATTTATTTCTATGTCATCATCCAGAAACTGTTTCATAACCATACGAATTCATATACGAATTCTTTCATAGAACCACTTGTATTTAGAAAATTAAATCAAATTATTGTTTTTCAAAATATATAGACAAAGAATTAATATATTAATTTTTGAACGACGTTGCTAACTTATATATAAATTACAATTAAAATAATTATTATCAGATTAAATCATTAAATATAAATATCTCATATATAATATGATACAAATTATATATATTTTTTAATTAATTTGATATGTAATTTATATTCAATAAATTTAAAAATTTTACATGTTTTTTTTTCACAAACATCATTATCAATATATTTCGACAATAAAATCTTATCGTTTTATAAACGTTATCGAATAATTGTATCGATTTATCAATTTTATCAAAATAAAACAATATAATTGATTTAACATTGTGAGATATGTCAGTTTGAATAATAGAATATTAACGTGATAAACTATGAATTATTGAAAAATATACCAGTATAATATTAAGTTACTTCCGTTTTATTGAAAGATTACATAATTTTTAATTCATTATCTCATATCAAAACAAATGTCTAGTTATTAATGCGGACATGAACACCCAAAACAGACTGAAATTAATATGTTGGCATTTCATTTCAGTCACGACACGTGTTAATTACACAATAATAAATTACTTTTCATATATATATATATATATATATATATATATATATATATATATATATATATATATATATATATCATCATTATATATAAATTATATTTAAAAAAATAAAATTAATCCATATCACATAATTCGACACGAATATTGATTATTAATTTTATACTATAAAATAAATCAAAATTACATAACTAAAAAAAAAATATGTGAACAAGTTTTGCGCGACTTTGAAGATAAGCTTTTGATAAATTATAAGCTAGATAGATTAAGTTAAAACTTTGAGATTATGCATAAAATAGACGACACTATATAATGAGCTTATAATATTCAAAATATAATCATCACTTATATACAATATAAAATTGCAAACTTTTTATATTATCATAGTTATTCATACGTCGATAATTTTATGCGATTTTAATTCGTGCTTATTCGGGATTTTAATTACGTTAATTGAAGCCTGCTTGACTATTAAACATACATTTATATATATATATGTGTGTATGTAGTTAAATATGCACGAAAACTCTATTGAATTTCTGATAACTTTCTCTTTGGTTACTTTATTGACATGATCTTTGTATAGTAAATTCTCGGTAGATGAACTTTGTCGAAACGAAAACTTAATCGACTCCTTGTGAACTTTCTCAAAATCTTTAGCCACAATGAATTTTATAATACGTTTTATATAACTATATACACTAAATGTTATAAAGTTATATATATATATATATATATATATATATATATATATATATATATATATATATATATTTATTTATAATAATTTAAATAAAAATTAAAATTGATGTTATAATTTGGATTAACTTTTACTAGTTACTTTTAAGATTAACTTCTTTGACAAGATTATGTTGCTCAAAACTTATAAGTATTCACATAGTAATATTATTCAAAATCTCTGTAAATATTTATATATATATAATATTATATAATCTCTTTGCTTTCAAAGATTTTAGAAAATCCAGTTACCGACAGGTATTTAACAATGTGTAACGAAGCTAAAACTGTTAACAATGTATGAGATATAATCGTTACAAGAATTTCTATTGCGGAAGAGTGGTTCTCAAACTATGATGATTCACAATACGCATTAAAAAAGTAATTTAAAAAACAATCTTTTAAAGTATGAATAATAATAATATTAAAACCGTTTTCCAATATAAAAATATTATTATAAATTTTAGTTTTGTTTTATTTTTTGTATTTATTAATAAAACGATGTAAAACAAGAATATTATATTCAAGATGGCGTCCTATAAGAGTATCCACAAATAATATTAAATTACACAAAACACAACGGGGGTAACGGCTTAATTAGTTGATATAATGAATATGTTTGTTTGAACTTCGATCAAAATATTAATAATGTGTTTGAGTTTTCCCAGCCAAGTCGTTATTATGTTCAAACACAAATTTTCGTTAACGATTCGCAATCGGCCAATTATTTATATGAAAACCGCCCGCCCCCCGCCCCCCACGAAATTTAAATTGTAGAATAAACACGTTCAATTCGCCGAACTTCATTAGCCAAAATAAATATATTATTATTGCGCTCGTCGACAGCGAATTTCAGGGTTCGGGGGTCGAATTCGTTGCGGAAAAACGTGGGTGGGCGGGGGGGGGTGGAGGGCGAGCAGATCGAGCAGCTTTTCCGACTTGGTTGGAATTTTCCTTGTGTTACACATTTGTGCAAAAATTATTTACGACTGCGAACGATTTTATAATATAAACAAACAGTGCGTTCCGTGAAAGGCGACGTTTTGTATTAAAATAATAAATTATCGGCGGTCGCACGAAAATATATTAAACGAACCTGAAATTTATATACCTTTATATTATATATATATATATAAATATATAATATAATGCTGCTCTCATATCGAAATATAACGGGATGGCCGTTTTTGAAACAAATCAAAGTTCGACAGGCGACCGTGGAATTTTAATTGAAATTTCTTTATTCTATTTCGGTATTTTTATTTGTTTATATATAATCTTCGGTTCTCATTTAATTAATAATGATAATATCAATTTGATATTTAATATTGTTTTACAAAATTGTATTATTTCACGTATTCAAAATTCAAAACGATTGTTTTACAAAGACCAATTGCTAGGTCTACAATTATCGTTCAGATATTATTTTTTTATGAATGATTCGATATATTTTTGCAGTACAATTTTTCTATAATAGCATCATTCTATATATTTTATATATTTGTAATAATAAAAAAAATGAAAATGTATTATATATTTAAAACTAAAAATACAGTATAATTTTAGTTTAAATATTTCAAATTAAATCAAAAGTTTTATACGAAAAATCATTAAAAAAAATAATATAAAATTTTTAAAAATTTTAATATTTTTAATTTATAAAAGTTGATATATTTTTTTAATAATTTAATATTTTTATATTATACATACATATAAAAAATATTAATTTAAAATACAAAAATAGTTATATATGATATGAAGAAAAAATATGCATATATTAAAATGCAATTCTGAAAATTAATAATTAGATAATATATAATTACTTTAAAAATATTATATATGTATATATATATATATATATATATATATAATGAAAAATTGCCCAACTATTAATTCCATAAAAATAATCAATATTCACTGTTATAATATTAAACGATCATAAAAATAAAATTCAAAAATTTAATATACCACTCGACAAAACCGTTTTTCATAAATTAAAAACTATTTTACAGCACGAAAACTATACATCATCGGCTTAGCTTCGTCGGTAAAAATCGGCTCACTGCACACATAAGATTTATTTAAAACGGCCGCATCCTTTTTATATCGCCATTAAAGTGCAAAGAAATCCTCCTTAAAAGCCTTCCCGGAAAAGCCGGCGGTACTTTATCATTACGGCGCAACCATAAATTCTTATAAAATAAAATAGTTCTACTAACAATCCCTACTAGTTGTGCTTCATTCTCTTTACAGTAATATAAAATGCATTTCACTGCAATATACTTTTTTTCGCAATAATCCTTCAACTGCAAAATGTGTTTTAACTATTTTTCTATATTCTATATTTTTCTATAAAAAGTTTGATTATCCCTTTTTAATGTATATTATAAAAAAATATATATACTGATACTAGTATTTTGGTAACATTTTTTAATTTAATATATAAAATAAAATTTAAAATTTTATACATAATTAGCAATAAATTTGAATATAAAATGTTCCATAAATATATTTATGCAAAAAATTGCATACTTTTGTTCCGATATATGAAAAATACGAATTAATTAACCCTCGTAAATATTTTTAAACGTTACTTTTATTTTACAAACTGCACTCTTTCATTCTAAAAAATACAAAAGAAATAAATTTTGTTCTATAAAATCGAGCTTGCGGCCGGCGGCGAGTTATTTAATTAAAATATTCTTATTATTACAGCCGCGCCTCCCCCCCCTTTTTTTCCCCCTTAACCTCGGTATGTTTTCGTTAATGAAGTTAATTATTTTTTCGGCTATGCCCGGACCATTAAAAGAGCATTAATTTAATTAAAGTGAATCTTCCGAGACAAGAGATTTGATAAGTAAACAGAGTAAAACGAGAGAGGGCTTTTAGCGAAACCGAAACTTGCGCCTTTCGCAAACACTTCACATCCCTTAAAAAGTGTTCGCAAAAATTACCGAAAAAGAAACACACTCTTTTTATATTGCATTCTAAATAAAAAAAATAGTTTTGATTCGTTCAAAACTATGTTTTTTCTATAGATAAATTCAAAAACAAAATATAAAAGCTGAACTGAATAGATAGTTTCGTTACTATATAAAATTGTTACAATTAAATTAAATGCGGATATTTTAATAATAAAAATAATTATTAAAATGATCAAAAAATGTCACCGCTAGAATATTTTAATAACTAAAAAAAAAACATTTACACATAAAGAGAAAAAAAAACCTCGTCAATCTTCAAAGTAACACATTGAATCAAGTAATAGATTCCGTATTCGCCATAATAAAACCTTTCTACTTTCCTTTTTTTTTCCTCCTCATATATTTTTCTTTTACTTTGTTTGAAAGCTCGAAAAAGCAATAAAAACAACATTGACCTCTTTTTCCGCGGCTGAAATTGATGAAAAAGCGCTTTCCTCTTTTCGCTCCCTCCTTTTTTTCTCGCTCCTCTTTATAGAAAGTGTACGCAGTATATGAACAATTTTCAACTTTTTTTTTTAAAAATCGAAAATATTACTTGAAAAGTTGAAGCGTATTGAAGAAAAGAAGGAAAATTGCTTTCATTCAATATATAGAAAAAAAATGTATGAAATAATCAGATGATCTCAATAAAATATATATATACATATATATCGAAGGTACATTCATTAACATTTAAATTTGAAATTATGCCGATTCGTAATTAAGTAATTAGAATTAATTAAAATTTTATTATCGCCGTTAAAGGGATGCGTAAAATGAATTCAATTAGAATATTTCGCGTCACTCGAGCAAAAAGTCATTTTCTTTAATGCCATAATATAACTCATAATTTTTTAAGACTTTTGCAATTAGTCTTTTTGCACTCGTAACTTTATATATTTCCAGTAACTGTCGAGTAAAGAGAATACGTTGTACGAAGGCACTTGGCTCTTTGTCGCCCTGCCAAAGAATTAAAAAGTTTTTCCATCCTTTTTTTCGCGCTTTTTCCTTTCGCAGAACGTAAGCAAAATGGGGTGGGGGTGGAAAAACGAGCGGAAAACTTTAATTTATGAAAAGCCGCAACTCGAAGCGTCTCCTTGTTTCACTGAATATAAAACGAAAACAAATTAGAAAAAAAGATTAGCATATCTCTTTCGAGTGTTTTTTTTTTATATTATTGATATAAAATTGTATATTGATTATTCTAATTATTATTTTTTATTTATATAAAATTTTATATAGAGAAATAAATCAATATTTTAAAATGCTTTGATCTAATATTTCATATATTAGAAATGACAATTTTATTCTATAAAAGAGAAAAAGATTTCAATATTTTCTCGATAATTTTTCATCTGAAAAGACATCTTTCTTAAAAGAAAATTGAAAATCTGAAATTTATTCAAAAAAATCTATACTTGCTATATATATAATATTATATTGACGATATCATAAACAATTCTATAAGCTACTTAAGATATTTTAATAAAAATATTACGATTTGCTTTATAAATAATATTTTTATTTATTATACAAGTAGAACCAAAATGTGAAATCGGTGCATAATAAAATAGGATAAGAAAATATAATATTTTTTCATCATTATACAGATTATTAATCTTCAATAAAATAATATGATAAAAAATTTTAAATAATATATAAACGTATAAATTTGATAAAAATATGGAATACAATATTTTTTTATATATAACACAAGAGAAAATTGTTCATTAATAAAAGTAATGCTTTCTCGAAATAAAATGTGTTTTTGAAGAATCGTTCACAAATATATATATATATATATATATATATATATATATATATATATATATATATATATATATTAATGAAAATAAATATATACGGAAGGCTTTTAATGTTTTAAGTAGAACATTGAAAAAGAAAATGAAAATGAGAGACAAACCATCATGATGTATGCGCGTTATATTTAATGCGACTTCCGCGTCAGATAAATTCACCCTCAGCGAAAATTTTCCCCAAAAAACGGGGTCTGAAATATGACGCAGAACAAAAGACAAAAATATAAAATACAATTTTGTATTGAAATTATTTTGTCACGTAAAAATATACATAATTCCAACGTCGCCGACTCTAATAACTTAAGCCTTTCATTATATAAAATGTAAAATTACAGAAAGTAAATCCTGCAATTCCTCATATATTCTTGTATTATTTTTTTAATATCACCGATGAAAAAATAAAAAAGGAAAATTGATGTGTGATCGGGAAAAACTAGAAAAAAACTCACACCCCCGCCACCCCACTCCACCCCCCCCCGAAACCGGATGACGCTCGAAATAAATTAATTGCTTGACGACTTCAAAGCGTAGCAAAACTTTGTCCGATTTGTAACAGAATTTTAATTAAAATTCCCAGGTCGTTTTATGTGTCGACAAAAGACAAAGGGAAGTAGCTCGCGGTTTAAATTGATAAATAAACGGGCATCAATCAAAAATAACTAGTGACATAAATTGTCTTTTCGATTATTTTATAATTAGAAAACATCTATCTATCAAAATCAATTCGTTTATGCTGTATTAAAAAAAATATAATATATTTATTTATTATGTAATACTTATATGTTTTTTAGTAAATGTATACGTTTTCCAATATAAATTCGTGTCAACCTGCGCCCCCCCCCCCCTTTTTTTGTCTCATAAAATTGGTTCACTTTTAATATAGTCGAGCCTTTGAACCCTTTTTTAATGAGAAATTTTAAATACCGTTGCATTTTAATCATTTTTCGCAATATAAGAATGAATAATTTTACATGTAAATTTATATTCTAGTTATATTTTATGACTACAAATGGTATTATTTTACAAATAATAATGTTTGATCGAATATTTTCTAAATAATTTAAATTAATTACTTATATTTATTATTTGAAAATATTTAAGTTATTAATTATTCATATCAAACGTTTATTTTTAATGAAGTTTTAATATATTGAACGATATAAATGTTATATATATATATATATATATATATATATATATATATATATATATATATATATATATAACATTTCAAACATTATTTTAATATTCTATAATAAATCTTTACTATAATAAAACTCTCTTTTTGTAAGAAAAACATAGCATAATACCTAATTTTAAATAAATTTGATCTAAAAGTATATATATAAATATATATATATATATATATATATATATATATATATATATATATATATATATATATATATATATTGATTAAATTTCATTCAAACTATTGAATAAATACTTCATAATAATATTAATAAAAACTACTATGAAATCAGATTTTTTTCATATAAAAAACAAAACTTTTTTTTTTATAAAATAAATAAAAACTAAAAAATTTCATATCATTGTAAAAACTTTTGATACTCTAAAAAAAGAATAATTATAATTAATTTCACAAGGCTTCTTATAGAATTGAAACATCGCTGAAATAGACGGAAACGTTCATTATCATAATTTCGTGCCCGCTCTTCTTTGAACCGTCGCTTGCGCATTTTTAAGTCGTCGCAATTTTTTTATTATATATATATATATATATATATATATATATATATATATATATATATATATATATATATATATATATATATATATATATATATTACAAAAAAATGTCACCGTAAATGCAAACGACGACGTCACAATGGCGCAACATTTTTGCCGCGACAGTTATGCGGCAATTCCAAATATTTCCTTTTCGTATATTACACGCGAAAATATTCGTGCGTGTTTGTATGTAACGTACATATATATATATATATATATATATATAAACACAGTGGCGCGACTAGGAATTACCCCCTGAATATTCCCGAATATTCGGCGTCGGAATTCGGTCGAAAACGGGACAACTTAGGTGACTCGTATATGTAAAGGATGAGATAGAAAAAAAATGTAAAATCACCAAAAATGTTCTAAGTATTATTAATGTGAAGTGGTTAGATTTTATATTATAATTAATTGAAATAATTATAATTAAAAAAAATATAAGTGACAATAGTATTCTTAATAGTTCAAAAGAACTGAAAAATTTAATTAAAATTGGATCGTAAATACTAATATGTATAACATGAAAACATATTATAATAAATTGCGTTTAATTGTGATAACGACATATATTTTAAATTCTAATAATCATTTTGCATGAAATTGTAAGAATAAAATAGTATTCGACGGATAAAAAGCGTGACACGTTCGGCGTTCGGCGCTTAGCGTATACAAGTATTCAATTTTTGGATATTTTTTTTATATATAAAATAAAATATTTTGGCAGACTAAAATGAAAATCTTTTTTTCACTAACATATTATAAATATAATACATATTTTCATATTAAAATCGACCATATAACTACAGTTCGTTATATTTTCAATATAAACTTTAACAAGAACGATCTTTATATTGAAATTTATTTGGTCAAGTTGCCGATTGTTACAAAGTTACACGCTATGAAATTGCATTTACAATAGCTATAAAGCAAAATAGGTGATTCGCTAGAAACTTAACCGAACTAAACTAAACGAATTAATCAAAGTTTGGACAAGTTCAAATCTAACAATATCAAATCATATAAGATGCGTTCGATCGAAACACTATTTTAATAATACATCTGTAAATATACTCACATTAATCCTTTCTTGACTGAATTAAATTTGATAGATAAAAGATTTAAAAAGTGTCTTAAAATACATACAAATTTCCAAAAAGAGTTTTCACTTTTTTTTTTTGCTGTATATTAAAAATATAGAGGTGATGCGAAGTGGAATCATCCTGACATCAATATATACTATTAAAAATATTAGTACGTTTGGTTTATATTTTCGAATATGATGTTACATTTTTACAAACAAAATTCAAATTACAAAATCAGATCTCTGATTTTGTATAATAAATATTCGTAATAATCATAATTGAATCATACTTACTTCTACACAATAAAATGTGACGCACAAAACTCCGACACAACAAACTTGAAGCGTCATAAAACACAAACTAACAGGATTCTGATTACAAAAAACAAATACTTTAAAACGACTGAAGTATAATATTTTTTATTGACGTAAACAAATATAATTTTTGATCTAACTGTAGTGATAATTTTAGCCGTCTTCAAAAGAAACATGGTTAGATATGGCATCAACAGTCAGGAAAGGGTTAATATAAGGTGAATCATTTATTTACACACAATGAAATATTATATTATTCATTTATATATTATGAAGTGATCAGATTTTAATTATAGCAAATATCAAAAGAGAGGACATTTAGGAGGACATTAATTAATACAAAACTCATAATAACGATATCGATTATTATCAATAATATATTTAATGGGTAAATTTGAATAACTATAAAAATATTTTCATACACGAAAACGACCATTTACCAGTCGGTAAAATGCGATAAAAATGACAATATTCGGACATAATATCCACCAATTTTAGCACAAAAGGTTTTCTAAATGAGTTAGGGGTGGTCGGTGTCAGTAATTAATTATTCCAGTTCACCATCGGTATTAATGTATCCCTTCGTTCTTCGGCTATTGTCCCAGAGGTCGGCATAAATTAGGCTCACCTCCGAAGTGGGCGATTAATGCCGCACGCCCTCGACTTAATACCGCCGGCCCAATATTTGCCCGCGCTTGAATACCTCTGGCGTTCTTTCTGGCGATTCTAATAGATTAAGTCGTTTTGCCAGTATCATAACAAGGGTTGGGCAACCGGGGCGTGGGGCATCGCAATTTATTGCCCGTTCACGTACCGGGTACGTCTTATAACATCCCCCATATATATATATATATATATATATATATATATATATATACACTGACTATTTTCAGCCGCCAACGTTTCTTCTTCCGCCGTCGGGTTTTGTAATGTTTGCGGCAGTAAATTACGCTTTTTTATAGTCACCCTGTAGTCTCTCGAGCTATACGCGAAAGTGGTTTTGCTTTTGTGACTTGTTTGCGCTGCGACTTTCCACTTTTACACAAAATTGCACTAAATTCCTATGCGTCCCGAACGACTAATTATATTATTTAACTATATTAATATTATGTTTTACATAAAATAACATTTTCCTCCTTTATATAAAATATTTCAATTTATTAACACTAATTCTAAAGACGTATAAAAATATACAACTTTAATTATTATATGTATTAACAAAAACATTAATCTAATTAATTCGTTCATTTCTCTATAAATTTTATCGTTTTTCTTAGAAATTCTACTTTATAAACGTCGATATCTTTATAAAAAAAAAAATAGTAATTTCAACTTTATCCATCGACGTGGAAATTTGCAAATTAATTTCTCCGTTTTTTTAATGATTTTGTGTACATTTTCACTATTTTTCATCCACAATTTGCAACAAAGTGATTATCGTCGAACATTTATTTTTAATATAAAAATACATTAACAAGAAATTTAAAAAATATATATTACACATCCATATATACACATAAATAGAAAAACTAAATAAATAAAAACGAAAGATCAAAGAAAATCGCAATTCTCTAAGTGATATTTTCAAATTAAATTATATTTATATTATTAAACTGTATTTTTATAAAAAAAAAATATTGCACAATCTAATATATTTTAATATAATATACTAATTTAAATACAGACTGGAAGCCGCATTTAAAAATTTTAAGAGAAAAAGTACTCGAAATAGTCCGCCGGCTACAGGTTGAATATTACAGGTTTAATAAAAAGCTTATTCAACCTGTAAAATGTACAAAATTCATATTTTTAAAATAAGATTTACTTTTCTTATATAAAAAGTAATATGAAAAGACTGAATATTAAACTAAAATTACTAATTTACATATGTTGGACTTTAACATAAAAAATACTAATAAAATTAAAATCATATTAAAAAAAGAAAATGAATTTTCCAATATCAAACATCGATTGAAATTAATTAATATTACAAAGGTTTTGTATTAGAAATTTATAAACCTGATATCATCGATTAAAATTTTTTAATACTTTTGTGTGAAAAGGTAACAATAAAATTAAAATAAGTTCAATACAATTTATTATATATAATATTAAAATCATTATATGTGAAGAAATGATTTCAAATTATGACAAAATTCAATAATTATTATACTTGTTCAATGGTAATATGAAGATTGATATAGTAAATTTGTAATAAAATTGGATAAAAATGTTGATTCAAAACCATTTTCAAAATAAAGCGCATAAAGTTAGGACATTTTCAAAAGATAAACTTCCAAGTTTACCTAAAAATTTTCTTGAACAAATTTTACATCGCAGAAAAGCGGGAAAAGTTTTCCGCCCGTCCTGTTCATCATCGATTTTAAGCAGAAGAAACTGCAGTAGAATGTGTATAAACCGTGTAAAAAGATTAAATTGAGATTCAGAACGAAAATTCGTTAAATGAATCGAGATAAAAACTCTACGGAGAAAATATATCATCACCGTTCATATATGCAGAAAGTATAAAAAAAAAGAAAACGAAGCGAGAATAAAGAGCCTTTTTTTGCAATTAGTCATCGGATATAAATTTAAAAAAAAAAGCAGAAGAAACGTAATTGAAATTTTCCCGAAGAGATGAAAATCGCACACGTACCCGTTTTAATGGCGGATAAGACGCTTTTCTTAGGCGAGAATGAAAAAAAAAATATGATATATTCTCGCAGATAAGAATCTTCAATAAGAAGAGAAGAAATTTTTTGATGGTTAAACGTTTCGTACGAAAAGGGAAGGAAAGAGCATTTTTTGAAAAAATCGAATAGAGGGAAAAAAATCGGAAAAGTTCACCGCAAAAAGGAAAGACTAATAGCGAAGAAAACCCTTGCGCCCATGGAATGCTTATCAGAGGGGAAGTTTTCTAATATCTCACATCGATAAATTACTCGCTCCCTTGATCCTTTTCTCAACTATCAGGAAAAAATGCATGTTTTTTCCTATCCCTATGGAAAATATTTTAAATATCAACCGATATTTGTAGAATAAATTAATAATTTATAATCATATTTCAGGTTTTTCATTTCGATGCTTGCATTAAGACAATCATATACTTTTATTTTTTATAAAATATTATATATATATAAATATTCAACATATATTATATATAAAATTGAAATATTAAATAATTTCTACTGTAATATTCTCATCGAAATATCAATCAGTCTTAATTTATATATATATATATATATATATATATATATATATATATATATATAATATTTTATTACACGCAAATTTCTCACAACTAAACCACTTATCTTTAATAAATTATTCCATTTTCGTATAATAGAATTTTATATATTTACATATAACATATTATTATCAATATTATATTATTGTAAAAAAAACTTTTAATATTTCAAAAATTGATCTAAATCAAAAAAAAAAAGTCATATGAACACCGAAACCAATATTTAGGGTATATAAGAAAAGATTGCGAAGCAATAGCGAAAAGGCTGAAAAAAAAAATGGGAAAACTATCGGATATTTTCGCTGAAAAATACCATCCCAATTCCCTTTAAGTATTATGATGATTCAATATAAATCTTCCGAATGGTCCATTGTGCCAATGAAAAAGCCTCGAAATCGCCTTCGTATAAATTTCAATAACATTACACGGCCCCCAATCGAAGTGTAGAATAAATAATGTTGTAGCAACAAACGATTCTTTAACGGTGCAAAATATATCGGTATTCTTTATAAATATGTATAAATCCAGTTTAATTTTACGTTTTTGCTCGCATATATTGCTTGTTGTTTTTTTTTTTATTTAATCGAAATTAATATTTCAATGATTATCATATATAAACTTAATGAAAATAATAAGCAATGTTTATCGACAATTCGTTTAACATTATTTATTTCGATTTTATATTATATATTAAAATTATTTTTAACTACATAATATATTAATGGATGAGAATTTTTGTATAATAAAATCGGTTAAATAATATTGCAAATATGGTAATTCTTTTTTTATCGCGGATCCTGTGAACGTAATACCCGCGATAAGTGAGGGAAAAATTTTATGAATAGTAGTTTAACTCGCATACTTTTAATTAATTTAGTAGGTGACATATTTTTTTTTTATAATTATATAGCATAATTGATTTAAAGATATAATAAGCGATATAATATTAGTAAAATCGTGGGTTAAATGATGCGTAATAGGGGATGAGACGACGCGCCCTTGTGCGCTTCACTTTTACCCCTCCGTTTCCCGCGAAAATATTGGCGATTTCCCGTTTCGGAAAATAAGTGGGTCAAGTGGCGAAAGAAGAATGAAAATCGTCTCCTGTTTTGGAAGTGGGTCCTCCATCGTACAACTGGAGTACACCGGAGGCCCGAAAATCGGCTCCACTCTTCGCGATTTGTCAGGAAAATGAGATTTATACAATAGTGTGCTTTGTCTTCCGGACTGCGAATGAATAAATAAATATATATATATATATATATATATATATATATATATATATATATATATATAACGTATACTTATATAATATACGACGTCCATTGCCTCAAACATTAGAACGACGAATGGAAAATCTCGTTGTTTATAGTGTGTTCTAATGGAAAATCGTGTCCGTGACGATTTTCATAGGATGAAAATTCCATTAGAGACATCCGCAATGTTTCAACGTACGATTAAATGATTACTCTGTATAAAACAAATGATATTCACATATATATAAAAAAAAGAGATTTTATTTTTAATGAACGTTACTAGATTTTCTATTCATTAAATGAACTATTATAATTATTCGGATGAATTTTCGCTAAAAATGAGAAAACGTCTACGCCATTCGTTTACGTGAAAACCGCAAGCGTTGAACTCGAATTTTGCGGTCACAATATTTAACTAAGTGCTGTTTGAATGAGAAAATAATAATTTTAATTCGCTAAATACGGATAAAGTTATTAAATAATACCACTTACATAATTAAAAAGTCGTATAAATCTAAAAATATAATAATAATTTTTAATTTTTGCCGCATATTAAAATTTATATATCTTTTTTTTTTATTAATATACACCGCTTGTTTCGGAAAATATTTATATTCGCTTCCAATTTATCGATTTTCGTCGGAAAAAACGTTATTAATATAGGCTCAAAAACCCTCGTAAGTTGTTATTTGCTACCGAATCTCAGTAGACATATATCAAACTTCCCTTCCAGCAATAAACATGATCAATATATTTGGGGGCGTTCCTGCTTCGCAAATTTATCATAAAAAAAAGAGCTATAGACGTTTTTATATTGTATTTATCTATCCTAGAGGTTTTATAAGTCATAGACCTATGAAAGACCAACGATCTTTGATAATAATAATTTATGATTTAGTACTATTACTACGCAATATAAAATAGTTTGTAAAATTAAAAAAAATCAACACATGTATTAATATTACAGAAATAAAAAACAATATAAAAATGAGTTTTATTATATAATAGAATAATTTTAATATGCATAAAATATGTACTCTATAATAAAAACAAACATCGGTTATAAAATCCATAATTAAGTCTGGCATCATGATTTAATTAATTTTCACACGCTGTTTATGAAATAATTTATATATTTCGGAAACATACGTTCTATATATGTACAATAATATAATATTTTAAAAATAATAAATAAATAAAATAAGCCAGTTTTCAGATATGAATCTTCAACATTTTACATTATTAAATTATGCCCTTAGTGAAAGTTGTATGCGAGAAGTGAACAGTTGAAAAGGGGGTGACTGAAAATATAAAACGAAAGGTTGAGACGAAATACGGAATATTTCTTTTTATTTTATCTTTTCTTCTGTCTTCTTTTTTTTTTTCATTTTTTATATACATATACTAAAACGTAAGATGTTCGCGTAGGACGAGAGGACCGGTTAAAGGGGGTAGTTTTGCAGTTCGCAGTGACGTATTTATGAAATTCCCAAGAGATTATCCGGCCCGACCATACATAGTCAACCCTTAAACACCAGGCACAGTCGCTTTTGCTTCACTTTGTGAAAGTTTAATGTTGTTTTACCTTTGAATTGTTTATGGCTATGAATTCGAACGCACGCCCGACTTGTCTTATAATAAAAAAATATACATATAATATATATATATATATATATATATAAAAGATTCCACTTGATTTCTTGCATGAAATATGTCACATTATTAAAATATATAAACGCAAAAATCTGAATCAAAAATATACGTGTTTCAAATATAATATTATTAAAATACCCGCATTTGATGTGTTAAAAGTAGAATGCGTCGTCGTTTACGAATGGACGATATCGATGAATATGTCGAAAACTAATCAAACTTTACGTGTGTTCACGCATACATATTCAAGATTGGTGCTCGTGTGGCTTCGGCTTAATTAGGACAAACCGAATTCAGGAAACATAGGTTCAATTACAACGGTTTATTCACAATATCGCCACAGTCACAGTCTAACATTATTAACGAATACATAGACTAATCAATCAAATTGTATATATTTATTAATATATATAATTTTTTTTTGTATTAAATAGAAATTGTAAAAAATGTTATCCATGTTTTTATATTTTGGAATTATTCGAATTTTACAAAGCCAACGAAAAGTCTCCGAGGATATATTTTGAGTGGCCAAACTATTTTCTACGAAATTGTTTATCCTTTTTTTTTCTGGTGAATGTATGCCGATCAAATCCGAAATCCTTTCGGATAGAAAGCAATAAGCGATGAAGCCAAATTCCTTTAAACCACTCGTATAAAAGCGAAATATTATATATCTATATAATTCGTTTTACACGAATTATATAGATACGAAAACATTTTTTTTTTTAAATGCGATCAATATAAATTAAATTGCTAATTTTAAATAAAAAAATATATATTTTATATTATTTATAAGTATGCAAAAATAAAGTTGAAGTAGTTTAAAATTTTATGTTTAGACATATAATGCAATTTTTTTGCTACTTTTGTAAAGAAGATTAAAAAATAGTTATAAAATAAGCGGTATGTTGTTTTCAAACTTTTCGTTATTTTATTATATTCAAAGTTTATAATTTGTATAAATTAATGTAAATATTGCAATTTACATATATTTTCTATATATATATATATATATATATATAGTATATCAACTATATTTTTTTATTTGATTATCAATTACAAATATATTATAAAAATAAATAATAAATAAATTATATTATTGTAAAATATGACATTTCATATACATTTTTGAATATTTCTGAAATATGTTACGAAATATTCTTAATATAAAAAATCACATGTAGACTGAAATAATTAATTAAATAATCTCACAAAATCAAAAATAGAAATACTGATAAAATCATTTTTTTTAATATGTTTTATATCTTATAAAATATTTCGTAATATTTAAAGAAAAATAAAAATTAAAAATGGTTTCCTTTTATACGGTAAAAAAAAATCATTGATTACGCATTCATTTACTTATTTCCGCTCGATTAAGTATGATTTTAATTAATATATATATATATATATATATATATATATATATATATATATATATATATATATATATATATATATATATATATATTATATCTCGATGAACTGTTTGGTATGTCTGTTTTAGAATTAAATTAAATATTTTCCGAACAAATAATACTACAATAAATTTCCATATATTTCAATTATTTCTCAATGGTTTCACCCGTTCCATACAAAATTAAGCATGGCAAAGTATTAAAATGATAAATAATTAAATTCCCCACAAATAACATAAGATTATCACATATTCAAAAATTATATTATTACATTTAACAGATTCTAAACATTTTTTTTTCTGAATTTTAACTACATTTATATATGAAATATAATATTATAGGATTAATGAATATATTTATAATATGATATAAAAATATTTTATTCCTTTAAATATGCAAGAATTTCTCGGTCATATTTTAAGTTAATACTTGATGAGATATGAGCATTAAGCGCTATAATAAATTATTGGGTTTCAATAAATATGTCTCAAAGGAATTATGTTCATAGATATAATACATTGATATATTTGTCATGATATATATATATATATATATATATATATATATATATAATATAAATAATAAAATAAAATATATATGTTTACATACAAATAAATATAAAGGATTATGTGTTAATAAATTTCAGAAAATGAAAATAAATCGACGACACAATTCATAATTTTTATTGATATAATCTAAGACTTTATTTATGAATGTGTAAAACTCATTATAATAAATATAAATATTCATTCGCAGATAAGATTTTTGAAAGCTTTTTTTATTTATATAACTTTTTTTTTTTTGGTGAAAAATACCATTATAATTATCAGATCAAAAAATATCGCCATTTTTCATAAAAGTCGACATCGCTGTGGTGGTTATTAGAATTTTAATTAAGGTCACATTTCAATACTGACTTGAAATTTATTAGTGTGAATCGTTTAATATTATTCGATAATATTGCATAATATCCTTGTAATATATGTATTTTATAGAGCACATTAAAATATATCAATAGCATTATATTTTTTAAATATTGTTTGATAATTTTAAATAAAAATATATGAATTTATTTGTTTTATTTCTTTTTTTCCAAAAAAAATAATGTCTAATTAATATTAAGAAATATTTTTTTTTAATTTCAATATTTAAAAAAATAGTGATAATATATTTATTTTAAAAATTATAATCTATTCAAACTAAACTAAAAATTTTTATTAATAATAATAAAAATTTAAAAAAAAAGTATATTTTTTTAAGAATATATATAGTGAAAATATAAACAATCTTTGTTCAATAAAATTACAAAATAAAAAAAATATATTATCAATTTTTAATAGTGTTGATTCATATTAAACATTAAATATAACTATAAACTATCATTGAAAATAATTAATTTCAATCATTAAATCTTATGTATATATATATATATATATATATATATATATATATATATATATATATATATATATATATATAATATAAAAAATCTCAATGATGGAAAATCGTTTTTTTTTTAATAATATAATATTCTATTCGCTTTCAATTAACAAAATAAATACGTAATTTTATATTATAAATTTATACGTATAAATTTAACATTATTAATTATAAGTCTATATCTTCGTAAGGGCGGTTGTTAATACAATATATAATAGCTATGGTAATCAATGGTTGAATAGATACGAGATTCCCTTCCTGTTGGTGACGCATTTCATAGAAAATTAAACCGCTTTGCTTACTATTGGTCCGGATCAGAATCTTCATATATATATATATATATATATATATATATATATATATATATATATATATATATATATATATATATATATATATATATATATATTAATATAAGGGTTTATATAATATTAGTATATCTGCTATATTTTTGTATATTAAAATCAAAATTACAAATGCAATATCAACTTGTATAAACGACACCGCAACATACATTGCAAAGAAAAGTTTCGCAATAAACATTCGTTATGAATTTTGTATTTATATATATATATATATATATATATATATATATATATATATATATATACATATATGCATATAGTATTATATAATATATATAACACTATATACGTGATCTAGAATGTTTAGAGTGTTATAATAATGGTCTTTTGAACTATTTCGATTAAACTTTTGAGCTGAAAGCGGTTACTCGCAACGTTTGCTTTGACACTTAGACATGTACGCGATTGAAAGTCGCATTTGAACATTGATATAAAGCAGGGACGTTCGAAACGAGTATCGCGGACCATAAATGGTACCATGTAAAATCTAAATATTTTTTTTTCTATCTATATATATATATATATATATATATATATATATATATATATATATATATATATATATATATATATATATATACACGCTCACATATGTATGTGTGTATGAAAATTAGTTATTTATATTAATAAATATGTATATTGTTTACTCAATAAATATTGTGATAATATTTGATAATGTTTTCTTTTTACATTAAAATATATATATATATATATATATATATATATATATATATATATATATATAATGTAAAAACGTTGAAAAATATATTTGTTTTATATAATGTAAAAATTAAACGTCTTTTTTTATTGTAAATAAAAATGAAAAATATCCGTTTCAACCATCGCACAAAATAAAATAAACAGCAATATTCATCTATTTTAATAAGTAAATATGCGTATATATTGTGTTATCAAATATTATGATAACATTATACGTTTTTACTTTCCTTTGAGGTATATATATATATATATATATATATATATATTAATATTAAATAATATCGAAATTATATTGCTTAACAAAAACAACTGTTTTGTTTATATCATCGTAAAAAAAACTACGCATAAAATCTTTTATGCGAAGAATAATAATAATAAATATTGTTTACTTTATTCAATATTTTCATTTATAACATACAACCTTTTTTTTTATACAATAAAAATATTAGAATTCTCTAATATTTCTATATATTAAATTTGATCAAATCGTATAGAATATTTTCGCGCCATTTATTTTGTCTATTTATTTATATAGTGAAAGTTGTAAACGAATGTCAATGAAATGACCTTTCCATATAACGCAATTATATATGGTTTTTTTTCTAATATTTTAATTAATAAAAATATAGTATAATATATATATATATATAATGAATAAAACGTTAATAAATAATAAATATAAATTGACAAAAAAAAAATATAATAAATACATTAATACTATATACTCACGGATCTTAGTGGACGCGGTGCGCTTTCTTAGCGCGTTGTCTCCGTTTGCCTCTCTCTCTTTATATCAGTGGCGTGCCTAGGGACGCGTCTTTTATTAATACGGTTAGTTAAAAGAAACGGACCCCTGACCGATGACAGACGTCAATAGACGCCTCGTACGCGAGTTACGACGCGAGATAAACGAAGATGCGACCGTCGCCGCAGCTTCAGTACCACTGGGTGGTGGTTAGAAAACGCCCCCAACACTGGAACCGTGTCCATGTTAAAATTGGTATATAAATGCGCATGCGTTCGACGTTAACCCCTCCATTGCCTAACCGTATATACCTCTCACCATCGAACTGCTCTCCCATACCACACCCCCCCCCCCAAAAAAAAAAAGGAAATAAAAAAATATTCTACACGGTGGGTCTTCTACACACCTTCTACTTTGAATTCTTCTACGTCGTTTTTTGCAACTTCTACGATGCAACTGTAGCAAATGAAATTATGTAACGCGTTCAATATAATAGAGTTTGATATGACATTTGAATAATGTCATCTAATATAATATTTTTCTAAATATTAACTCATATTTAAACCCATAATACTCCCTAAAGAGACATACTGTATTTCTTATAAAAGAAAATATAAAGTAATCGTATACAACTATAAATATAAAGTGTTTTTTTTTATAAATATATAAACTTATATATGGTATATATATATATATAGTGTTATTTGTCACTTTATTCAAAATATTATTCTATGCCATTTCGCTTGAATATATAATTTCCGGCATGTGACTACCTTGGTTGGTTCAGAGGAAGTCCAATTTTCGATCACTTTTTATATAAATTGAGGCCGTATGTCAGTTATAATGTAGAAAATATTATTTTTCAAGTTGTGAATCGTGTCCCAAACAAAAATAGTTTAGCGGTGATCTCGATGACCAATTCACATATCTATTTTCAGCAACAACTTTATTTTGGATCTATTAGTCAAACGTACCGATAACCTGGTGGTCGTATGGCTTAAAATTCTTGCACGAATTGAATGTTGTAAATCTTCAAAACCAAATCTTTCGTAAAATAGATGGACACGACTCCAATTGTCGAGCACTAATGCCGAATGGACTCATTTGGGTCTTCCTCAATACTAAGCTCAACAATAGATTCCTAGATTCGCATTCTGATGACGTCTATTAATCTGTAGAATAAAATTGGTGCATAATCGATCTATGATTATTCTAATTATTTAATGTGATGGAAGATTATATAGACGGTAAAATATATATTTATATAAAATATAATGCGTTTATAGGCTTTATTCAGATATTAGTAGATAAACTTTAAATACAAAACAAGTAATGGGTGCCAAATAATGTACATATCAAAAAATGATATCAACATAAAATTTTATATCTTTAAAAAAATCAGATATATATATGTATATATATATATATATATATATATATATATATATATATATATATATATATATATATATATATATATATATATATATATATATATATATATATTATAAAATGGTTGTTGAATAATATAAATTTTCTATAAATAAAAGCAACGTTGTAACAACACTCACTTTCGCTTTCAATTATCGACAAAAATAATAATAGTAAAAAAATATTAGCGTTGCAATCTTAAAATAAAAATTGCTTGTTCTATCTATATTTAAAGAGTCGAACATCCAACATTCCAACATCTATTTGTACTGTACAAATTATTTGCATTTTTTCTACTTTACTTCAAAATATACATACGGTGTGTTCGAAAAGTAACTGAATTTTTCTTTTTTTTTTTAATATTTTTTTTCAATTCAACAATAGCGATATTATTTCTTTAAGAATAATTCCAATTAGATAGTATTTTGTTCATTAATATTTTTAACAAAATATTTTTAAAATTCGACTATTTATGGTATATAGTTTTAAACTCTTTCAGCGATACACTTTAATCTCATATTTGCATGTAAAATAACGAATCTTTAATGTTTTCTTTTTTATACGCACGGAGTAATGTTTGGCGAATATGGAGGCTGAGACAACATTTCGCGAATTATATTAGTCAAATTGATATAATTCTTTATCTTAATAAATAAATAAAAATATAGATTTTACTTAATAATAATAATAATGTTTTGAAATTTTATAAAGAATAATTTATTTGTTTACCTATATAAGTTTATAATATAATTGCATATATAATATAATATATACGCGTGTGTGTGTGTGTGTGTGTGTGTATGTGCACGCACATTCATACTAAAGTTTATCCATTTATTCATTATGTGCCTAACTTTTTTTTTTTGCTCAATTTCTGAAATTGGACCAGAGCCACGTTTAAAGAACCTTGCGGACGTACAAAGGTTAAATAAAAAGTTTATTTTATGCTCACAATTTCATACATTTTTCACCTAGACAATACGAGGAGAAAATTATTCTTCTGCAAATAAAGCTGTGCGCTGTTTTATTTTTTTATTTTATTTTTTTTTGTTATTTATTTGTTTTGTTTTGTTTTCGAGCAATGAATAAAAAGAAGAAGAAGAAAAAAAAGTTAATTCTAAAAATAAACATTGCAATTAGTGTATTACGAACGGCGTAATTATGCGATGTTTTAATTTTAGCAATGTTTAATTTACTCCGTCTTCGACTTTCACGAACTCGTAGTAATTTTTCAGATTCAGATTCTTATTTTATATATATATTAAATATTTGTAATCTGAGCTTTCATAAAGTGCGCATATTTTCAATATATGAATATTACAATATAATGATATACATTTTATAATCTCTATAATAATATGATATAAATAAAATTCTTCTGTGAATATTATTTATAAGTGTTTTGAGCTTTAATATATAGAACATTATTAAAATATTTCAATATCACATAACTTATCTAAATATTTAATAATTTACATAATAAACATATATATTAATATTGAAATCCTTACAATATTATTAATATAATATTAATTACAATTTTATTAAATTGTATATATATATATATATATATATATATATATATATATATATATATATATATATATATATATATATATATAACTGATGGCATTTTATTTGCAAATAATTTACATATTTATTTTATAAAATAATAATTCTACTAAATATTTTTTTAATATAAACTTCATATATAATATTGAAGATGTATATTTTGAATTATCTTAAGAAAATAATCAGAATTTTAAAATTATTTCTAGATATATCATATTATTGAATAAAAAAAATTGAATGACATATAAAGTGTTAAAAAAAAAAATATATATATATATATATATATATATATATATATATATATATATATATATATATATATATATATATATATATATATATATTGATTCAAAACAAAATGTAATATCGATACAACGATATATTTTTGTTTAATCGAACGAGAAACCTCGAGCGAGCAAAATATTTTCAAAATCGAGCAAAACCTGAAGATGAACCAAGACAAAATAATACACATGTTTTACCCGTAAGCTAAAGAAAAACATGTTTTCAGTTTTTGGTTCCTCGTCAGAATATCCCTGCGGCAAGAAAATACTCCCTCAATCCTTCAACGTGAAAAACTGGGGGGAGATTTGGTGCGTCTTGGGTCCAAACAGACCCCAACATTTAGAACACATCATCCACGAAAATCTCACGCCGGGCATTGTGCCCAAATTAAAAGGATTCCATGCCCGGCATATTAGCATACGGGGGAGTGGATAACTGACGTACTAACGGACAGAACAAACAACCACCCATCCACCCCACACAACCCATCCACCCACATCAACCCATTACCACGGACACGCATTCTATCCCTAGTGCGGTTCAAAAACTCGAACCGAATGATTATAGAATGATTACAGGACCCTTAAATGGGACGCTTATCGAGTGCACTGCAGTGGAATTGTTGACATTTAGGCTAATTTATTATTGTAATGAAATCGTTTCGTTGGTTACGAATTATAATTAATATTAAATGTGACAAATAATTTCGAATTTTACATTCTGATAAATTTAAGCGCTTGTACACGAGACGTTTCACGGTATTATCAGTAATTTTTTTTGTATATACAATATATATATATATATATATATATATATATATATATATATATATATATATATATTTAATGAACAAATTTTTAAACTAAAAAAACAGTATATTGAGTTGTACTGATCTACACAATTTTTTTTATCATCCCGTATATATATAAGGATTAAAAAAAAACAATTTTAGTAGTCCTTCTAGCAAGATTTTTAAGATTGAACAAAAAAAATTCGATTTGTTGTTACATAATTGCGAACTAATTTAAGATAAATTTTTTTTTTCTATTTAAGAAAGTCATTTTACATTTCATAGTATTATACAAAAAGAATATGGGAATTTGATATATAAAAATTAATATTATAGAATAAATGATTTTTTACTATCATATCCATTATACTAGTTAATAAAAATAAATAAATTTAAAAAAAAAATCAATTTTCATCTATAATAAATTTACACAGTCTCGCCTTAAAACTTATTATGTAAACTCGAAAAAAGTATCCGAGTTTCGTTTTCTCGGCGACAAATTCGTTTCGACGTCGTAAATGCGACCTGATTTTATTTTTGCACGATAAACAAGAAACTTGTAAGGACCTAGGCGATCCACTCCAGACGCTCCTGTGGGACGCGTAAACACGGACAATTTCACTTCGACGACGTCGCGCAAAGAAAGGGGGATGAAAAAAAATATTGGGGGGGGGATGTCGAAAAATATACCTTCAAGACACTTCGTCCACTTTTTGGACGACGCTCATTAAACGTACCGATGAAAATCTTCTTTACTCTAATGAACTATGTTAAATCGAATTTATTGCGATTTGGTATTTTTTTTTAAATAATATAATAATAATGGAAATATTATATATATATATATATATATAATATTCAATAATAATAATTGATTTAATTTAATCAATGTCATAGAATTGATTACTTTATTGTGTTATATCAGATATTTCATACTGATAATTGATACAAGATTCTTTACATTTCTATTTATTTTTAATTTTTTCTAATCTTTGCAAATAAAACATATTTTATATGATTTTCATTTTTCTTCTAATTATGTAATTTTTAATCCTCAATAATAATATAGAAGTTATATATATATATAAATATTTTAATTCTAATTCATATTTTTACAATGGTAAAAAATCTCAAAAACCCAACAAATCCCAAATAAAACATTATCGTACAGTTCATTAAAATTCTCTTATGCGATAATTTATTTTACCATACACATAAATACATATTCAAACACGCATTACGATATAATTAATTATCGAAATTGCAAAGTAAGAGCGCACAAATAGGGGGCGAAACCAAGTCCGAATACGTGTAATTAATTATTCGAAAGTGCCTAATTTGCAGCACGGTCCAATATCGGAAAAGAAGATATTCGGCGGCCTCGGCAAACAAACAAGTCCGCAAGTAATTATTCAACAGTCTCGATACTACGGGATTACCGAGCGAGAGACCATATTCACTGTTAGCATATAACAGATTGTTAGCTTAATTGTTGCCTTAGCAATCGCATAATAATTACAAATTCGCCGCAAACGATACAAACTTTGACCCGTTTGAGGAAATTTATGCGCGTGCGATATTATATAATATATTAAAAAAAAATCGATTTAAATTATTTATTTTTATATGATAATTGACTTTGAATTGTTTTAAATGATTTTTTTTTTGTACGAATCCATATCTGGCAAATATGGAGGTTGAGGTATTAATAAGGTGTTACTTTTTGTCGAAAATTTACAAATCTCACTACTTTTTTAATAATGCGATCGTCGTACACATTTTTTTTAAATCATGTCTTCCTTCGAAAAATGTCCATCTTTTTATCCTACTTTTTGAAAAATGCCTTTTTTTTGTAAGTCAATCGGTGAGAGTTTAGAGTCGTTAGAGTTTCAACGGTTTTCTTTTTGTATTTTGGAAATATATTTAACCAATATCAACATGTCCTCCTTTTCAACAAATGATCGTTCATCATGTCCTCATTTCTATTGTAAGAAAATTGATCACCTTATTTTTGTGCAAACGTCGTGTCACTTTTTAATATCTAGAATTTTTTTTTAATATATCGAAAATTTTGATTACTTTTTTTGAACATGTAGCGTATAGATTGAAATAGTAATAATTTAAAATTAACTAGTTACAAATTGAGATTTCTATTTTCATCGAACAATATATAATATAAAGCAAATCTTACAGTGTTTAATATTTATGAATATATACATATATATATATATATATATATATATATATATATATATATACATATTTTCATCACTTAAAATATTTCAGGCCTCCAATAAAATAGCTGAAACTGAATTGCCGCCTCGGCACGTGCCATATATAATGGCGCACGGCACTGGAGATGTGAAAAGACCTCTAGAGACTTTGGTTTAAACCTTCAGACAATGTTAAACAAGAAGAGGATGCAGCCTCCATTCTCTCGAAGATAATTACTCGCCACGTGAGTGAAGCTGTATAACACAGATAACAACGTGCAACGTACACCATTTTCCACACTAATAGCTTGTGAAGTGGCGGCGAAGAAAAAAAAGGAAAATCGCTCGGAAAACTCCGAAAAATAATTGTTTTCCTGACGGTTGAGTAAATAAGAAAAAAAATAAGAATAAGGAATCCATTAGTAGAAAGGAGAGGAAAAAAAGTAGCACGTTGCGTAATTCTCGGTCGCTCCGAGTTCATTTAGTATTCAACGTGCGTGAAACTGGTCTGAAATTTTTGTATACGCTTTCGATTGATAAAAAAAATTTGAAAATTCACAAAAGAAAACATGTTTTTTTTTTTTTTGCATAGTATAACGATAACATATATGATTTAATACATGCGACAGTCTAAATTCAGATTTGAGTAAAACGGTGACTTGCTTCAAAATTCTGTTCTATATTCATGAACATAGAATAGAAAAAAATAAGTTGATTTTGTGTTTGTATTCTGTCAAAAGAAAACAATTACGAATTTATATATAGTGTTCACAGTCAGTGGCGGAATAGAGACAATTGAAGCTTCAGACACAAAGGAAAATATTAAACCCCTTTAAAAACGATGAAATAGAAATGTAAAAAAAATATGTACTATTTTTATATTTTTAAATTGATAAAAAAAATTGTTATATATTATTGATATTTTATAAATAATAAAATTTAATAATAATTATTCATATTGTAATAAAATTAATAAAAAAATATGAAATTTGAATATTTATTATATAAATTCACTATTAAGAATATGATTATTGATATTTCTATTTACGATTTTCATTATAATTTCTCATTTGCAAATTTAATATTCTCACGGGTGACATTTTCCATCATTTTCACGAATTTATCGCATGTTCGCGTGAAAAGCATATGTAAGAAAATTCGTAATTTCCGATCTCAGTTTCGTATCCGGCAATCGAAACGCGTTCATTCGATACATTCAAAAAGAAAACTCACACACCTTTGAATCGAAAGCGAATAACATTTCCATTCGCCCACCGCCCCCTTTTTAAGGTAAGGATTCGGAGTCAGATAAGAAAGGATCTTCAGTAGAAATCTTATTATTACCAGTGATTAATTTGAAAAATTACCTTTACACGTGTCATCCGATATATGAGCTTTTATGGGATATTCGATATGTGAACCGGAAACTTTCCGGTCGGATTCAATATATTCACCCTTTTGCTAATTAAATTGTAATCGAATAATGTGCAACATTTCATTGTATTTTGACGATGCTGATAATAAAATGTCAAATTTATAATTGATAGCGACAATGATTTCATGTCATATTCGTATCATGACAGTTTTGATTATGTCTAAATATTAATTTTAACAATATATACGATATATTCATATTGATGTCGGTCCTAAATCATAATGCGATAGAAAATCATCTTCAATAATTGTATATTAATATTAATAAATTATTAATTTTTAAAAATTTCAAAAATAATTAATTAATAAAATATTTTTCAAATAAATTCATAAGTTTTTGAAAACACTTTTTCCTTCAAAATAACAACGATTTGTTTGAAATTAAAATTATAATACATAAAAATCGATTTAAATATTTTTATCTTTTTTATTAAAAAATGACTAAAATTACTTAATATATTACAAAATTATGTTACATATAATTTTTGATAAAATATGTAGAATTGTTGTGATTTAAATCAAAATTTAAATAACATTTTAATGATAAAGTAATTCATTATATTAGATAATATAAAAAAAATTACATGTTTATATATAATTTTAACTAGAAAATATATAATATACGATGATTTGAATTCGTGAATTTTTGACGAAAACAATACTAATGATGTCACAACCTCCATATTTGCCAGACTTGATTTTATGAGTTTAAAACCAAGGTGGCTGGCTTAAAAAAAATTACTGTCATAAATACAATATTTAATGTAAGAATTAACATCGATGTAGATGAAAAATTTATATAAAAAAAAAATTTAAGTTTAAAAAAATAAAAATTTTCTAAACTAATAAATTTTATAATACAATACTTACTTTCAAAATACAATATCAATGTGAAACAAAAATTTTTATATATCAGAATTTGTATATTAAACATTTTATTGTGACACAATTTATCAGACTGCGTTATTTTGCTGGCAAATGTTGCATTTAGAAAGTCAGTGGCGTAGCGGAGAATTACAATTTTCATATCGTCGCGGCCCCCGTTTAATACTGAACATAGTTAAAACGAAACGATTCCATTCGTAAAAGGTTTGTCGCAGTCGTCGTTCAAAGTTTATCTCGACATTAAAACGCGTCTGATATTGGAAAAAGGACAATTCAGCCAACAAACTTCCGCATACAATAAAATCTTTAAAAGAAAATCACACACACATACACACACATATATATAATATAATAGAAAATTTTTAACGTTTTCGATGCGAAAATGTCGAATATTAAACGGGATGAGTTTATTAAAAGGAGTCGCGATCGTAAAATCGCGAAAGTTTTTATAGTCGCGGATATCCACTCCGGATCATAGTTGAACCGTAAAATCGTTTATGTCCGGATAAAATTTTATAGAAATTATATTGTGCGTTAAAATTGCGATCGATGAAATTATACATAAGAAAAAAAAAATGTTCTTTACATCTGATAACATTATGATTGATTATCATTGAATATCCAATCAGAATTCATTATAATACATACTCATTAATATTTTATATACTTAATTATATGTCTGTTTCAATGTAATATTCATATATAATATTGTATGATAAATTTTAATTTTCAGTATGATAAAATAAAAATGAATGTTTATAAATATCGATGGCGTACTATAAATATGTATTTATAAAAAAATAATATTTAAATTTATATTGAAACACACGTGTTCATTGTAAATTTTAATTTTTATAAAAATATATAATAAAATTTTAAAATATTTTTAGAAACACATCAATAAATAAAAAATACAACATATAATTTCAAAGTTTATTAGATCTCAAAAAAAGTCAATTTTCTTTTTTTTATCAATTATATTTTTTTATCTTCTTGTAAAATCGAAAATAAATAATTCAATTTTTTTTTATAAATAGTGATTATCGTTCGTTCGAAATACGACGATCCGCAATAAATCAAATTTAAACGTAATATCGCTCATCAATCTCGCATGTTGCCATCAAAATTAGATATTTCGTATATATATATATATATATATATATATATATATATATATATATATATATATATATATATATATATATATATATATATATATATATATATATATCATTTTTGATCGACAAGAAGATGTATATTGAAATTTCAAAGAATATAAGTACAGCACAAAAATTAAATAGTTCAAAATATATATCAAGAAATATTTATTTTTTTAACGATTCGACATCAACTGATTTACTATTCAATCATATAAAAACAAAAATTTTCACATTTATAACTACAATGGTTTACATTATAAAATATTAATTAGTTTTCATGTCTTTGTACAACAGCCTATTCAATAATTAGGCACTGAAAAAAAAAGCTAATAAACAATTCGAAAATAAATAATGTCGAAAACACAGAACCTTTACATTTTAATAATAAAATACGCATTATTAAATATGAAAATAGTATGTTTTGTTTATATTATATTAAAAATATTTTCATTATAAGTTACGAAAAATATTATATTATATATATGGTATATACGTGTCGTGTAATTGTAACCGTATGAATCTACGAATAACTTTATCATATATAATATAGACATACATAAATATATACGTATAAAATGATTTAAGATAAATTTTTCGGTTCAAAACACCGCCAAGTTCGATTTTCTTGTTCTTACCCCCGGGGCTAGTTGTATGAAACGTGTTCATGCATGACGACGAATTTATATCGACCACCTGTGAAATTTTCGTTTACCAAAAACGAAATTCAATATTGTATGTAACTTACCCTGGAGCGCCACAGAACACCACCTCAATGTTGAGGAATATGCGACAAAGCATTATAAAAATAAATTAAAAAAAAAAATAGATATAAAATTTAATATAAGAATTAAATTTATAACCAAAATTCAAAATTGAAAAATTCATATTTATATATAAAAATAAAATCATTAATATTTCAAATCTAAATACATATATATATATATATTCTAAATATTAAAACTATTTCCATTTAAAAATAACGAAAATAAAATCAGTTAAATAACAAACTTCTATCACCGACTAAATTCGTATACAAATAATTTCGCCTGCAAAAATATCAACGTTCTTTTTCTGTTTTCGTTTTATTTTTTTTTAATTAAATATTTATTTTTAAATAAAATAAACGATTAAACATAGCATAAAACGAAATCGAGGAAAAATACAATAAATTAAATTAAAAATTCCGCGGAACATTTTCATCAAATGTTTATCTATTTAAATAACTAGTAAATAAAAAACATTTATTATTATTATTATTATTATTATATACGTAGCTGTTTTTTATTAACATCTATAAAATCACAAAAATGGCGGCGCGAATAAAAGTTTCTTTTATCACCATTCATAATAAATATTTCGCCAAATTTCCACCACAACAAACCTACATTTCATTTGCATAAAATTCTATATAAATATATATATATATATATATATATATATATATATATATATATATATATATATATATATATATATCATTATACATATATGACAACATTTTTATATCTTTCATTATTGTATGTAATAAACTATATATGCTTTTTATTATAGATATGTATTTGATCATATATATTTCAATGAATTATATTAAAGTTATTTATTTTTTATTATAAAAAATATAACATTTAATATTATATTGAAAAGTGATTACCTCTAAAATATAAAAAACAACAATCTCGGCACAGCATCGGTGGTTCAGTGGTAGAATGCTCGCCTGCCACGCGGGCGGCCCGGGTTCGATTCCCGGCCGATGCAGCCTTTTTTTATCTAATAACAGATAATATATTTTTAAAATAATTTTATATTTTATTAAATTATATAAATTCTAAATAGTATTATAAAAAAATCATTTTTTTAATTATAAAATGATCATTATATTATATAAAATATAGGTTATCTAATTTTAATTCCAATTTTCAAATCAAACGATTTTAAATAAAAATTGTTAAAACATTCATATATAATAATAATATAATACTTGTAAATCAAATTAAGTTTGCAAAAATAAATATTATAAAAACTTTGAAAAAAAAAGAATTTCGATCCTGCCAGGATTCGAACCTGGAATCTTCTGATCCGTAGTCAGACGCGTTATCCGTTGCGCCACAGGACCGGCTGACGTGTCAATCTTTGGCACATAATTTAAACTCTAAAATTTGATACTTTTTATTATTTTTAATATATAATAACATTAATATTATTATTTAATATATTTCTGTTTTTTTTCAAATACTTATAATAAATTATTTATACAACAATCTAATAAAAAAAATTACTATTTATATATATTTTTTTCAAACAATTATACACTTGTTTAAATAATATCAATGAATATATAACCCATAAGTTGTTTTTGTATATCAAAATTTACTATTATCTTAATATGTACTTCGAATTGTTAAACATGTATTGATTACTTTCATCCATAAATGATCCATAAAGAGTTAGATTAGCTGTAAAAAATAAATAAAAACTATTAAATTCGTTTAATTTTGAAATTGTACAAAGGCACGCTTGAATGTTAAAAATTTCAGCGATGGCCACATTTGATTCATGCAACAAATATTTCACATTTTTTGAACGTTTCGCCCGAAAGCGGGTTCATTTTCCACTTTTATTTTTCGACAAGGGTCTGAATGTAATGCGGAAATAACGACGCCATCAAAGTTACGTGAACGGTTCAAATGTCCTCCATTAATATTTATGGAATTTGGGGTTTTCGAAGATTACGTTTTGAGAGCTTTCGCCGATGTGTGTACGTATGCAAATGGCACTTAACACCGTCGTTCAACCCATGTACCAAATATACAATATTAATATAATGTTAATAAAACATGGGAAATCAATCGAAAAATTAACGTATCGATTTTAATGTTATATACCATATATATATCAAGCAAATTGATCTGATTCATTTTTTTTTATCACTCATGAATTTTAATACGTTGTTCAATAATAAATTCAATCAGTGCGTCTGTAAGCAATAAGAACGTTAGCCATTTTCGCCCGGACCTATTTCAAAAGTAAATTAAGCCAATCGATAAGACAATAACAAGTCAGGGTGTAATTATCGAACGTCGGATATTTCCTTGGGGTCTTCTAGTTTCGATTTTGAAACGAAATCGTTCTAACGGAAAAAGACAGGATAGGATCGATGGGTAATATCTAGTCAGCGGGCAGACCACAGTGGGCAGCTAAACCCGGTCGTCCGAACATAATTCGATTGCCGATCAACGTACCAAGCCTAGACGAAACAAAATTCTAAATAGCTGTCGGAGGTCGAGATGAGGGCATAGGGCATGGGTTCAGGAGGTGCTGGAGGTTCAGGGGTTCCTATGGGTTCATGGGTCGGAGACCTTTCCATATTTCAACCAACGAGAGCGAAGGGTAAATAACGGCCGCACCTGAGTTTCCGAAGAGCCAAGTATTGAATATTACCGTCCAGATTACATCTAAACTCTAACTCTCACTCTTCACCCAAACCATTTACCATTTCCCATCTTCGTATCCATATGCCACAAAACGTCAATGTTGTTTATAGTTGCTTATTTCCATCGTTAAGCTCGACAACCACTTTCAACATTTCCCAATTTAAGCTCATAAATAAATTTCGCCGTTCCTACGTCATGTTCGAATTTTGCAGATACGAAAATTATCATATACATTTGTTGTGATCAAAAATTGTTCAACATTCATAACATATATATTCGCACACAAACACTTTATATAACTAACAGTCAAACTATGAATTATTAAATCTCATTATATACGGTTGAACACGAATTCGGCAAAATTTTCGTTTAATCGGACAATTAACATTAAAAATTATTAGTTGAGATTTTCAATATGTGCTCTCGATAGCAAAATATCAAAATTAGAGGGTTATTTCTTTTTTACTGGACCTAATCGCGATTAAATTGCTGTTTACCTTTATACCGAATTTGAAAGCCGATTTGAAATTGCGACCATTTTAACAAAATTACACGTATCAAAAATTGAAAGACAAATATTAAATAAAAATAACGAATTAGAATACAGAAAAATAGGGACTAGATCGGTGATTTATTTATAATAAATCAATTTCTTTATTGCTTTTATTTATTCATTTACTTGTTATATGCAAAATATATGTCACAAAACAGACTTTTGTACTTCACAACATATTATATATATATATATATATATATATATATATATATATATATAAACTGAACATTTGCAAATATAATATAAAAAGGTACACAGTAAACATGGAACAAACATTAACTGACAAAATAAGCGACATGCGCGGCAAACATAAGAAACAGAATGGAAAAGATGTACATTATACCGAAACGACACGTCAAAACTATAATAGAATTGACAAGGGTACCAACGTTCGGAATAGTTATCTTTGGAAAGGAAGACGATGGAGATATCACGATGAGGAACTCCTCGAAATCTTCAATGATGAGTGGCGAAGTAGTGACGTCGGTCGTATCGTCAAAGTTATCACCGCAACTCGATAAACTTCTAATAGCGATTTAAACTCTGACCGCTTCAATTCTAAGTTCAAATCGAGATTATAACTGTTTTCAGTATTATATATATATATATATATATATATATATATATATATATATATATATATATATATATATATATATATATATTCCAATAAATATTTTTTTTATTTTCATTTTTCGTTATGCAAACTATCAAAACATTTCACAATCAAAAATTAAAGTAAATCAACAACTTACTTTCAAGTAAATCAAGTACTTTCGTTCATACAAACGTTTTATACGGTTACGAACAATGCTAAAATAGCAAAATTTCTAGTATCTGATTTAGTATAATATTTGACTAGTCTAACTAAGACTTTTAATGTGCAAATTTATTATAAAACTATCCATATTCTCAATGATATCGCTGCATATCTGCGATATTTTCCACATAAACCAATCGACATTTATCGAACGTTTTTCCTTTTAAAATCATACATTATAACATTTTAAATGGTAATAACTTTGTATGAAAATGTTCATTTCTGAAATCAAAATTAATATAATAATTATCTAATAAAACTTTATCAACTTTTATCATCATACATAGTCTTTTTTTATGAAAATAAATGTATATTTAAAATTTATATTGTTTATAAAATTATTAAATTTACATGTAAATATTATTTTAATGTCTACATTATTTTATATCCTGCAGTTAAATTGTCGTCAACAATGTAAACCAACAGCTGAAAGACTTGCCAAAAACTATTCTAACTTACATTAACATCCACTGTATTCTACAAATAAAACTCGTCCTCAATATTACTTACATTTAAAATTAATTAATTCAATTTACGATACATAAATAATTACGAAAATGTATATTTATTAAAAGTTTGAATAGTTTATATTTTAATCAATATTTTTTTTTGCACAATAATGATGAGTATCTCCGATACTCGTCTAATTTTATAAGACGGAACCAATGAGAAAATCCATAATTTCTACTTCCTTTGTATATATATATATATATATATATATATATATATATATATATATATATATATATATATATATATATATATATATATCATCGTATATAAAAATAGTCTCTATTTCGATTCTATAAAACAGAAAATGGCTTAATTAAAATAGAAAATTTCAATATCCACCCAACAGGATTTGCGAACTTTTATAGCTAGTAGAAAACAGGTCGTCGTATTCGTCGTAGTCTGAAAACGTGAAGTATGAGGCGTTGGAAATAGTAACTCGAAAATTTATCGAGGCTACGACGTTGAATGCGCGTTAAATTGGATTCGTTAACTTGTTTAATGGCTTCGAAATGAAAGAAAATCACGCCAATATTTCACTGAAATCTATTATTGTATCTACGTTTCAACTATCCGCGAAGGCGCGAAATCACAAACCCCCCTTCAACTCCATTTATATTATTAAATATATATATATATATATATATATATATATATCGTTAATGACTTCGAACTTTTTTTTATTTTTTTTTTTGCCTCCACTTCATCCCCATTGTATTTCCAGTTTTCCCGCTTACAAACGGAAAATTCGCACACTTTTCTACGTTGAAAATTGCCAATTAAAATATTTTATAATAATTTACGCGTTTCTGATGATGTGGAAATATTATTTTTCTCTACACGATAAAAAAAAAAGTTATAACGATTCTAAAATTCATCTATGGGTCATATTTAAATTATGTTTTAATTTTATCATTTGATTTTTATTTTTAAAAAATATATATATATTTATCTATCTTATTCTATTTCCATCGGGAAACTGATGTGGTCTTAAGTATCTCAACGATGGTTTACCACCTTTTTCATTTACTCGTGATGTCTCTCTATTTTTCAATCTCAGGAGAAATTGAGTCCCTACTCTTCAAATATCTATCTACTCTTTATTATTTTAGAACTTTTTCTTTAAATATATTCTAGAAATACAAATTTTGTACTATCTCTATTTATCGATTTTTTTATATCTTTTTTATTTATATAGTTGATTTTATATTTAAAAATAAAATAAAATAATCAATATAAAACTCGTTTATTTTTTATTAAAAAATATTTTAAAATATATTGTAGTAAATTAAAGTTATAGAACACAAAATAATGCAGTCAAATAAAGTACTACGATGTGTTTTAGAAAATAAAGCATTCTCAAAGATCAAATAGAACTAATCTATTGAACTATTTACTACGAATAATCAAAGTATGTTATAAAGAATTCAACAAAAATATAATATTTAATTTATATAAATAAGCTGTACATCTATGCATAAATATATCATGAAATCATATATATATATATATATATAAATGTTTTCAATAATTAATCTATATTTATATCGAACAAAATTCACGATTATCAATCACAATTCAAAATACACCATTCCATCAAATAATAAAAAAAAACGAAAAATGCATATCAAATATTTACATATATTTCACGAAAACAATATATTTTTTTTTCAATATCAATACTCATATTTAAACTCATCTTATAACGGCTGCGATCATATTAATATGTACATGTATATATTGTTAATAATAAAATTTGATGGTTTATTTACACGAAATAACCTAAATAAATATAAATTAATACAGTAGGCCAGTGTTTGATCGCTCATATTGGAACGCGTCGATCTCACGCAAACATTTCAAACGATATCGAAATTGAAATCGAAGCCAATATAAACACGGATCAGAATCAGTGTAAAGAAATTAATTGAAGACGATCTCTTCAAATTGACAAACACACACACACAAAACCCTTCTTCATATTCTCAAAGGGTAACGTCTGTAACGCAAACCCTTTCTTATAATAATCATATTCATAAAATAGAAAATATGACATAATATTTTATATATAATTAATTTTTTCTTTTCGATTCGTTTATTTATCCGAGTGGAATCTTGTAATCGATTCTTCAAACACTTTTCAATATTCGAATATATTGAAATTTTTCATACTTGTTCATTGTCGATGACAATATATGTATCAATTAATAAATTTATCAATTTATTAATCACTTGATGGCAATTAATTAATTAAAATTTTATAACGACATCTATATACATTTTTTTTACTTAATAAATATATATTAATATTAAAGGATTGCATTATTATTTTATTCAAATTATAAAAGTTATAAAATATTCGCGGTGATATTTTTAACATAATGCATTTCATATTCTGACTACGTTCAATCATCCATTTCAAAGATTGTCGATTTAAATATTTATCTATTCCATCTAAAGTCAAAAAAAAATGCATCTCATTTCGTTTCACAGATGAAAACTCGAATTTTTATTCAAACAATTCATACCGTCTTTAATATATATGCGTGCACATAAATTTCATTTCCGGTTATTCTTTTTCGATTTCGTTTTTGCAAACTGAGCAATTTGGCTGCCAGAATGCATTAACATATCCATTTTCTTAGCCAAATACATTTATATTTTTTTTTTCTACAACGTGAAATCCTTGCTATAACTCGACGAATCTCATTATTTATTTCTTTTTATGCTCTGTGTTTCACTCTAAAAATATATATTATATTCAAGGCAGAATACATTCGAGGATCTCACGTGATTTTACACGTGCGCAAAGAAAAATCATAAGATTAAAAGGAAACTTTTTCACGTTACATTATTCCTTAAAAAATAATATTTTTCCCAAAAAAAAAATATAAGAAACAATATACTAGTGTAATCTTTTACAAGCTCAAGTACAGCGATGAACAAAATTTAAAGTTTTTTCATAGTAGATATTCTCATAAAGAACAATATATATAAATATAAAAAATTGATCTTGCATAATAATACTTCTCAATTGATATGTGTATATATAATATAAAAAATATTATTCAAGTTTTCATAAAACTATCAACTTTATGAAAGAGTTCAGAATGTTATAAAAGGCTTAAACATGATACAGTTAAAGTATCGTTATAAATATTTGAAACTTTTAAATAATACTTTGTGAATTGCAAATATGTATATTAAAAAACATCTACAGAAAGTTAAAAATATATTCATAATATTTTATTAAAAATATGACTATAAATATATAATATCAATATTTTTTCCATAACTTTTTAAACCTTTCTTTTCTTTAAATTATTTATAATTTAATATTTAAGAAGACGATGACGTTTTTTCGGTGCAATCTGTATATTTTTCCTCGCCATTTGCCATTTTTTTTCGTCCTACGCTCACTTTTCTTGCTTTCATACTGTTTACAGATGTTTATATACACGGATGTGTATGGAAAACAACCGCAAATTTTCTTTTTTCACGTTTCGTCCGACCTTACTTTTGAAATTGCTTCTATCATCCAAGAATGCGGCCTTAGGTTAACCGCATCACTGATTCTATGACAGAAATCCCAACGGGATATCCAAAGCTCTCGACTAGATTAAGCCCTATAGCCAAGTTTCCGAATCAATACGATATAAAGCTTTCGGTTTTGTACGTTATGCAACCGGCCTATGTCAAAAATGAGATTAAGACAAGGGAGAAAAGACGACGGGCAAAATCGAACAAAAAAAAAAAAAAAAGGGGGGGGGCAAGAAGAAAGAAATAGACCGAGGGAATTCCTCAAAGACAACTTTACCCACAAGGGACGAGTGGCATCTTCACGATGTTCTATAGCGGGTCCTCACTTGACTGTGTTGCCAAAGTAAACATCTCTCGATGGAAAAGTTAAATTGGGACCTCGCTAAGCTATAACCACAACGGCCATTCAAAGAAGACACCCTAATCGTCACGACCAATCTTTATTGTTGTCCACTGTGGACCGCTTTCCACTTTAAATCCCAAAATCCGATCCGAATTCACCGTCTATATTGCGAATTATTGCCACCATAATAGTTTTGCAGCTATATAAATTACAATACAATTGTAAAATACTAAACGAGACTCGGTCATATATAATGTTAGATAAGATTTAGTGCATTTGTTTCGCTTTGAAATATATCTGACTATGTTTAAACCCATTTCGTCTATTTATAAATATTTTAGTACGTTATGGTTTTTGTAAAATTATATAATATTATTTAATATATCACATTTTTTCAATATAAAGACTGTATATAAATAATACCTACCAATTAACTGATTAATTTTATTTATAGAAAATAGCCTTTGAATATTTAATCTTCACCCCACTTTGAGTTTCAAAAATATTTTATATATCAATGTACTTTTATCATAATCTATTGAATAAAACATGTTTTTCATGAATAAAAATCAAATAATATTCTGAAACTCGAACTTATGTATCGCTGTATATTAAATAAATATATAACGTACTATTAATAATACCCACTTTAGAACAATATTTTATTATATATATAAATATATATATATAAACTCATTAAATTAAAAATAAATATAGAAGTACAAGAGCATACACTTTGAAAGAGCAAGAAGTAAGAGCATGTTTATTTTTTTGGTTTACACTAAGAAAAATTGGAAAATTCGCGTAGAATATATAAAACTGGAAGCTTTCCAATGTTTTCCATCTTTGAAAACGTTGCCGCGTTATTAATCTGGAGCATAGCGAGGAAAAGTTACATGGAAATTAACCAAAGTTTCTCTACGGGCGAATCGACAAAATTTCGTACGTTTTGAATAAATATTCCTTGTAAAATAAAACGGATAGAAAAATGATCATTTTATTTTAGTGGGATGTGAACTATCGCCTGCATTCGCCGGGAATCAGCCGGGATAACTAATGAAAGATAGTAACGGAAAAGCTTTCGGTTCCGAGACAAATCCCGAAGGTGATAAAGACGCGTCCCCGAGACGGGAATAATGAAAGCGAGCTTTTGTCCGGACGTTGTTTCCTTTTTTTTTTCTTCTTATTTTATTCTTCCGCGAAGAAAGACAAGAAAGACAAAGATGGTGCAGGTTTGAATAGTGTAATGATGCTTTTGGTACAATTTCAACGTTTGTGCAAAAAGTAAAGTGGGCAATATAAAACCTTTTGGTCCCGACGTTTTCTATTACTCTGCTTTTTGTTGTTTTCTAAGTCATCATCAGATAAATTAAAGAAAAAAACGTCAAATAAAATTTTGTACATAATATATATATATATATATATATATATATATATATATATATATATATATATATATATATCGGTGATGTATATTCAGGGTGTGCTGAATGTGCTCCGCACACTCGCGATATGTTCATAAAACGTTACTATTTTATTAATGAACAGATAACTTCTTATTTCGATGCAGTTTTAATGATACTTTATCAAATCAACATAATCACCATACACTATTATAATTAATACATACAAATATATATCTAATTCTAATCCTCAATTAGCGTTTAATTTTTTTTAATTTTCGATTGAATATGTAATCTAACACCCGCTTTATGTGACATGTTTCAATAATCTTACTAGATTGAATTAATTGACTATTAACATGGAAACACGAATTTGATATCAAATTCCGATGTATCAAAAGCCATTATATCATATATATATTACGCATAAGGATCACACGAACTCAAAATTATATAACTATGTTTTATTTGTCATCAGGCGGTGTGCACATTAAGCGTACATCAATTAATTTTCAAAATGTATTATTAATAAAATATTTCATTCCAATATATATACTTTTTAATATGTTACGTGCCATTTTGATTTATCATTTTATCGTCAGAAAAAAATATTTTCTTAGATCCACTTATAAAATAATTACAATTTATATATAAAAATATGATTTTCGTAAATATTGAATGCTATATGAATAATGAAAAAAATCTCTCATTAAAAGTTGTAATCGTCTATTTAATGTAATAAGGACCAGTGGATGAGCTTCTGTTTATTCTTTTTTTTTCTTCTTTTCTAACAAGAAGACAGAACAAACTTTGAGACAAATTAATAGCGACACGCTTGAAAACAGGCAAAACGTTTATACGCGCGCAAAAAGTATAATCCCTTACTTCAGAGTATTTCAAATGAAACATAAAATAAAAAAACAAAGATGGTTGAAAAAAAAATGGCCAAAACAGAAGAAAAGAAAGTCGATAATTGGGTCAAAAGTCGGAATGATGTCCGAGATCTTATCCGTATAATTAAAAAAAAAAGCGTAGTCGAAAGAAAATAGAAGTCTTTTCGACGGACGGTTTCGTTTTGCACACTTTCAGAAGAAAATAAAAAAGTTGAAGTAATGAAAAGGCAAAAAATAAATATATCCTGAAATATTCTGAAAGATAACGCGCGGCTTTCAAAATAAAAGATATGGATGAGAGTAAGTGGAGAAAAAAAAATTGTACACAAAATAATTCGATTACGTTGAATATAAAATATAAAATGGAGAAATATAAATAAAATAAAAAAAACGAAATTCGAAATATATACGTTTCGAAATAACCTCGCACTTTACAGACCTTATACTTTTTAACTGAATTTACTTGTTGACATAGAAGAAAAATATATACGAAAGATTCTGTTTCCTTTCCATCTTTTCAATTTGCATTTATATATATATATATATATATATATATATATATATATATATATATATATATATATATATATATATATATATATATGGTATATACGTTTAAAATATTTCAAAGACCGACTATATAAATAGAACAAAATTGAACGATTTTTCTATATGTAAATTATTAAAATATAACATGGCAATTTACAATAGTTCCTGGAAGAACCGCTTGTTTAATACGATATGTTTAATATGATATGTAATAATAATTTATATTTTTTATATTAAAATTATATAAATATATATTTTAATACATTTTATAGAAATCTGACGATTTTCTTTAATAAAAAAATAATATATGTATAAGAATATATATTGAAAAATATCCTTAAAAGGTTAAAAATATTAGAATATAAAAAAAAATATACAAGAGCAATTAATATTTAGATAAACCAGCAATTATTATAAAATATTACGTTATGAACAATGTCTTCAAATATATACAGTTAACTCTTTTTTTACACGGTAGATACGTTCCAGAACAAACGTGTAGAAAAAAAACAAGTCTTCGAAACAATCGGAATAGTCTTTTTCCGATATAGCCTTCAAGACCTACTTCGATTCGGTTTTTATCTCCAAACGGCGTCCTCGCATTGGCCTTTTGAGTTTGCTGAATAGCCAGAAGTCACACGGAGCCAAATCAGGCGAATACGGCAATTGCGGAACGATATGATTCGATTTTTTTTTGCAAAAAAAATCGTAAAGAATCACATTATCGTGATGAAGGAATCAAAATTATTACTAAAACATATTTTTATTCCTATTGGTAATAGTGTAAAAAAAGAGTTGGATGTAAATATTTATATTTTTTCAATTATATAATGTATTTACAATGTTGCAACAATATTACATAAACATTTTTCAATTATTAATAAGAGTAATTAAAATAAAATTCATTTTTTAATTTAAAAATTTAAAATTTTTGTATACAATCTATTATTAAAATTAAAATAATGAATTTAAATAAATAATGAAAACGTTGTCAAAATACATATATAGTTAATTGTTAAATCGTTGAATCAAATTTGTAAGTAGTTCAGTTTAACTTGTAAATATACTTTGAATATTTTTTTTTATAAAAACCGTAAACTTTATTTTAGATTTTTTTTTATATGAAAATAAAACCATTTAAAAAAAAAAGTTAATATCGAAATATGCATCCAATAATGGCATGTATATTTTTCGATGATACTCCAAGTCAATATTCCCGAGAGTGCTCCGGCATTCTACGTCCACTCAAAACAGTCAATATCACTTTAAAACTATGAAAGTGGAAAGAAAAAAAAAATAGACTTCAGATAGCTGAAGGAAGCATATTATTTGACTAATGCGTTTTCCTTGTCTCATACCATTTGCAACCAAGGAAACGGAGGTGACGTCTGAAAGTAACCTCGATCGTCTCGGCTTCGAATCCTCACACTTCTTCGGCGACGATGCGGAAAAACCAAAAATCAAACTGCAATATATGAATGGACTTCGAAAAAACAAAAAAAAAAAAAATGGTGGAAAAAATATAGAATTTTCAAGCGAGCATCATCATCAATCTTCTTCAAGAAGCGTTCAAAGAAACGTAAGTTGCGATGCAAATTTCCTATAGATTACATAAGTATTATATATAAGTACATATTTTTGGTGTTGTCATCGCCCTAATAAAACATCATCGATCATCGTTCATTTTAAGTCATTTTAAAATTAATATATATATATATATATATATATATATATATATATATATATATATATATATATATATATATATATATGAATTATCGAAAGACATACAAAACTTACTAACAAATATTTTATAATATATATAATATATCACATTTAACTCGATAGATCTCTAATAAATAGTATATATTATTTCTTATAAAAATACGTAATATATTTTCATTCATATTTGCGATCGTAAATCTTTTATTGACGCTTCTTCTTTGTTTCTAAAATGTTTGAAAATTTATTACCATTACTTCTTTAACAATATCACTATTGATTATTGTATTATATACATGCGAACAAAATATTGTTATCTATTCGAAATTTTATCTATCATTGTATGTAAAATGTAATATACCATATTTATAATAATATTTTTTATTACAACATTGATATATTGAAAATATTTTTCATTAATTATTTCACTAATAAAATATGAAAAAAAAATAAAATTTATTATTTATATGAGATATTTTATATGTATAATATATGATAGATGCCTTTGAAATGTGGTTTTACAGACAAATTCTAAGAATCTCGTATATATCCAACAAGTCACCTGTATGAAGGTGCTTCAAAGCCTGATTATGAAGATGGTGATGCTTATGACATCCGTTAAAACAAGGAAACTTAAATACTTTGATCACGTCGTGAGAAACCCCTTATAGTATGATGAAAGGAAAAATACTAGGTCATCATAGGTCTTAGACGATGAAAATTATCTTGGTTCAAGGTCTCACTTAAAAAAAAATCAAAATTTGAATAATGATCGTCAGATTTAGAAATATATATAAAGTAAAAATAATTACAGCAATATTTTTTTTTAATATGAGAATCATTAGACTATTTTAAGTGTATAATTTCATCTAGGAAAATCTTCAAAATTCGTGACATAACAACCCCAAAAACACCCCCCCCCCCAGCAAAGTTGGAAAACATCCGTCATATATAAGATAAAACGTAACACGGAACCGGTTAACGTTGAACGACGTTAACACAATCAAAAAGGAAAACGCTCGTTAATTACTGAGCCCGTTAAAAACAGGCGTCGTCGTTGCAACGTGTATAATTCACAACGGGCACAAGTGCTAATTCCGAGCGTTCTGAGTGACGGCTTCACTTAAATTTTCATAGATAAACACGCGTTTAAAGCCGATAATTGGAGTCGAGACGCGTCGTAGATTTGATGCGACGCCTCTCTAATTAATAACGTTGTAATTTATACGACGCCGAAAGACGTTTATAGAATCACCTGTTTAAGATCGTAAGGAATTAACTGCGCCGGTTAATTAATTTTAAAAGCGGCAGTGCTCCATAGTTAATTTTCGGGATACGTGACGCGGTTGTCACGTTTCGTCTGATTCGATTTCGTTAGGAAATTTTGCACACGAACGCCCCGTCGCATTGTACAGGGTGTGCGCAAAGTTACCGGCTATTTAAAGAGAATGTAATAAAACCAATTCGCTAAATTTTAAAATTGATTTAGTATACCTCTAATCAATATTTAAAAAAAAATCTGTCCATATTTTAATTTTACACTTTATTTAACAACTGTTTTTCATCAACTAAATGATGAAAAAAATATATAATTTAAATCAGTCAATAAATTCATAAATTCAATTGAAGATCACATAATCAGTTTCAGATATTCAAAATATTATTATCCATATAATTTTTAATTAACCTATACAAATAAAACCAACTTCTAGTGGTTGTTAAATTACCGATTTAATACAATTCATAGATGTCAGAGGTTTCCAAATAGCTGCATTGAAAACATCCTATCTTTTCGAACCTTACACAAACATTGTTACATATTTTTAGATATTGCCTTTCTATATATATAAACTTAATTATCGCCTTTCTTCCCATGACATTCTCATGTATAACTTTTATCTTCTCTATTTCTTCAACTAATTCATCAAAGTCTATTTCTAGATAGTTTTACTTAACCATCTATTAATTGGATATTGGATTACTCAATACACACAAACATTTGGAACTACATACAGAACTATTAATTTTTCAAAAAAAAAAAATACTTTCTCGTATTTTTTTTTTATTTAAACAATCTTTTTCATAATTAATATATCGTGCAAATATTCCCTTTGAGTCGTAGTTGTGTTTTCATATAACTGGAGAAAATTGGGAAAATCGAAAGAACGTGATTTTCTGACCGATCAACCATTATCAAAACCGAATGAAAAACGGTCGCGTCAAACGTCTATTGGATTCCAAAGCGTTTTGTGTGCGAAAATGTGAAATATATTTTACATCAGTGGTATTAAACAACGATCTCTATAATTTATTATATTTTTTTATTATATATATATATATATATATATATAAATATTTAAAATTTTGAATTTTTATATTTTTTATTAATATATTTATGTATACAATCTTTAAGAAATGAATAATAATATTTTTGATTAGCATTTTTAATCTCAAAAAATAAAACTGAAAAAGAGTTAAAACTATGGAATCACCAGTTTAATATTCTTGAACAAACGCCTTTTTGTGATTTAATTTATATATATAAAGATTATTTACAAAAACTCGTAAGCTGCTTCACATTATTGTATATACAATATATAATATGAACGAATTTCACACACCGGTTCAACTTATACACGATACGTACTCACCATTGTGCCATTTTATAAAAACAGAAACAAACAAATAAAAAAAAATAGTATTTTATCTCGAGAAATTGTTTAACACAAACATGACCGCACAATAAAAAAGGATTACATGGAGAATATAATACAAATAGAGTCCATAATTCAAACCGCGACTTGCTCTTCTACAAAATAATATCACACTCACACAAATATATATATATATATATATATATATATATATAAATGTATATATGTATATGTGTGTGTATGTAAAAGTAGCTCTCGCTCCATGTCCAATTCGAGAGATTACACGCCCGCCGCGGACCGCGAACCGCCGTTTTGACTCATCTGCTTTACGTGACCGTGTCGGAGTATTTTTCTTCGACGCGTAAAATATGGTCGACATCCAATTGAGAACGTACTACTTTTTTCACGTTGTATAATTTATATACGTATGCAATAATACCGGTGATACGAGTTTCTTACATACTGCTTGTATATTGTATATATATATATATATATATATATATATATATATATATATATATATATATATATATATATATATATATATACCATACTTTCGATCAACCTTATTTTAAATTGTATATTTATAAATGCAACTGAAAAAAGTTAACTGTTCACGAATGCGGTGAAGATAATTATTTTTTAATGTATTAAAAAAAATTAAAATTAATCTATTTTATAAATTATTATTATTAAATATATGAAAAAAATAGTAAGCCGCCCCCGGGTGGGCTCGAACCACCAACCTTTCGGTTAACAGCCGAACGCGCTAGCCGATTGCGCCACGGAGGCATGCGCCGTCCGTTTTTTATATATATTTATATATTAATAATATTACATATATATACATATATATATACATATATATATATATATATATATATATATATATATATATATATATATATATATATGTATATATATATATGTATGTATATATATGTGTATATATATATATATATATATATATATATATATATATATATATATATATATATATATATATATGTATATATATATATATATATATATATATATATATATATATATATATATATATATATATATATATATATATATATATAATATAATATGTATACTATTTTTATTAATAACACACTGATAAACCGCAAATAATTAATTAAATCATATATATTCAATTTGTAATCTAAAGAATTAATTTTTAAAATTTCATGTAAAATCTTTATTACATTTAGAATATATGTATTTGTATATAAAAATATACAAATTATATATTTCTTTTCATTATTCATCGAAAACGATTTCAAAAATATATAGATACATGTTATTAAATTGTCACTTATATACGACTTAAAAAAGTGATGTGATGTTATTTGAACTGAATAAAAATTTATTTAAAATCACGTTACAGTAATCATACTAGTCAGATAATTTTCTTTATTATTTTTATTTATATAAATTATTAATTATCTATTATTAATAACATTATCATCGATTATTTTATATATTTATTATTATATATAACATAAAATTATATAATAAAAAAAGATTACATACGAGCATCTTTATCGTCCTATTCGAAGCATTCTCAGCGAGCAAAACCTTTAAAAAAGGGTCCTTCTCCCATTCCAAAAGATACCAAAATTCCAAGTTCGTTTTTAGAAGCGTTTCATTTGTATAAAAATGAATAATTCAAACGGTCAGACTGTGCAAAAACGTGGGGTGAGTATTGTGCACGTATGACCGGTCTCTAAGATAAGCCCATTTGTCCATAGACCCTAGAGAACTTTGTTTACACCCTACACCCTACACACACACACACACACACACACACACACGGTGGCATAATGATTTGTAAATTCGCAGTATAGTAAGTCGAGCATTATGTAAACGGGTCGTTACTGGGCCGAAACAAAAAGCCTTCAGCTAAGGCTACATTTACATTTAATTCGCAACCCTACACCACCCCATAGAGACTTCTGAAAGATTACGGCTTGTACGCTTTGGAACGTATGTTACTCGTGCGTCTTACATACACTTTTTTTTTTATTTTCTTCCATTTATTTGTTTTCGCTTCAAATTCACCCCCGACTCCATTTGAACTCTGTGAGTGGAATTTGCGAATTTTTTTTTTTTTTTTTTGGATACTCGCGAGTCTCATCAATCACCGATCTCGTTGCTGGATGGAATAACTCTTGTGTAAATGTTATACTCTTTTGTGCCGGATAATCCTTACTATCGTGAGTCAAACTTGCCAGTTTTGCGCTATTCTTAATAAATTACGATCGATAATACTCATATAATTCGACAAAAAAAAAATCGTAACATATATATAATATGTAATTAAAATAATTTTAAACTTTTATATATTTCACAAATAAGCTGACCTTTTCTTATTATATATAAATTTATATAAAATAAATAATACCCGCTGTATATGGTACATAAATCGCAGTTTATTTTATTTAGTCTAGATTGGTGGTTTACAACATATGGTATATGCTCTATGAGTACAAAATAATATCAAAATTATTTTATATAATAGCAAGTTTGTTAATTAAATAATAAACAATAAAATGAACTAAGAAATAATGTAATTTTTTTAATTAATTTGTTGAAAAAATACAATTTTATTATTTATATACAATATTTAAAGTAATTTAAATCGATTGAACAACAATTAGAGTATCTATTTTATAATTTGGAGTTCTGAATTATTTTTTTCAAAATAAAATTAGTCTTGAAATATGAAATTGAAATGAAGCTGAGATTCCCGACTTTACTCTTAACCATTAATTTGATCAATATAATGAAAATAAACGAATTCAAATATTAATACAAAACGTATACTTTTTATATGGGAATAACCAGTGAGAAAAAATTGAAAATTACTCGGCCAAGTTAGATATATAAAATAAACAATATTATATAACGTACCTGAATATACGAATAATATAGATGTCTTCGATCTTTATTTTCTCTAATATGAAGTAAAAAGCTGTAAATATAATGGAAACGTATGTGCCTTATCTTATTCCCTCGCCGACTGAGCTTCACAAACCAAGATTGTCTCCCTTTTCGAAATTTACTTTCACCTCAATGTTTTAAGATAAATTTTTATATGCGTTTTCCGGCTATCAGTGTCCCCCGAGCTTACATTTTCCACATAACGATATCGGATTATATGAAGTGAAAATAACGTTTTTACCCACGAAACGTGCGGCCAGGTCAAACGATTCGGATTTTATTCGAACAATATCCAGAGAAAAAAAAATAGAAGAAAAACACACACACATACATACATATAAATATACGCTATATTTTTCTGCTACGACGCGAAAAAAAAAATCGCTGAAAAATATTTTTCAGCCGCGCTGAACGCCCGCGCGATTTTCGTAAAATAAAAAAAAAGCACTACGAACGATGAAAAATGTGTATAAATCAGCAATAAAAGTCATAGAACGGTAATGAATCTATTTGTGTATGTACATATCGAAATTTTCGCAATACTACACACGTATTACTTTATGATAATACTTGTATCGCCGCTTCCCAATCTGCGGTTCGCATTTCGATCGACTCCATGCGAAAACGACGCCGTTACCAAAATCGAAAAATCCTAGAATTTCCAACATAGCATCCCCTATAGTCGTTTCGGAGAAAAAAAATATATATATATATATAGTAACTTTGCATAGCAATATCTTCGAAAACAGTATATCGCCTACGAATCCAGAATGGCATATATACCATGTCGTTGCGAAGACTGCGAAAAACGAGGATATTGATCAAGTTCAGTCGCATGAAACGAAACTTCTTTCAGCCTAGAAAAGCAATTTTTACATCCATTACAGATAATCATAGTGATAAGTCGCGTCGACTTTCTTTTCTCTACTGCGAATCTATGAATATTTTAAAATGGCGACATGCGCGTTAGCATAATAAACTACATTGTGATCTAAGTCACGTTCACATCTTCTCAATAATACAATCGTGAAATACGATGTGTAATAATATTGAAGTTCAAAAGGATTGAACTGAATCTATTCTATTAATTTCGAATACATCTTATACAATATATTCTACCTAGTTCTATTATATTAATCAGTGGTTCTATTAAGCGACTTTAATTATATATATATATATATATATATATATATATATATATATATATATATATATATATATATATATATATAACAAATTAAGTCTATAATTTTAACTTTCCTTAAGATTCAATCATATTGATATAAAATCCATATTTTAGAAAGGATGAAATATTATATTAGCTATTACATTTATTATTGAATTTTTTTTGTACGAATCCTTGAAATATTGGATATCGAAAACGTTTACTATACATGCGTAATATTGGAAAAAAAATACTATAGATGAAAACATTGAAGAAGATAGAAGTAACAGAAGAAAACCAACGATCAGACAACCACGCTCTAGGAGCATTTATCTAAAACCGGACCCACATACTAAACAGCGAAAGCTTCTTCAATAAGAAAAACGCTATCCGAAAACCGGGCGAAACTTTGTGCGAAAGTTCGCTTTAGCATTTTTTTTTTTTATATACATATATATTATTATTTCTTAAACGAAGATAGAAGGAAAGAAAAGCCGGAAAGAAGAATCGGCGTAAAAATAAAAGAGTAAGAAAGAAAGAAATACAGGATAGGAAAAAAAAAAAGGAGAATATACGTAATTTAACTGTCGAAACTATCGGAAAATTTTATATAACGGACGAGATCCACGGGTGTTTTTCGCAGACGCAGTAGGATGTAATAACAGACAACTTTATGCGAAAGTTTCATATCTTCGCGAAAACCGCCCGCACCGCCCACATTTTAAGTGCTTACTATTCTTCAAAAATGCGCCCGCATATTTTGCCAAACATCCGACGCCTCCGGAAAGAAAACAAGGGTTACACTGCCCGAATAAAGAAAAAAAATACTATGAAACTTGATGGCAATATATATATATATATATATATATTACCCGCGGTGAATATGTAAATGTGCTTTTTTATTATATGAGTGGAGCTTTTACTATCTATAAAAATATGGAGACGTAATGATCACAGTTTGAAGATTTTTTTGTTGTATCAAGCTTTCTGAATTTTTTTTTCATTTTTTTACGTAATATTATTTTTGCTTCTAAAATAATAAAACTATATATGTATCTATCAGTTTATCAAAAATATGAATGATTTTTTTGTAAATAATGAACATTTAATTTTATGATTAAGTATATCGTGTTATTGCTATATCTTTATAAAAAAAATATTATTTTTAAATATAGAACATATTGATATAATACTTTAAATTATTAATTTATTTTAAAAATACGGATCGTTTAAATATCGTTTACAAACCACAGACTATACACTCAAAGTTTTGAAAACGCAAACATACTTGCTATTGTCTTGTTCGTATTCTGCAATAATATAGATTATTTTAGTTGAAAACTTATATTATCATAATTATTATAAAGTTTGAAAGCAAGTTGATGTATAATATAAATATAAACACAACTATATAATTATAATGAGAATACATATATAAGCTTATAGCTTCGGGGTAATAAGTTGCTCCTTTGAGAAATTGCCTCTTCATAGAACAATTTTAACCCTCACATATTATTCGGTAAATTAAATTGAATATATATATATATATATATATATATATATATATATATATATATTGATATCAAAGAATTTTGCTCTTTTTATATTTTGAAGTAATGCGGAAAATTCAATATTATTATTATTGTCATTGATTTTTTTTATTTTATTATTTTTACTCAGTTTTTCCAATTAAATTCGATCTATTTTATTTTGTTATCTTTATATTATACTATTTTGAAACTAAAAATTATTTTTTGATTAAATATTTTGATTTATTTTATATATACTACTAATAGATTAAATTTGATGTCAATATTTATTAAAAAGTGAGGAATATTTTTTTAATATACTCTGGTTTTTTTTTAATTTTTATTTCATTTCTATACTGAATTTATATTAGATTTTTTTTAATATTTTAATGTATATTCTACTCAGTTTGTTTTCATCAAAGCAAAATATATTTTTTTTCTCATATAAAAAATTCCATACATTTTTTTTCAATTATAAATATTTTGTATATAATTTTCACTTAAAATATACACTGAAATATACACTTTTTTATTTCTTCTGAAAAAACGTATCAAAATGAACTGGTCGACGATCACAAATTCAATTTGAACATTTCAATACACAAGATCTTCATTTGCCCGAAGAGAAACGGTTTCAGCGGGTCGACGGTGGCAATGCTTGGTAAACCGGTTTGAAACCCCTGGAATTGCATTCCACGACCAAGTTTCAAATTGCTGTTCAAAGTTTCATCCGAAGACAAGACGAGAAGTAGATGTTTGACTCGATAACGTGTCGTCTCCATTTGCAAATAGACGAAAATTTAAATTTTTCCCTTTTATATTTTTCCACAATGACAATATCGACGATATTTTCCAATTTTATTTTACATCATTTTTACTAAAATCGCCGATTAAATATATTTATCACAATTTTGTCTATAATAATAATAATAATAAATTCAATATAAAAAAAATATATATTTTTAATAACACTTTATCGAAACATAATAAAAACACAATACAGATTATAAAAGGGTAGCAATTAATGACACATAATCTAAGGATGGGGGGGGGGGCAAAAATTGCAAAATGAAGAAGCTCTAACTTGACTTGTTCAAGTGCAGTGAAAAAGTAATTATGCAAATTAAATCACTTCGGACGAACGAGGAATGTTAAAAAAAAATGAGGAAAAAAAAGACAAAGCACCACATTTTCTACCGTTAAACAGAATTAAAAAATCCTATAGCACAACATGATGTTTTATTTCTCGACCGTATAATTTAATCCTTTATTAAAATGTAATACGATTTTAATTGTGAATATTAACATAAAAGATAAATGACCATTTTTTGATTCGATTTTATGTATTTATTTTTTAATAAAAGGTCAAAAAATATATATCTTTTTCTAATTTTTTAAATTTTCTTAATAATAATAAGAACAAATAAAAAATATATTGAATACAATTTAATTTTATCTAAAAACAATCCTAATCAATGATTGAAAAAATTCTTTCTAATATCAGCAACACCTTTTTCAGACAATATATGATAAAATATTATTATAAAATTGAGATAAAATTCGATTTTCTTAAAAAAAAAATATTACGTCTTTATTATATTATTATATTTTTAATTATAAAAATTATATAATCTTCAATATATAAATTGAATTGATAATAAAATAGTATGAATATATAATATTATATATAGTTATATTTATGCAATATATACGAGGTAGTTCAAAACGTTCAGATTAAGAAAATCGATTTGGAGTCTTGGCCATAACATGTTTACTAAATTAATATTTCAGCTTATTTGATATTCGAATGGAAACCTTGAAAATTGTCCCGAAACTTGAATATCTCTGTTAGTTCGTCGCCGAGAGACGAAAATTAAATGTTATTGTTTTGGGCTCATCAACATTTCATTTCATTATATCTCATATAAAATATATACATATATATAATTTTACATATATATATATATATATATATATATATATATATATATATATATATATATATATATATATATATATATATATATATATATCACACACAAAGGCTATATACTCAAGTTTCATTGTTGAGTTATCTCTACGGTTTTACAGCTCAAAGTTAACTGTAAAATTTTGTGGAGGATTCTCCATTGCAATGATATGAATATACAACTTGGCATCCAAGAAAATAATTCTTAATAAATTTGATATTATTTTCACACTTTATTACATCCAATTAATATAAGTTCATTCACTCTTTTCATATACGATAATAAATAAAAATATTTCTTTTTTAATAAAGAAAATTGTAGACTATATAAAAATATACAATTTATTCTAGTGTATAAATGATCTATATTTGCTATTAAATAAATAGTACAATAAAATAATATGGTAATAATGTTACAATATATTCATATATTTTACCGACGAGATGCTTTGTTTACATATTTCCATATAAAGCGAAGTTCTACTATAAGTATTTTAAACTATTTTATGGTAAAATGTATTAAATTTCTAAACTCGATAATAGATTCAACCATAATATTGTACTTGTAAAGAGAAATAGAAGTTAATCTTTATATAATTTAAAATTTCAAATAAATAATGTTTTATAGTTAAACATAAAAAAATTATAGAAATCTTATTAAATAATTTTTATACAAATATAAATTTTGCTTTTATCAGTTTAATATTATTTATATATAAAAATATTTTTTTAAATGAAATGCAAAAATATTTGAGTCAATTCACCTTTATTTTCATTTAAATAAAAAAACACTCGTATTTCTTTGATTTTTCTCTATTTTTTTTTTAAAGAATGTGACTTCAAATAAGAATAATTCATAACATATTTCAAATTTTTTACATAAAACATTTTAGTTATTTAAATTGCGTTTCATATGAAATATATAATATTTTTTTTACGATGTAAAATATGAAAATATATTCTAAATCAACGTAGAATTTAATATATATTAAATGGGAAAAAATATTTGTTTCAATCTTCATGATATTGTCTATTTGTAATCTTATACAAATACAATCTTTTTAAAGTATTTTTCACTGATAGAACCGGGCGACCATTTCACAGAATATCCCTTTATCTCCTTATTTTTCTCAAACGATCGCGCATGTTTATACGTTTATACGTTCAACGGCGAAACAAATCGTGCAATCACCATTGAAATCAAACATTTTCATAAAATAAAATAAAAACATATGATAAACATTGTATACATGCGATTTTCATTCTACGATTCGAGCTACATAGACGAGAAAATGTCACCAAACCTGCCACGATTTATTTTATCTAATATATAACAGGAAGGAGCGGCTTCCATCCGCCTATAGTATCTGCGCTGTCAGTCCAGCTATAATATTTGCATAATCTTATTTCGCAACGAGGACGAGAAAATGTCGCGGATAAGTCGTCGGAACGGATGAAAATGGAATGAGGTTGTGTTTTGCCCTCGGAAAATGGGAACGGTTTATCTTGGCGCTTATTGCGCAATCAGGGGAAACTGTGGCGTAAAACGCGCATTCCTAACATTTTGCCATCGGAAGACGACCGATAAAACTTAAATTCAATTGCTACAAAACCACCCTTGACAACCAAACCGTTCGCCGCCCCCCCCCCCCAAAAAACCATCCCCGAAAAGCTATTCCTTAATTCCTACTTACGGTCCTGTCATTTCGTCCACCATGAGAATCTTTCGTTAACCCTTGACGCCCTTTGAAGTGACGTAATTCGAAAAATAAACAAATTTACTCGAAGGCGTAACTGAAATAACAGAATTTGTTCAATCGATTGATGTGACACAATCTTGAAAAATAATGAATAAATATTCTTGTACAGAGTGCTCGAGTAATGCGGCGCGCAAACAATATTAAATAGAACATCCTTCGAATGCGAAGCGAAATCTTATAATAAAATACCGCTGCAAATAATCGAATATTTTTCTACTTCAACATTTTAAAATTAACTTATTTATTTTTTTTTTACGAATATTAAAATATTAAAAATATGCATACTAATATTTTTTACTTAGAAATAGTATTTATAATATATATGAAAAAACTCAGTATTATTCCAAACACTTGAATAAAATTAATAAATATATTTTAATTTTATAAATATTCCTAATAAGTTAAATTAAATTAAATAGTTATAAATAACACAATTTGTAATCGAAACATTGGTCACCGATCAGTAATTCTAATTTATATATACCATATATATAAAATATATTATAATTATAAATAAAATACATATACTTTAATATATTTAACTTTACGAGTAATATTTTCGACTGTTATTTATATAAATTATATATTTATAATATACATACATGTGTGTGTGTGTTAAACATAAGTTTCAGTAATGATTTCAGCAATATCATTATGCAAGCGGAAGTCTTTGCGTAGCAGGATAAACGGAAGCGTAAGAAACACAGCGAATGACAGAAACAGGCACACATAAACAAGTCTCGGGGAAATGTGCTGGAAAATTAAAATAAATATAAAAATATATATATATATATATACAAAAAGTCGGCATTTTGCTCAACCCCCCCCCCCTGTCTTAAAATCACTTTTTCTCTTGTGGAGTTTCCGCGTGAAGTGAACAAAAAAAAATGGCGCGCCATCATAAAAATGTCGGTTGCCGTGAATAATTGGAATAAATAAATACGCAAAAGTCATTAAACTGAATATCTTGATTGAAACGTTTTTTTTATATATACGTAATATTTTCATAAAATTGCCATTTAATAATATATTTAGAACCGTTAAAAAAATATTTTCCCTATAATATATATATATATATATATATATATATATATATATATATATATATATATATATATATATATATTATGTATCCATATTCAAATTTTATATATAATATAAATACACTTATATTTTATTTTTATCATTTTTACACTAATTACTGATAAAATAATTAACCGTAAAGATATAAAGTTAGATATTTTTCATTATTATATTATTTGCACGCGCGTGAAATATCATCGATATGTAGCGGTCGAAATCAATTTCGAAATATATCGCATAAATATAAGCAATATATATATATATATATATTATAATAAGAAAAATATTTTTTTGGAAACGTGTGGGGGGGAGGAGGATATAAATGTGTAATATTAGGACTTTTTCAATTTCGAGCTTTGGGCGCCGCGTCAAAATAAGCCGCTTACCAATATTGATTTATAGGTCACATTTTACGACCTTATTTTGTAGGCGACGGTGGAAAAACTGTGGAAAATCTTCAAAAAAACACAAACCCACACATCGGGATTCGGATTTTATTTTCGATCTAATTTTTCTACCATGTTTCATTTATTTTAAAAAAAAATCAGAATTATTATATTTTTTTTTCAATTTAAAAAATATTATTTCAATAAACATATGTGAAATTTATATATTTTAAAATATTTTGTAAAATTGAAATTTTAAATAAAATATAAAAATAACATTTTAATATAAAAAAATATATTTTATACAAACAAAATGCTCACAAAATATATGAATTTCAATCAATCTTTTTTCATATAGATGATTATTTTTTTATTTAAATTTTTAATATTTTTTTTCAACTATATAATATCACATAATTAAATTAATATTTATAAATTTTATATAACATATAAAATTATAAACTTTTGATATTTTAAAATATGATTCGATCGTAATTTTGAATTTTCAAAAATAACAACGACAATAAAGTTGAACACTCCTGACGCGTTTTGTGACATAGATAAGAGAGTACAAGAAGTGCGATATATTCGCCCGTGTCTGATTCGGCATGAAATTTTAACAAGGTTCCGCTTTATTCGCCGAAGCGCGGAAAATTTAAATGGGAATCACGTAGTGACGACAAAAGTCACACTCTATTTAAGGGTGTGAGGGGCGGCTGCATGAGAAGAACGAATAAAAATTTTCCCTTATCATTATTTACTTCCACCCTTAATGCAAACTCGCAATGAATTTTAAATTACCCATCGGTGAATAGCTGAACTTGTACAACGCATAATATATACGTGACAACGAGTAAAAATTTTTACGATTTATACACTCGCTCGTCTATTTTTATTTTATTTATTTATTTCTTACATATTTCTTGTGCTTATGATAAAAATGAAATTTAACGCATCCGAGGCTCTATTTTGCATTGTGTAATATTGCGAAAATGTCAATCTTGGAATGTATCATTATTCATCACGAACGCTCTATTATCTAAATTTCTAAAATTTGACATTTTAATCAAGATTTATTGTCTTGAAAACATCTCTTTATTCATTAATCGTACTTTAATATTTAATACCTTCTATTCTTTTATACTTCAACGATTATTTTTTTAATATTCTCAAATCTAAAATGTAAATTTTATATTATAATTTCTAGTATCAAAAAAAAAATACGTCGAAATATTAATAACAAAAATTTTAAATTATAAAATAACCGATATAATATATTTTGTATTAAACAATAAAACACTGGATAAACAATTCAATATTATTAATAATTTTAATTACGAGTTTATTATAATTTCTGAAGCTTCGCAAATATATTATATTTTCAATGTTTACAAACAATTATTAAAATTCGTTATTTTAAAAGAAACCAATTAAACTAAAATAAACATCATTTCAATAAAATATTTTTTTTACAATAATATCTTATACTATAATTATATATATTTTGAGTAGCTCATTTATATAATAATATTCAATATTATATTCATATATATCAAATAGTAATATTTAAATTTTATCATGAAATCGTTAAAAAAAATATATTATATTATTCAAATTATTTACATATTTGACATTCAATCTAATGCTTTATTAAAATTGAATTTTTAAATGAAAGCCTTCTCATAATCTTCATATAATTATGTATATATGAAAATAGAGCGTTCGTTTTCATTTTTGACGCCATAAGGCATATATAGCACAAAAAAAAAAATTCACTCCATATCTGAATGCGCAAGTACGAAAGTTTGCCAAAAAAGCTGGCAAAAGCGAAAAATAGGTCAAGTTCGATTAGATAATATGCTTCGTCATATATATATATAGGATTTCCATGTGTGTGTGTGTTATTTTGGCAAAAATTTTAAAGGCAAAAACCGATACTCGTTATAAATTCGTTACGTTGTGCCAAAGTGAAATTGGATCATATCATGCTTCCGTTTAATCGTCAGGAAAATGATTGACTTTTTACTATATCCTTCGTGTGTAGTTTTCATTTTATTTTATTTTTATTTTTTTGTTGACACGAAAACGATCCCCGAAATATACATTAATATTAGATCAAAAATAATTCGACATATATAGTCGATAAAATTTTATATAATATTATAATGTAATAGTTAATTAAACGTTCTTAATATATCTTTTTATATAATAATATTTAATTTAAATTTTTATTATAAATATAATGAAAATTCTGTTTAATAAACAAAGACAAGATGGTTTATTAAATTCTATCTCATAAATAATGAATTTTTAACTCAATTTATTATAATGAATTATATTTTAAATTATGCTTTATACAAGAGAATATATTCATTCTACTTTATAATATGCAATATATTTGTATTTCGAATAATATTTAAAAATCGTTTAATTTAATTCAATTATAAAAAATAAATCCTAAATATTAATATAAATAGTTATTTAAATAAAATCAAATCTAATTAAAAGTATTACTTAATACATATTCCGTTTTAGTATTTTACATCACTTTTGAACCCTTATAAACGATCAAATATAAAAATCTGTGTACAATTGAATCGTAAATTCTGAAATATTTTACATGAAAATATATCGTAATAAATTGTATTGCGATATATATATATATAAACGATGCGTGTTTTGAATTGTAATAGCGTTTATATTGAAAAAAAAATTGCTAGTCGATGAATATAAATGATGACGGCGTTCGTTTTATATATAATATATTTATATCAATTATTTAATTTAAACGTAAATTATATAATTTTATTAATAATATATAAAAAAATGAAAAAAGTTTAAATTGTATATAACGATATTTAATGTATTAATTTGCTGCTTCAACTTTAACAATGCGCATTTATTTTTTTTTTTTTGTATGCGTATATAGACTATGAAAAGTATTCGATAATTTTCTTTTAAAGCCATTTTTTCCGACGCTTTCCCGCCGAAAGAGCGTCGAAAATAAAATAAAACGCGAAAATCGCTTCCTATTGTCGCCCGAGTCTCCGCTCTTTGCTCCGATACGTTTTCAATAACGCGGTCGCGTTCCGCGGAAAATTCCGAATTTTCCGCACAGAGTTTTCTTTTGTGCTCGCGCCACTCTTTAAGTATATAACACCCGTGAGATTCTACGTGGTACGCTGAAAACATTTTATCACAGTTTGTGCGTGCGTCTGTCTGTGTTTTTGTTATATATATATATATATATATATATATATATATATATATATATATATATATATAAACGCGTGTCGTAGGCATTTGAAAAATCCGTCTCTCATACTACGTTTTCGGTCGGCTCGGCTGGGAAAACTCTTGGTTTCGGTGTTAAAACTTTACCGTTGAAACTTTGCCGTCTCTCGCGAACAAGATGTGAGATCTAGTGAACGCTTTACATAGTTTATTGTGCGGCATATAAAATATTTGCATAAAATATAACAATGCTCGTTCACGCGGACGATTTTCACGCAAACCACAGAAATCTCTGGTAATTCCACCGCAGTAGCTAATTCTATTGACCGTTTTGCTTACATTGTCACATATTAAATTTGTATATATATATATATATATATATATATATATATATATATATATATATATATATATATATATATATATATATATATATAAGACTAAATTTGTTCTTTCATATTATTAACTCTTATCAAAACAATCGCAATCAATCAATCCTTAAATCTAATAACTATTAATTCTCTATACTATATATTAAATATATATAAAACAATTTGACTATATTCAAAAACATTATAAATAATCAAAAAAAAAAAAAAGGATAAATTATCCTATTAATATTCTTAATGATAATATCAGAAACATTGTCAAAATTAATAAAAATATAACAGATAAAAAATAATAATCAATATGCTTTGTAATAAATTGAAAACAAATCGGTACAAAGAGATCTATAATTAATGAAAGAAAATATATAATATAAATATATGAAATCAACAAAAATTATTATTTTCATTGATCGATAATAAACATTTTAACTTTATATATTATTTCCATTTGCTTATGTTTATCATTCGAATATTTATTTTCTTTCAAATTGATAAACATTTTATATTTATATTTATTTGAATATCAACAATTTCTGTAATTTTGAAACCAAATAAATATCATCAATTTAAAATGTAGGTAGATAAACAAATAATATTCAATTTATTATATTTTCAAGTACTATATAAACATTGAACAAAATTCCAAAAACGGAAATTAATAAACAATATATATTAATAGAATAAAATAAAATATTTAATTTACATATAAATTTTGCAATATGTACAATATAAAAAAAAAGGGATCGACAACTATCGATACGCGAATATATATAAAAAAAAATATGAATTATTTATTCTTCCTGCAATCAAAACACATACGCACCTTCGAACACTTGAGTCCATAAAAAAATATCGCGCATAATAAAAAAGTCGAAATGTTCGCATAAAAATGGCGGAAAACAAATATCGTTTTCGATTCGTACGGCGTTGTGTTGCGTCTGAAAGGAAGCAAAAACAAAAAAAAAACAGAAAAAATAAGGAAAATAAGAAAGGAAAAAGAAAGAAGAAAAACGCGCTCGCGTTTATTTTCAGCGTTACGACGCCGCTCGTCTGGTCGTAAAAGTGTTTAATATCCATGTTGACACTTTTTAACAGTTTCTCGATAACTGTTTCCGACTCGAAACGGGTAAACCTCAAAATGACAATGTAAAAGCCAATAAAAGTTTGTCACGACACGATAGGATACCGCTGTTTTTTTTTTTCGCGCGCATAACCAGTGGCGGCACGTCGAATGCAATATTCGCCCCCATTGTGCAATACAATAAAATGGCGCGCTCAATTTGCAGATGACAGAATGAAATTGTCAATGTTTGTATGATGACATTTTTTTTTCATATTCTATATAGTTATGAATTTCTATAGCAGCATTGTTTAAACTGAATTATAACATACATAAACAATATATTTTTTCAAAATGAAAATAATTACAAAATTAAAAAAGAAAACGGTATTCAAAAATCTTATCTATCATACTGGTGAATTACAATTGTAAATTTAAGCTAAACATTATATAATTTCAAAATGAATCAGGCATACCAGATATGGCCACTGTGAGTCCCATTCAAATTTTAAAAGTATTAATTTTACAAATCTTCTTTTTTAACAGACACTACAGATTCTTTTCAATTCTATTTTTTTATCTACTGATTCCATTTATGTGTATGTTTAAAACTTTACTTTCAAGCATTGCCTTTAAAACCATCTTCTGATATCATTCACATAACATACCTTAGATTCATAAATAATTTCTAAATAAACGTAATACTAATTAAATTATAATAAACATTTTCATACGTATGTTTCAATATAAAATTAATAGAACAATATTGTAGCGAAAATAGTGATACTAAACTAAATACAATAAGTAATTTACTAATGTCGTTTAAATATTAAATAATCCCGTGCCACCACTGAGCGTCGTGCGCAAAGAGAACATCTTCACGAATGCGGAATATTATGATGCGATTCTACGACGCTTGAAAAATCGGTTAAATCGTCATAAATGTTGGTAGCATAACATAAAAGTATCCATGAATTATTTTCCGGCATTTGTAACGGGAAAACTCTTATCCCCGCTCTTCGATGCGTTTATATAATATATATATATATATATAGAAAAAAAAAGGCGAAAAGAAAAACTCGAAAGGTTTTTCTCCTTTTCTACGGTGTAAAAGCGCGACAAACTTTTGTGACAATTTTGCACTTTTCATACGTTCACAAAAACGTAACGCCGTCATAAATCAGCGGCGGCCAACCTTGTCCGAGCGAAGAGATCGTATTTCGCAAAAGTTCGTATACGGCAAGTCGTTATCTGATACATTATTGCGTAATGATAGCGATATTTTCCTAAAATATTTTTTATTGGAATATTTCGTAATCTTTATATATCATATATATTATGATCAAATATATAATGAAAATAGCAATATTAACATTTCATATAGATAATAACATATTTCATATTAATATATTAAAAAAATTTTACTATATATATATATATATATATATATATATATATACACTTAAATAAAAGAAATTATATATCATATTTATCAATGAAATTTGATAATATTATAGAATATTAAATTCACTGTTAATTCTAAAACATCAGCATCCAACATAGTTTACTTTGTCATGAATACACAGGTACGAATAGTATAAACATGCTCAGAGTATCCTAGAAACAAATAGAATGTTCTAGAATATTCACGAATTCGAATTATATATCGTGATGAGAATAGAGTGTTTGAACTAGTGCTGTACCGAATAATATCTGTAAATACAGGAATATCGCAATGTTCATATAAATATTCGTTGCTAATAAATAAAAATCGTATAAATGAGAAAAAAAACCGGATAGTTTTATTTGTTGTGCATAATTCGAAATGAAAAATTTAACTATATCAAACTAATACTCGGCTTTTCCATTTTCATTAATTGTATTTTATATGAACGTAAGACTTGCTTTACTACATTTCCGTCTTCCATTAATAGTGTTTTATACGATCATAAGAGCATAATTACTATAATAAACTATACTAGCTTTATAATATTTCATTTTTATATAATGACAATGTTTTTGATTAAATATTTGTATTATATCATATATATATATATATATATATATATATATATATATATATATATATATACAAATATCTACTTTTATATATTATTATGTGCGAACGTCAAAAAATTTATATTCGCTTAAAATATGTTCTCATTTCTCGTATACCGGTAATAAATTTCATCTGAGAAAAATAATATTAAAAAAAAACAAATAGAGAGGAGAGAGGAAAAAAAAGGATTAAGAGGTAGAGCGAGTGAATAAGAAGCACTCTCCCTCGGGGTACCGTGCGGTAAAGCCTTTCGTACCGGTTCTATGCTAAGGTGAAAGCTCGCCGGCACCATTAAGCCGCATTTTATGTTAGTAGGGAAAATTGTTTGGTAGTTTTCCGATTAGGCTCCCCTAAAATATGTATCCTGGGGGGCACGTTATGGCCGCCTAACACATAACGGTCACTTGGCTGCGCGCGCACGATCAACACTTCACCCTATATATATATATATATATATATATATATATATATATATATATATATATATATATATACACCCCGGTTATTATCCTAGCTAGACGTCGGTGATCCTTTTATTACCCGCAGTTCCTAGAACCTTCGTACGCTTTTATTTTCTACTTTTGCAACCGTGGTGACTTTGCCTTTCGGTGATGGCGCACGTCGACTGTGAACAATAAAAAAAGTGCCAGACTTATATATATATATATGATGTTTTTTTTATAAGTATATAAAACTTTAAATTAAAATAAAACATTTGACATGAATTTAACTTTATATGAAAAATAATTCTATGCCATTTGTATTTGAATACGATTCACGACATGTGGCCCTAAAGAAGAAGTCTAAATGTTAACATAGCAAATATTGTCTTCTACGATGTCAATCATTTACTTTAGACAGACTTCAAATAGGTCCTGAAAAAATAGTCCAGCGATATTAAATCGCACAATCTTAACGATCAATTCACAAGTATATTTATCAAACGAAAAAATTCAAACCCAAATCTTTCATAAAATTGATGAACACAGCTCCAACTGGACTCATTTGGGTTTTCCACAACATTTTTCACAATGCATATTATTGATCCATTCATATTAATTACTACCGAATGATTATGTCGACCGTTATATGTACTAAAAGTGTAATGAGTTTTTCAAACTGAACCATGATTTCAGTGAAAAACCTATACAATTTGTAGGCTGTGTTCATATGTTACTCAATATGTAATATAATAACATATCAAATTAATTTTATACCTTTATAAAAAAAACATCCTATATATATATATATATATATACCCTTTAACATTTAACCCCATTTTCGACTATTTTGGTACCACGGTCAATGCTATATAACTTCAAAAACTAGTGCCGATGTTACGTCGGTTGTAACCGCATGTTTTGTAACTTACGACATTTATTTTGTTACTTACGCTTATCATCAGTATTAAGTGAAACTCCAATTCGCCCTAGTATCGGGAAAAACCTTCGCATGCCACGAATACATTCGCACATTTACTCCATATCTCGCATCGTTTTATAACTCCTAGGCAAAAGTCAATTTTACCGCCTTTTGCATTAAATATATGTTGTTAGTAAGTAATACGTAAAGCGTATAATATATTATATATAATATCATTTCGTTTATATCTAATTATTTATATATATATATATATATATATATATATATATATATATATATATGTATATATATATATATATATATATATATATATATATATGTATATATATATATATATATATATATATATATATATATATATATATATATGTATATATATATATATATATATATATATATATATATATAATACCTATAGATAGTCATATTTTATTACTTTAATACAATAAATATTTTTTTTTGTATTAAAAAAATATTTATTGTATTATTTTTTCTTTTCGAGTAATATAATATATTATAATTATATTTTTCAAAATTTTCAAATATTAAAAATATTAAAAAAGTATGAAGAAGATTTTTCTTTTTAGAGAAATTTTATTTATTAAAAACATGTAAATAAATATAAATGTTGAATATTAAACACGTTATTTAAAATTACGAATGAAAATGGAACTCGGATACATTTATCGACAACTATAAATAATTCTTCAAAATGTCCCATTTTGACCACTCCTGATATAAATAGTATAAATAATTTGAATATAACAAATATATTTACAATAAATGACGTTCGACGTAAATCTTTTAACTTCTTTATTATATTTTTTTTTATTATTTCAATTTAAACCTTCCATAAATGTAAATTTAATTATTTATACTTCAAATTTAAATTTAATCTTTAAATATAAAACGATCAATTTTAATATATATATATATATAATAAATTCGATAATATTTAAGTCAAATTTAAATATGAAATAAATAATGTTTTACTTTTTAAAACATTAATATACCGGTTTGTAATTTAACTCAATGATTAGAAATTTCCTATTTATGAATTAAAAAAAAAACAAAAAAATTCTCTTATATAATATATTATAAATATATATATATATTTTTTAATATTTGTCTTAAATGTTCCACGTAGACTTGTAAATTAAATATTTAATCTATCCGCGGGGTTACGTCGTAACGCATATTTTAAACGAAATATACATTTTAACGACTGCTCTTAGCTTTTTCGTTTTATTGCACCTAATCTCATAAACTCTTGAACCGGGCTCTTGCTTCACCTTCCCCTCTCCCCTCCCCTTCCACTTATATATATATATATATATATATATATATATATATATATATAACAATTATGTTAATTTTGAAATTTAGAAATTTTAACAGCCCCATTTCTGAATACGCAAAATAACCTCGTAATTAACACAGGTCTCATATTATTAAAATGAGAGAATTTACAAATTAATGACGGTAATTATAAACACTATAACGAAATTTTATAATAATATTATGCTGCTGAATATTAAAGAAAAATAATGTTTTATAATTTATAATTAAGATGAAAATTTTTTGAAACTATTCATATTTAATATATTATATATATAATATAATCCATGTTAATATTCTTATTATCGTGTATGTTTTTAATATTAAGATTTACCTTAATAATCAAATATTCGTTATTATAATAATAATTTGAATTTATTATATATATAAAAAAAAATATAAAAATAAAGAAATTTTGTGCTGCATATTAAGAATTTTAAGTTTATTATTATGAAAGCGCAAAATTTTATATTGCCGTTTATGCAGACTTACACTTTAAAATGTTTACTTTCACTAATGAATATTTTTTATATATAAATATATACTACTAACTTTAAAGCAGCGATATAAAAATTTAAATATTTTAATTTAAGCAAATAACTATGATACACTTTTTGCATCGTATTTTAAATAATTTGTAAATCTGAATACATTTTAATATTTTTTTTCTTCGAAAACTAGTCGTTAACACTGTAAACAATCTTAAAATATATATTTTAATTTTAAAATTAATAATTACATATTTTTTAATCTAATTGATATTGAAAAAAAAATTTAATGTATAAAAAGATATATTTAATATTTATTTAGGTTGGTAAAAATCGTCTATGTAGTTTTAAACATAAATATGATCAAACACAAGAGATTCGATAAAATATGAAATTTGTACATTTTCAAAAATTATATTAAACATAATCAACTGACATTTCAATAACTAAGCGAATAATAACAAATTTACTCACTTTATTGTATATTTAATCATTGTTCTAACGAAGAATATCGTATAATAAACGCTTTTTCTTGGAATTTTCACGAAACAATTCTTGTATTTTCTCTGCATTATTGTATTTTGAAGCCTTATTACCGAAAAGCGTTTATTATGTTTCATTGGCCGAAGAAAACCGCCGTCGTGCGCGCAAATAAAATTGATAATTAAAATTTGAACGGCGGAAGATTCCCGCCGAATTAGACGAATTCAATTCGGTATTAAATTTTATATAAACTCATCAAAATTCGCTCGCAATAATAAAAGCATAACCCTCGGTATGGGGTGAAAATATAAGGGGGTTGGTTTTCGGCCAGCAGAAATATTCTTACCTGACGTGAATATTTAACACAGTCCGTATACATAATTAAATATTAAAACATCTCCGAATATTCGAATGAAGAATGGAATGAAGAAATACGAGGCCCGCGGCCTCAAAAAAAAAAACGAACTCGGCTCGTCGAATACGGGAATGAGTCAACTGCGGACGATTTAGGTGAAAACTCTACGAGTCGCGTATATTATTAATATAGAATTTTTTATTATATTTTAAACGAGTGGGCCCCCCCCCCCCGATATTTTTTTTTCATTTTTTAACGACCGCGAAGCCTCACTGACGTTTGACTGCGTCTTTTATCACTTTTTCGTTGCCCGCAATTATTATGGCTGTTTTCATAACGACAACGACAAACAGTGCATAAAATTAAAATTTTCTCGAAATGAAAACCGAGATATGAAATTTGTGCTAATTCGTTCTTTGAAACGTTTGCTTTTATAATAATAAAAATTCAAATAAACTAATTTTATGTCGTTTTAACGTCGACAAAATTTTTCTTATATTCACATAAGAGAAATATTTTTTTTAATATTTAAAATAAATTTTATTTAAATATATATAGACAATTATTATCTATATTTGAAAAAAATAATAAAATTTTATTAGTTTAAATTTTTTATGATTTATTTGGATGAATGATTTTTATAGTGCGCAAATCAAGAATTTGCAAAATTCACACACATGTTGTATAATAAAACTTTATTTTTTTGATCGCAATTGAAAACTGCGGATATTTTATATATCGAGAATAATAAAAATATATATGTGCACATATATAAAATTGTGAGAGAAAGCCTTTTTGATGAACCAACAAATGACGGACGGCAAACGCGGTACGTTATCGCGCTAGCGTTTTCCATCACGAACCATACACTTTAAGCCGTTCGTTTATTATGCAAATTCCCGACTAATCCGATGAAAAATTCCATCAGCTTTGTATCTATTTTCCGCAAGCGGAAAATGGGCACAAACGATTACGTGCAATTTTCCAATGGATAAATTTCGCGCATTTGTCCCACATCGGTTCTGAATGCAACTGGCTTTCGGCCAGAGAGACTTAATTTATAGATACGACGACGTAACACTATTTGTTATCGAGTTACACTATTACAATATATATATATATATATATATATATATATATATATATATATATATATATATATATATATATATATATATATATCAAACATACAATCTTTAAATTTATAATAGTATATATTCAATTAAATTAATTATTTTCATTATAACGAAATGGAATGAAAAAAATAGCGCGCTATATAAAAGATCGAAAAACGTTTATATGAAAAGTATAAAAATAATGGTATTCAGCTGTTGCCCGCAATCTGTTCCTAACTCGAAAGAAAACTTGCGGAAAGAATAATAAAATAAATTCAAATATATATGAACAAAGTCTCGATGCAAACGTGAAAATAAAATACAGAATAGAAACAGCAAAAGTAATATTTCCGTAGAATATTATAGTTTTAATAATATACACTTGAATTGAATTTTATTCATTCTTGAATCTATTGAGATATTTATAAATTATTTATATAATTCATAAAAGTTTTAGTGATCATCATAAAAAGCATTCTTTGATATAGATATATAAATATAATATAACTGAAATATTTTAAATTTACACAATTTTATATTAAAATAATAAAGCATCTACTATATAATACAATGCAATATAATTTATATAAAATGAATAATTTTTTTAATAATTTAAAAAAAATTGATATAAAAAGAAAACAATTCTTTATACAATAATTGCGACCCGTATTCCCTTTGAAGTTTAAAACTACTGAATCTAAGTTGGTAATAAGCTTATTTGTGTGCGCAAAATATTATACGATCGATTCTTTGAAATCCGCTATCCTTTTTATCATTTATTTACAGAAAATACATGGTTTTATTTGAAATATTATTAAAATAGATGTCTGAAGGTTAAACGTTAGATTGATAAGAATTCTATGTTCAACCTTCGTAAAAACATCAAAGATAGTTAGTTATATTTATCAACAATAAATAATATTAAAACGTATGATAATAAATCTTTTTCTAAATAGTAATAATATTTGCCAAATTTATCGAAATATAGATTAATACTTTATTATATATATTTTATCAAGTATATGAAAATCTTTTACTACAAAGTAAAATATGTATTGTCTTTTTGTTGTGATGTTTTATTTATGAATCAATAAAATCGTTTTTATAGGAAATGTAAATTTATATATATACACGAAAATTTCATGAAATCCTATATATTTTAAAAATGTATTACGACTATACAAGATGAAAAAAAATATACAAAGTATATCTATAAAATAAAAATATCGATTTATAAGAGCTTTTGCCCGATAAAAAAAGCACACACACACACACACATGAACAAGATAAAATCTTATAAATATCTTATACGACCAATCAAAAAGTGTAATATAAATTTTTTATATCGTCCTTTGGCATCGCTTGTAACTGATGATGAAAAATTCAATACATATTGTATGTGTAAAAATTCGATAGTGGGAAAATTTTTATAACCTTTTCGCAAACCATAAGCGTCACATTGTTCCATATATTATATATTTTGTACATGTGCTTTGAACCGACGATAAAATTCACGATGACGTGACAAAGAGAGACGAAGCGTGATTTAAAATTTAGGACCATTTGTATATATATATATATATATATATATATATATATATATATATATTTTGACGATTATCAAATACGAAAATGCTTTATTTTAATTATTTATTATTTGAATATATTATATAAAAAAATATTGCTTTTAGTATAAACTGAAAAAAAATATTATATAATATAAATCTCAACGAATCATATTGAATTATACATTTTCATCATATCGTTCGAGTAGAAAATATTCGTGAAAAGGTTCCCGTCTGCGATCGAAACGAGAAATGGCAAAGAGTTTTTCTTTTTTATGATGAAATGTAGATAATGCCGTAGTCCTTTGTCGAAAGAGGACCTCCTAGGAAACATACGAGTGCTGGGTCCTATGTGCCTTAAGGGACACCTTAAATTTGACCCGTTCCCCTTCATATCGGATCGGACCGATAGTCGGACGAAAAAGTTTTTCGAAACGTTCGCCGGTCAAAAACCTGCCAAATCCTTAAGCATAAATCGTCCTGGTCCTGGAAGAGCACGCACCTGGGAAACGTTATCGTAGCTCGCATATGAACTTGTAAAAAAAAAAAGGAAACGTATACCTTGTATTATATGTGATGAATTCTGACAAAAAAAAATCCGACATGAAGCACAAAATATTAAGATCCGACGTGTTTACATTTCGCATTCAAATTTGCCATATTTATGTATGTTCTAAATGCATATATATATATATATATATATATATATATATATATATATATATATATATATATATATATATCTTTATAACTGCATTATAAAGATGTATCGGCTACGATTTAGTTTATGATTTATAATTATTAAAGTCATATCATGTGATCTAATTTGATCCGGACTGATTTAAACCGATAAAATTTTTCAATTATTACATTTTTGTAAAGTTTAAGTTACGTATATTAATTAATTAGTGTGTATTTTGGCAGTTTTTTATTTTACAACGCAAAAATTTTTTACTATAGAAAAAAAATTGAACGAGTTTGTTTGAATTTTTGTGTCACGGAAGCATTAAAAATGTTTCAAAAATGCTTTTGGAAGTCTATTTTATCAATAATGTATAATATTTGTATTTCAATAACATTATTAAGCCTTCAAGTTATGACGTCGTATAAAACTTGCCTCATGTAAGTCGTCTCTATTCATCACTGTTAATGACTATAATACTGAAAAAGTGTATAAAATTGTACCCAAAAATCATCATTTTTATATTAAAAAAGATATAACAGAGATCTTATTATTAACCTAGGACAAAAAGATTACTAAATTAAAAATTTTATAAATTTGAATTTAATCAATTCGGATCAAATTTGATTACATGATATAACTTAGACCATTTTCATAATAATAGGCACATATAAAGTGTAAAGAAAAAATATAACTTTGCCAATTTACTTTATGATGCCAACAAAATTACTTTTTATTAAATTCGCTTAATTTAACCAAACGTTCGTTTGAAACCAATCATATAAACTTGGTAATTCGTAATCAAATAGAATTGGTATATATATATATATATATATATATATATATATATGTATAGACATTAGCAGGTCAATTGATTGTAAATAGAGCATGGCACTAAACGTTCATTGTTAACTGGATCAATTGCCACTATCGAATTACGACGTAAAACAATAACGACCCAATTAAAGATGAGGACTTTATGGAACGATGCATGCGCATTAACCATTTAAATGCTTCGTTAGCTGGGATTTGCTCGGATTCAAACTCCACCCTCCAATTTATGATTATTCTCGGATGAAAATGCATAATTTATAATAAATATTAAAACATGAACAAAATTTTATCGTTGATATATTTTTTTTTCTTCATAATACAAATGCCGAGGCATTCTTCGAATTTTGTAATATCGATTAATTATTTATAAAATTGAATCAATTAACCTTTAAACATTTTTTTTCAAAATAATTTAACAAGAACATTATAATATATTAAAAACTGAAATATTTATTTCTGACAGAAGCTACGTTTAACAGAATCACCCTTCTGTGACATTACACAGAAGCTTTCAATCTTTCTCCAAACTTATTAAATATAACAAAAATCAACTCTTCAATTATGTAATATATTTAATTTTTCGTTAATTTTCAATAATATTAAATTGCGAGCGGTATAAAAAAAAAATCGAATATCGCTTACCGTCCGCAGACCGCAGCTTACTCATCCCTGTATAAAGAAGAATTCTCGTTACGAAATCGACACGTTAAATACACCGCTAATGTCCGAAACATTAAACGTTTCAAAACAAAATCGAGATAATACAAACATATGTTTCTCTAGGCCGGGCGCAGCTAAAAGAGGGTTGCTGCTCCGGTCGGACAAAGTGGCTTCAATTAACATTCCTTTCTTAATAATATAACAACGGGGCTATGTTATTAGGACTGACCCCCGCGGTCTGAAAGGAGACCTTTTGTAAGGTCGCGGGCATTCTCGCCGTTTTGACCTTAAATGCTATTTAATTAATGGCATCGTCATAACAAAAGAGAACCAAAGGTTAACGTACGTTTATATGAAAAATCCATATACGTCCAACAATACAATATAAAAGTATATATATTTTTTTTATAATATTTATAATTGTATTATTAGATATTAACAAAGATCTAAAAATTTCTTATACATTTGAATACGTAAACAGCTCAAGAAAACCGCTTATCTTGAATTATACGTATAAATGTAGAAAATTTCATTCACCATCAGAGTTTCAATCTTTTTCATCCATCTGCATGAATTATTCGCGTTCAGCGACCGCTAAGAAATAGCAGAAACCGATGCAGCATTTTGCCAAATGAGATTAGTTGGGTTTAAGTAAGAGCCTGGCATCACGTATTACTCCGGAGGATACGTGTTGTTTTCCTTTTCTTTTCTATTTTTTTTTTGCATCCCCAATACCTCTTTTCCGACTTCTTTTACTTTTTCTATTTCATCCCCAGTTCGAACATTCCATTCTATTCGTATAAGAAAGCAAGTGTTCTTTATTCGATTACAAAAATCCAATACTCGCGCTGAATCCTAGAAATATAGCGTCTCTCTTAAAATGGCTATTTATTTCGTAGATTATGTTCTAGTGCACATAATCGACTGGAATTACTGTTCAACAATGTTCTGTTTGTTTCGTGTTATTATATATAAAAAAAAGTTTATTGAATTTAAATCTAAACGTATTATTTGTTGTTCTAATACGAAAATTGAAAATCAACATTTAATGTCGTAGAGTTTTTCTATTAGTACTAATGAAAATCATTTGCTAATTACTGATATGTAGCAATAGCGAAGCTCTCTGTGATTCTTTGAAATGATATGTTTGATATAGAAAATTAATTAAAAATGCTATCCGCATTCGATTTTATCAAAAATGTTTTCACGTTTGCCGAGGCTTTTATACGATTATATTTATTTAAGCAAAAACTATAAAGTTCAGTATGCGATCTATAAAATACACCGTGTTTCGAAAATTATGCATTTTATTGAAAATGTTATAATTTTGTATATTTTCAACGGTGCTCTATTTATAATCAAACTGAATCATTGGATACGTCAAACATAAAAATATTTCACTAATATTTTTATTTATATTTCACTGTTTTTAATTTGTTTATTGGTTTATCAGAACGGAATCTTGTAATCGATTTTTCGAATTCTTCTCAATATCCAACAGAGTTGAAATTTTTCATACTCATTCATTCTCGATGACAATTGCACAATTATTTAAAATTGGATTAATCTTTATAATATTTTTTTTTTTTTGAATCATAGTATACATTGGTAAATTTCCGATTACTCTTCGTTCGATTATTCACGAAAAAGGCGTACACGTATCTAACAGGAATCGGTGGTGCGGTTAGGGGTCGACGGTGGTAACGCACATTCGGAGCTCGCAATTACCTAATTGACCCGAAAGTCTCCCCGTTTTACGCGGGCGTTAGTCGAATTATTCAAACGGGTACCGCGTTGTGCGAGAGTCTGAGGGCGGTTTATTAAAAATGTACGCCGTATACGTGATTCGGCAACGCGGACCGAAATATGCACCCCTGGATATATATATATATATATATATATATATATATATATATATATATATATATATATATATAAACATATATTATTAATCAAATATTTTACAGGCTTAGAATGAATGTTTGTACATAAATATTATAATTTTCTTCTTTTTTTTGCATATTATATATTTTTATATATTGTACAGAAAGTGTTGATTTTCTTATATTTATTGCTATACATACATTTTATACTATTATAAATATTATTATTTTTCATTTTATTTTATAAATACATATTTTTTTAATTCAACTGTATCTACAACATCCATCTTTTATCTTAAATTTAACAATATTGAAATTTTCCTTTCAATATTTCCCTTAGATCTAATTTTCTATTTGATGATATTTTAGATTAAAGATGCAGAATCTACTTTTTATTCCAAAATAAAAAGTTGTTCTACATTTTTTTTTTAATTTTTAATAGATCTACCTTATTCATTACATAATAAATCTTCAAGAATATTCTACAAAATGGTATCTCACATTTTCTTATTTTCTGCAAAAAAAACTTCAACCTTATAAAATATAATAGAAAATAAATGCACATAAAATTTAGCAAAACAACAAACAGTCTTCATTGTAATATTTCACAATAATATAATTTATTAAAAAGAACTTTTAAATATTACAACCTTAAATTTTTTATTATTCAATCTTAAAACTATAAAAATATATAATTTTATTAAATTTGATATTTACCATACATTGCAAGTATAAAGAATAGTATCAATCACATTATAAATAACATTACTAATCTAATTTACGTTATCATTTTTATATATTTTTTAAATTATATAATAAAATTTGATTTGATCAATTATGAATAAAATCACATTCTGATAGTCTCACACATGAACGTATGTTAACTTAACAATAATACAATAAAGAGTAATGTCTTATGCGAAACGTTCGGGTTCATATGCTAATAAGATCCAAGATGAAGCATAATTAAATAATACAATGTATGAAGTGAAAGAGAGATAGATATATAGGCAAATCGAGACACTAGACAGATTAATTAATCGTTTATGGTTTCAACTCGCAAGAGTCGTCAGTTTAACCCTGTTTCGCAACACTAACCAGATTCGCAAACCGCACAGTAATTTATTTACCTAAATGTTCGTTTCTTACTAGAAATAAAATATTCCAACTTTTCAGTACAACGATTAAATGCTGATGCGCGACATTTAATTCGTTGACGCATAAGCATATATGTATAATAAATCAGCGGCGTTCAACTTGTTTTGATGACGGGTCGCGACCGCCGTTTGGGCCGAATACACTAAATACATTTGAAAATATTTTTTTTATTATAAAAAAAAAAGATTAATTTCATTTTGTTATATCATATATCTATATCTAGAAAATAAATGAAAGTATTAATTTAATAATTTTATATTATTTTGTAATAAATATATTTTTGTGAACGATTTACAAAATTAACATATATATTTTACAAAATTATAATAAATTCAAAAAGGTTTAGAGTCTCTATTATATATGGCATTAAAAAAAAACACAATATTCGATTGCCAATATTTTAAACACAATTTTCAATCTCATTCTAAAGCATTGCAAACACGTATATAGATTTTTTTTCAAAACACTTAAGAAAATCAAAACCATAACTATATATACATTTCTCTCTTGTTCAATACAATTGACATTAACAAATATATCGAATTAAAAAACGTTATTATTATAATTTTTTTAATTTCATTAAAATTATATATAAAACACATAGCAGTGTTACATCGCGTTTTATATAGTGAATTGTATCGAAAATGTAAACTTTTTGCGCACATTTTGCTAAAACGTGATTTTCACCAAAAAACACTATCTTTGTTGACCACGTACCATAAGAATTGACTCCGTCTGCTTGAACTGTTGAAAAGTTCTCGCGACCCGATTCAAAGTTTCCATAATGTGTGCAGTGTTACACCGAAATTGCATTTTTTTTTTATTTTATTTTTTTACATCAAGTCACCGCATAATCGCTTTAAGTTTTTGAAAAAAATATATATATGTACTCGAAATCCGTTACATTAAAGTGTTTATTTTATTTTGTTGATATTTTCTTTTAACATCACACTAGTAAAATATATTTAATTTTAAAACATATTTATTTATTTAATTATACGTTCAATGATTTTAATCATTTCCATTTGAACATTTTCGTTTAGAAATTTTATATTTTAAATTCAAATAACTTTTCTGAAAATATCGATTTTCAATATTCAAACGAAGCACGTCTTTTGATATGCGACTTTTTGATATCATAAATTTCCTGCAACAACCACTATTTTCAAATCCAATTTTATAATGCAAATAAATATAAATAAGTAAAACGTTTGAGAAAATTTTTAATTTCAATATATTATTTATTAATAAAATAAATATATTCGTCATGAACAATAATAATACGACCTCATTAAATTCTACATGAATTATATATAATATATATATATATATATATATAAATTAATACAAAAATTCAACATTAAAGTACTCCATTTTAATGATAGTCTACTAGTAGGTAGGAGTAAAAAAAAATAGCACAAACTTAAGTATATTATATATTCCACGGCACATCGTCGTAACGTTCGCCTTTTTTTTAAAGTTCAAAATAAATTGAAGAAAAAACAACCAACAGCCGTGCAACGCGACTAGTGGTATTGTGCATGTACACTAATTTGGGTGCAGAGGCACGTAGTGACGTCACGGCTGCAACGTCGCGATAGTGCCATAAGTTTCCACTTCTCAAAACAGAAAAAAAAATGAAAAAAAAAAGTGAAAAATAAAAACGGAGGTTGGTAGATGAATCGTCACGCTGCTGCACGATATTACTACAATAACTCACATTCTCGATTCGAAATCCAACTATGAATGTTCGAAAGGCGGTCACGTTTCGCGATATCGGCATCAATTTCTTGATTTATTTATCTGCAACGATTTCTCAATATATATATATATATATATATATATATATATATATATGTTTGTGTGTGTGTGTGTTTAATTAATAATATTGAATTCGATTTACAACGTAATTAGTTATATAATCTTTAAACCGATCACGTATATCCGATTTCTAATATCAATATTTATATATAAAATATATATTTCATATAACATATGCTTTATATTAAATCTATAACTATATTAAATATTTAAGCAAAAATATTTTAATTCTAAATATTGTTGTTTTTTATATAAAATTAATAAAAAAATTAACATAATGATAAATATTAATTTTTATTATAAATTCATATACTTTTAGAATGCATCGTCAAATAGACATTTAATATTTAAAATTTATTTTATATTATATATTTATTAATAAAATTATATATGTTTATTTCCCATATAATATAAGATTATTTCTATTATTATATAGCACTTCACAGAGATTATATAAACAATTGATTAATATATGATATATTCCTAGAATCAAACATCAATATTACACATTTTCATTATTATTAGATCAATTCAAATTTAATAAATTCATTCTATATTTGAAATAATCCAATTCTACGAAAAATTCTTATAATAAATTTAAATATGAATCATATATATATATATGACTTGTAACATTAGTCATATGAAACAGCGACTGTCATATCGTAATATACTCGAGATACTACAGAAAAACTGAAATAAAAAAAAAACGTTTTGAGTTTCAAAAGAAAATTCCTATATCGCGGAAAAACAAAGCATTTTACTGTATATATTATGATACTATTAAACAAATCACGTAAATTTCTAACATCTTTAAAAAAAATACAAAATTATTCTATTTAATATATATTAAAAATGGATATTTTAAAATTATGTAGATTAAATTTAAACTTTTTCGCTAATATATTTTTAAATTATTATTTTTTTTAAAGAGTGACGATATAATTTTCCTGCCCAATGAATATTTAAAATCGTTTCATAAAAGACGATCTTCCTCACAATGATCTCGAAATTCTATTCTTTATCTTACGATTGACCATAAAGGAACATGTCTTTAGAATCATAATATTATATATATATATATATATATATATATATATATATATATATATATATATATATATATATAATATCGATAAAAAAAATCGAAATTATTTTTTTCCTTGGAAATATTATATAAATTCCGAATTTTGTATTCGTTGATTATAAATCAATTATTTTTAATGAATTTCTTAATATTTTAAAATAAATTTATGCCTTTTATTTGAACTAGTATTCAACAGCTTATTATAAATACATTACTTAGAAATCGTTCAAAATGTTTTGTGTGTGTACTTTTTTAGCAATAATTATAGAAAAACAAACATATATAAAAGACTTAAAAATATTAATATCATCATATCTATTGTATTATAATTTAAAAAAATATTATCTTATTATTAAGGTGACCAAATTTTTACAATAAAAAGGACTCCGACTACTTAAAAATCTTAGAATCAAAATAGAAATAAAATATATATAAAAAGGAAAATATTCTTCAAAATAAGAATGTTGTTTAAAAAAATAGAAACGTCATTGTCAGAGTAAGACAATTGATCACCTTATTATTTATTATTAATAATAAAATTCGATACATTTTTAATATGTCATATATATATATATAAAAAAAATCTAAATTAAACAAATCGAAAATTGAACAGTTGAAGAACCACTGCAATAGTTATATACCAAGTATGTATATATATATATATATATATATATATAATTTTCTTCATCATGTGCGTTATAAATATATACACGTGTATATAAAATTCCGCTTCGGGTTAGAATCTCATCGAGATTAAATGGATTTGAAAAAAAAAATCGGTTTCCATTGTTAACATTACGACGCCATTCGTGCCAACGACGTAAAACGGTTCGATTTTTATTATTTCTGGGGATTAAACGGTACAAGTTCGCTGCTAAAGTGTAATAAAGTGAATTATCCATTATATTATACATGAGAACGTTTCAATTAATTAAACCATTGAATTGCGTTATACTGTTGCGCGTATAAAATCATGATTTATATATATATATATATATATATATATATATATATATATATATATATATATATATATATATATATATATATATATATATATGAAAAAAAAATATATCAAAGGTTTCATATATTCTAAATTCATAAAATACATATATAATAATATAAAACTTTAGACTGATGCTTTGTAATTCTATTTCATATTTTCCAGTTATTAAATTTCGCAAATATTTTCTATTGATATTTTTGAATAATGTACTTCAATATAATACATGTAAAGCAGCAATATATTATATAAACTTTTCAATTCATCTTGATGTGTATATAATACTTGAAATATTATTTTTCATAATACGATTTCATAAATATTTATATTGAACTACATTTTGAAAATTATATATAGTGAACTTTATAATATGATACATTAAATAAATAAAATGATTTATTTTTATAGAAAATCTTTAAAAGATATACATTTTTTAATTTAATATAATGCTATTACTTATATATAATTTGAGAAACTCTTCTATATTATTTAAAATGTACAAAAAACATCCAACACAATTTAATAAATATATATTATGCAGTCCACAATATAAAAAATATAGAATATGAATTAAAATAAACACAGACTTGTATAATATAGGAATTCCTTACTAATTTGCGGTTTGTTTATTGAGAATTCGCTATTTCGCAGTTTTTTTTTAATATTTAAATAAAATATTTTAAATGATTATATATATATATATATATATATATATATATATATATATATATATTTATATATATATATTTAACTATTCGAATAAATTGTCAACGTCGCCGTTTCATACAATATCAATGGCATCGGTTCGTGTACCATTTTGATCTTTTTTTTTTCTTCGTCGAAATGAAGCAGTTAAGAAATCAGTATGGTGCTCAAGCGATGCGAAAGAACAGGGCAGATACGAGGAATAAAGTATTGCAAGATCCTTATCGTCAACGAGCCCTTTTACTCACAGTTCAATGGAGGGCTTAATGGCGCGTTGCTAGCTACTGTTAATCAGTGTCGTGTAGTGAAAGCAAAAAGTATATTATATATATATATATATATATATATATATATATATATATATATATATATATATATATATATAATCAACCGCTATTTTAACTGAAAACCTCAGGTCCGCACCAATGATCCATAAAATTGTGTTGACCGACCCTCCCATTCGACTAATCAGATCAACTAATCGGAATCCTGATCCTGTGACAAATCTTATCTGGGCTTGCTACTGTTCGTCGTCGACGTACGATTGAAACTGATTCAAGTATTATATATATATATATATATATATATATATATATATCAGGAATGGTCAACTTTTTTGTATTTTATATCTTAAAAGTGTATCGCAAGCGGCTTGCTGTCATTTATATTCGTAGTCTAAGTGAGAAGAAGTGGTATATAAGTATAATATATATTCATAACTATTTTTTAAATCACTTATTAAGATCATGAAATATATTTCTAGACTCAATATTTTATAGCAGCAATTTTTTTTAATAAAATGCAATTTTTTTTCTATCAACTGTAATGTAAAAGTTGTACTATTTGTTCGTAAATATGAAGAAACTCTTATAAAAATACACAGTATGGCTGTTAATTTGCTTTCGATATTTCACTTTGACGTTTTTTTTTTTGTGGGTTTAGGAAAAATTATCAAGAAAAAATAATGCTAATCTATCAATAGCTCGTTGAATACATTCGATACTGATATATAGATATACGACTTATCTACTGATAAAAATTGAAACTCGACGTAATTACCGAGGTTAAATAATATTTATTAATAATAATACTGTTAATATAAAAGATAAACATTTGCCATATGACAAAAAAAGGTTTTTGTTTTCTACAATCACTTCAAAGTTCATGATATACGGACAATTGACTTGTTGGCTACCCCTGATATATATATATATATATATATATATATATATATATATATATATATATATATATATAAAAGTTGATCAAAATTATAATATAATACTATATATCAAATCATCCTTATATTTATATTTGATGACTTAAATTCTCGTTGATAATTTTCTCTTACTCGTTGAAAATTTTATGACGATGTTAAATTCGAGCTTTTTCAATTGAAACGCCGTCATAAAATAACATTTTTTTTAAGTATATAAAATCAATCATTTTTTGATCCAACACTCGCGTAATAAAACTTTAATGTGAATTTTCTACTCAATTTATCGCTCTTTGCTGCAAATGTATATTATTGAAAAAAAATCCTTATTACATTTTTTTTTGTCATAAGAGATCAAATATTAAAGTGGCAATTTCATGATACTTATATCGTTTGATAGAATTCAAAATATAAATAAGAATATATATTTTTGAATTAAATATGAAAAATCATATTCATGAAAATTTTCTAGTGATACAAGTGTTTATTAAAAGTTTTTTGAAGTGTAATAAAAATTAACAAATTTATAAAAAAATACTATTATATATTTGCATTTGATCTACTTTATTTTAATCAATTTTTAAATTTCACAATTTATATAAAAAAATAACATTTCAGACATATTGAATTATATATAGTCAAAAATACTTTATTATTTTCTTTTCATCATACATTTTATTCAAAAATAAAATTATTTTTATACTTTCCGATTATTTTTATCCTATACTTTCATCAACTAAACGAAAAAAAACATGTTTATTGTATAAAATAATTCTGGATTTTCTACTATAAACATAATTATTATATTCGAACAATATCGAATAAAAACATGTTGCTTTTCATTTCATAATAATTAGAATAATATTAAAAAAATTCTTTAAATTTTCATAACGATGTTATTTTTCAAAATGTATTTTATAAATAATATAGTAATTGAAAATTTATATATATATCGAATAAATGGAAATAATACGTAATATGCTAATAAAAGTTTTTCTTTGTTTTCAACAGGAAACTTTTCAATTCAAATATTCTATTCGTTTTACGACAAAAGACTTAATCGTAAAACTACAATATTAAGCATCTCATAAGTATTTTTTTCCTTTATTTAGCAAAAACTGCGCCAAACTTTTCTGAATGAATATCAATTAATCGAGTTCGTAAAAAAAAAAAGAGGAAAAGTCTTTGATGGAAAATAGGAACGAGGAAGGTAAGGAGGAGGCAAATTCGATTCTCTCTAATGCGAGATGAAATCAGTCGAGATTGAAAGTCGACTTCGGCTGCGATAGAAATACGGATTAAGGTAGTTGAGTGGTTGAGAGCTCTGAAGATGGATAATAAAAAAAAAAAAGAAAAAAAAGAAAAAGAAGAGCCTGTAATAGGGAATCTAGAGGGCCGACTAGAAGGGCGAAAAAAGAACGTGAATGGAAAACTTAGCGTCTATCGGTCGGCCGTTTATTGAATGCGCAAAACGAAAGTCGCGGCTGTGAAGTGAATGCAGGAAAATTTTCCGAAGCTAAAAATCGCAAATCTCGTATTCGCGATTCTGTCTCACTTCGTCATTTTCTAGCGATCGTTTTCTTTTTCATTCGATCGAATTTTCACTGTGTGCGACTGATTGCCGAAAGCGGAATCAGCAAATCTTAGCGGAAAAACTCGTGAAAAACTCACAAAAACCGACGACAAACTCGCTAACGAACTGATATACACAAGGCGATTTTTCCTCTTTGTCCGTTACCATTGATTTATTTATATGGCGTCCATTTTTTGCATAATACTGCACATTTTTGTTATTGATATAAAAAAAAAATATTATATATTTCGATTATTAAACGTTTGAAAACTATAATTATGATATTTTCAAATGTTTACACTTTGCACTTGAAAGATGCCATTCGGGCAATGATTCCTATACTTTATAATATAATGAAATATAAAATGACACACTTTTAAATACAGAAAAGATTTCCTTATCATTGATCGGTTTGCAACTAAAACAAAATTGCATTTTCCGCATTGAAATGTTGAATTTTTTCTGATTCAAAATTGGCAGTAAAATTAAAATTTTTATTCTTTATAAAAATATAATAATAAAACAATTATGTAAATCAGTATACCACAATCAATATATATATACATATATACTGTTTTTATTTTTAAATGTAATTTTACTAAATAGCAGAAGTATATAAATTATTAAAATATAAAAGCATTTTCACGAATGCAATAGGATTTTTTATCATTTTATATAATTAATATAAAAAGTATCACAACGATTTTTTTTTACTTTATAAAAATTTATATTTATTCTTCATAATAATAAAATTCAATTTAAAATTTGATATTTAAATACGCTTCATGAAAAATTCACTATCCATAGAAAACATTGTAATACCGTTAGATATTCAAATATATTTCGCGCGTTTCGGTTACATTACGCGGCCGTAACAGCTCCGTTTGCGACCTTATCGATTACTACGGTCGCCGTCTATATTTTGCTCGAATGAAACGAGTGAAAAAGAAAAAAAAATGAAAAAAAAAACGTATTAGATATGCGTGCGTCCCAAAAGTGTCTCGAGTGGATACTTGCATGCGCGACATGATAAAATATTACCCCGTACTAGTCTATCGAAAAAAAAAAATAAAAAAAAAGTAGTAAAAAGTCATCCCTATAAGTCCTCGTCTTTCATATATTTTCAAGATGAACCGGTGCTGATTCGTCACGAACACATCCTGTATGCGACTCATTCGCCTATTTTCCCAAGAAAAGCGCCCCCCAAAATCTATATATATTTAGCATTGTTTTAAGCGATAAAATATTGTCGTTTTATATTCAAGCTTCCATTCTTGCTGTTATTTTCCATAATTTGAAAATATTAAATTTACTATGGTGTTTTCAAATAATGTGCAAAAATAACTACTTCTACAATTTAGTATATGATCAATTCTTAAACCATAAATTTTGAAGACTTTATACTAATCTTGAACACTGAGATTTTCCATTTCATTGTTGACAAGTGAAATCTCTATTTATTACCTCTATAACGTGAATAAAATACTACTATTCTTACCATACATATTACATATATTATTTTAAATGTTAAAATATATGAGTTTCAACTGTCGATTAATTATATTAACCCTTTATACTCAGCATCAACTATGAATTAATTAATAGATCAGTTTTTTTTTATATATGTGATATAAATTTTAATAAAATTGTCCCAAATCGAATATTTCACGAATAACAAAAAATAATCAAATTAGATTTTTATAATTAACAGTAGTTATAATAACGGATATCAATAATAAAAAAAAAATATATTTGTTAATATTATTATGATGCTAACAAAATTTCGTAGGATCTAATTTGCGAGACCGACGTAAAATATTTATGGACGACGTTAAAATGGGGGGATGTAGTACCTTTTTATGACACGATAGTAATAGATATAAAAATAATTTTACTGCGGATTTCATTGTACGTGATGTGGATCTCATTTATGCAAAAACATAAAATTTAGATTATATTTTATTTATGCCGTGCAATTTTTGTAATAAGATAATAAAAATCGCGCGTCGAAAAAAAAATTTATAATACAACACGATATTTAATATTTTCATTTTTTTTTTCAATATCTAATTTAGCTATTCTTTAAAAATTGGGTCAACTTTATTTCTAATATATAAATATTTTTTTATTTCATATAAAATATTATACATTCAATATTAGTTATAAGTTAAAAAAAATCATAATTACAACAACAACATTTCCAAAATAATATACCAAATTTTCAAATTGAGGATCAATATTTTTCTTATATATATATATATATCATAATTCTCTAGTTGTTTTTTTTTGACATTAATTATAAGTCAATATTTATGCGACCATCTTAATTAAATTTAATCGTTTAAATATTTTTGACTTGTTATTTATCTGATTTCGCACATTAATTTTAATATACTTAATACATTATTGTTTCATGTGGCTCGTATGAGGAATCATAACTAAAAAATGACCTTACAATATAAGATATAATAATATTAAATATTCGCAACAGATTATTTTTTAAAAATCCTTAAGGTATATTTAAATAAACATTTTATGTATTAATACATTTGAATTCAACGTACATTAATAATATATAAATAGTTCATATTATAATATTCACAAGTGAAAGTACTTTGAAAAATAAATTACGTACAGCAGTTAGTAGAACCTTTTTTTTCATACACGTATACGCTGAAAAAAAAAGGGGGTAATCTGTCGACGTAAGAATGTAACATCCACTTTCAGCTAAAACCATAAGACGCGAAGATAAGGGTATGAGATTGTTTACGCTCACCATCTCCATCCATTCATTCGCCCATCCTTCGTGATCCTCGTCCGAAGGATAAACTGCGATCGGACGAAAACCGGCAGGAGAATCGTGCCAACTTGGAAAGCCTTAGTATTACGGCTGTAGTAGACCAGCTCATCCTCGTAACACGGCAATCATCGTCGTTTTCCTTCGAGCTGTAGAAAGTGTATTGGCAAAGGAAATAAGATATGAAAAAAAAAATAAAAGTGAAGATGGTGCACATGTGACTTTTTGGTGCCTTCGAAGCCCCGCTTGAAAACATCTCACATATGAATCGATCCAATTCGTGATGTGATGTGAGATATTTTATATGTGTTCTTTGATCCTCCATATGTTTGTTTACTTTAATAACGTGGATGAGGTTGTTTTTGTTTGTTTTTGTTTTTTTTTTTTTTTGAAATCAATAGTAAATTTAAAATAATGACGTTTGATTTTTTATACTATATAATTTTTTAAATATTGATCGTTCACTTAAAATTCATTATGAAACAGAATGGAGAATTCATGCAATATATAACTGAGTAGTATATATAATATATATATGAAAAAATAAAATATGTTTATATGATTAACATTATTACTGTTAACCATACATTATCAAATTTTAATGTTATTTCTATTTTTATTAATAAAAAATTAAATTTAAAATATTTACAAGGTTTATATATATATATATATATATATATATATATATATTAAATAATGTAAAAAATATTTAAATTTTCTATAATTCAATATTTTTCTTAATAAAAAATTAGATAAAATAAATATAACTAGATATCCCTTTATTGACATCTGTTGACAGTTTTTATAAAACTAACTAAAAATATATTATTTTGATATTAAATAAGCTACTTAATTATGTATATTTATAGAAGGTCTTAATAAAAAAAATCATATATTAACAATAAAATATTGAAATAAAAATATTAATATATTAGAGACATCTTTTGATATTAATGAATATTTTGATATTCAACTAAATATATATATTTCGTATTATTAAAAATAAATCAAAATATAAAAACATTTATATTTTTTTCATAACAAATAAAACAATATATGTAATTTTATAAATATTATGTAAAAATCAAGAAAAAGGACAAAAAAGAGGGCTTTGCGCAGGGGACACCCGGGTTTGAACCGGGGACCTCTCGATCTGCAGTCGAATGCTCTACCACTGAGCTATATCCCCAACTTGACAGCAGCTGCGTAATGATAGAATATTAAGAAAATTAATAAATTTATAAATAATAATATTTTTTTTTAATTTTTATACAATCATTTAATATTCTTTATTTATAAAAAATAAAAATTATATTTTTTCATAATAAATAAATTAAAAAAAGCATGTTTCAAAATAAATATAATTATAATTACAACTAAAAATATATATCTGTAATTTATTTATAATATTTTAATTATTGTATTAAAATAAAATAATGTATATAAAATAATATAATATAACTTGTATATAGTTGATGTAAGTTTATTAAAGTAAAAAAAAATATAATAAATTTTATTTTAATATAGCCTTGTACATATGTTAAAAATATAAATATTTTTCCTATACTTATACATAACAATATTGAATAATTTATTTTATGAATTTCCCGATAATTAATAAAGAATAATGCAAATAATGCAAAAATAATAATAACTATTATTTAATGTATGTTTTTAATATAAAAAAAAACAACTTGTATTTTTAATAAAATTTCATATATAAAAGCTTTATCTTTTCTATTATGAATATTAATAAAAAGAAAAATTCAAAGAAAAGACATTTCATATTTAAAATACAATTTTATTAATATTTTTACAATATTATTTTCAAATTATATAAGTTGTCTTTTATTGCCATCACTAAAAAAAAATATTCATTTATCTAAAATGCACACTTAAACTCTTCTATAATTAATTTTATGTATTTTTCGTAACAGTATTTTAAAGATTGATTAAAATATCTTTAATTATACATATTTTTTTATTATTATTTAATTATATTTAAATAATAAAAAAATAGCTATTTAATCAAAACTATTTTTGTAGGTCATATATCAAAACATTTTATTAGATAATATTTTTAAATGAGTTTTAAATTAATGTTATCAATGACAACATACATTTCTTAACAATTTTATTTCAAATTAATTAATTGTCTGATTCTTAATTTAAAGAGGATTCCTTTATCGGTTCCATGGTGTAATGGTTAGCACTCTGGACTTTGAATCCAGCGATCCGAGTTCAAATCTCGGTGGAACCTGTGGACTTTTTTTTTTAATTGCCTTTCTTTTTACAAATATTTAGATGAATTTTAAAATTATATTACTATATTATATATTAATTATATAATATAGTAATATAATGTTTATTATTATATTAAACATTTTCACAATACAAAAATCACTACTGTTTATTGTATGTGAAAATATTTTATAAATATATTAATCGATTTAATTTTCTACAATCGTCATAGCAAAAAAGTGCATCATTATCAATGCGAACAATATAACTATGAAAGCGATGAATAATTCTGGTATAATCTGATATAATTTACTCATGGTTTGACCTGGAGACTTCAATAATTCCGCATTTTTTCCATTCCTCAGAACGTATTCTATCCAAAAAATAGCTCTTTTTAAAGGTGAAAGTGGTTGATCACGGAATATCTTTGATAATTTTTTTGTATTTTCACTGAAACTAATGACGTATTTTTAAAATTATATATATATATATATATATATATATATATATATATATATATATATATATATATATATATATGAGTGAGTAAGTATACAATGACATCTATCTTGATTTTTTATAAAATCAAACTCTAAAAAAATATATGTGTGTGTGTGTGTGTATGTACATATTTTTAACTGTAAATAAATTTACATATTAAACAATTTTGTTCATATTAAAGAATGAATATCATATAAAAATTAATTACTTAATAATTATTTTGAATATTACCTGGGATTATTTAAAAGCTCTTGTAATGCTTTAATAATATTCTCCGTGTACATATCGTCATGATCCAGTCTTAGAGCAATTCCTCTTTCCACAGCACGGGCTGCATTATGCTTCTGGTCAATAATAAATGGTATTATTATTTGAGGAACACCATACCAAACAGCCTCTTGACAACTTAATGCTCCTCCATGACCAATGAATAATTTTGTTTTGGGATTAGCTGAAAAATTTCACTTTGAATTGATTTATTTTTACCAATACATTTATATTGATATAACTAATATATTATATTGATATTTATAATTTTATTTTCTATATACATATTTCATTTATCAAATAAAATTCTAAATAATTGGATTTTTTGACACTATGAATGATAATATTATTTATGTGCATTGGAATTCAATATTTTTATCTCCTTGTTTTATTATTAAATATTTAACATATTGACCTAATATATCATTTTGTGGCATCCACTTTTCAATCATGACATTTTTTGGCAATTTATGTTTCATCATTTCTGGATCGTACTTCCATAAAAATCCATATGTAGGAAAATGATTAAACGCTTCGAGTAAATATTTTATTTTTGATAAATGAAAATCCTCAGATTTTATATTAGTTCCCAGAGCAAAATATATTATGCCATTTTCAAATTTTGAAATAAAATTGTTAAATTTCTGAAATTGATTGATTTGTTCAAATAAATAATACAATATAATTTTTTAAGATTATATCGAAACTTACTTCATTCAATGGCTTCGGTGATTGTATTTGTAAACCTCCAACTGGAATAACAGTCTGAAAAAATGGCTGCATCACATCATAAGGTGCTAAATTAACCAAAGTTAAAATTGACGAATGAGATATATCAAAAACGTCAATATCCTTATTTCTAAAATATTCTCTGGTTGCTTCATTTTGTTCAGGAATCATAAAAGTCATTCTGACTATATTATCATAAATATATAATAAACTATTATATATTCTACTTAATAAATTCATTTTGAATCCGTCATCTAAATGATTGGCCGGAATAAATTCAGGATATTGAGGATTTCCTGAAACTGTTGAAATAGCAACAGGACAAATGGTAGCGGAAGCACTGATCAAAGGCGGATTTCCAAATCTGGGTACAAATCCTAATAAACAATGAGCTCCAACAAAGTCGTGAATTACCAAATCAAATTTAAAATCTTTTGGATAATTCATTAACGTTTTAAATCCATTACTTTTTAATGCTGGAATACACATGTCTGTTCTATAACTTGCTAAAGTGGTTATAGCATTGAATGGATCAATATTTAACATGTTTGATAAATTTTTAGATGAACTAGAATAATGATTATAGACATTTTCTAAATGAATGTGAGTCAAATTAACTATTTGAGAATCGTTTTCATCTACACTAAGGACCGTTATATTATGACCGTGTTTTATTAAAGCTTTTTGAAGAATACCACTCCACATTTGATGACTAGGTGACAATACTCCTGATAACCACAATATATTATATCCACTCGTTTGATTTAAATATAATATTATTAAAAATTTTACTATGAACACTTTGTACAAATACATCTTGAACGATTTTGATAAACGTCTACACAATCCAAAATTCCAAACGAATTTGATTAAACAATAAAACGAAATTGAATAAAATGTTGCTACAACAGTAAAATATTAAAATAACGAATATTTCATTTTAATTTATTTTTCGTCTCGCCAATATTCGATTATTTATCTATAGTAACAAATTTTATCTACTTTATTTATAATTATCAATGTAACGATGTAGTTTTATACACACTAAAAATATTTCATATTAAAAACTTTTACAAAACAATACAGAATTAAAAAATATATATTTATTTTTTACATTATATATTTGAGTAATAATAAATAAAAAAAAATCAATCTTTCATTCCAAATTTTAATTCTTTACAAAATTTACATATTACAATTTTAACTAACTTAGGAAAAAATAATTTAAGTTCAATATACATATGTCATAAGAACACTAAAACATTTTAATTCAGTTTCATGTGTTAATAATAAGTATAAAATGGAATATTTTAATTAATTCCAAAAATATTCTACCCAACTGTCAAAACACAATAATTAATTGCTTATATATTCCATCAAATATTTTTACATATATATATATATATATATATATATATATATATATATATATATATATATATATATATATATTACAAATATCTAACAATAATATTATTTCTTTTTTAATAATACTTGATAAATATATAAAACACTTTTATATTTCTGACAGTTGAGTGATGTTTTAATATATTAACAGTGTTTTATTTTTTAGTAACAAAACATATGGCAGAATCTGTGAAATTGTACATCAGATAAATTATAATTAACACTATAATACATAAAATAAATTTATTTCGCATTGAATTTTCATTAAACAATTTTTTAAACATGTATTTTTGATTTAAAATTGAATTCAAAAATATATTAAACAAAACCAAAATCCTATCCAGATTTATATTATTTTAGTATTTTTTAATCTTATAAAAATAAATATAACATTATAACATTTTTCAACATAATTATACATTACTTTTTTAACCCATCTAGTAACATGATCAAAAATATACAACCAATCTAAATACAAAAGTAATATCTTCCCTTGACATATAAGATATAAACATTGCAAATATCATACTACTAGCAGGATTAATAAGTTCTCTTTTTTTAATTGTATTTTAAGTTTATTTGTTAATTAATAATACTCATAATTTGAGCATTAACAAACAATTAAAAATGATCGTTGAATTGTATTAAATTTCACTAAATATATAAATAGGAAAACAACGCTCATATTCAATTAGTTTTATCTTAAATGTTTTAAGTTTTCAAATTATAATTTATAAATTTAAAAACTGAATAACCACCTTAATATATATATATATAACAATATTATGTTGGATTATTATCATCGGAATGCCAACTTCGTCTTTGCTCCATATCTGCTGACAAGTTATTCCTCGATTTATTTGTCATTTTACTCTTATCTAATTTCTTGGATACATTTCTAGTAAAACCACTGATTTGTGAAAGACGTTCTTCTTCTATTTCTTCAGGAATGGAATCTCTACGCGCTATTCTTTCATGATCGGCTACAATTGATAAAACTGGCTGCGAAATATTCTTCTGATTTAATTTGGGTGCACTTTGTGCTAACTAAAAAAATGAAATATACCAAATCCTCATAATTAATACTAAATATAATATTTTAAATAATTTTACAATGAGAAATATTCTATTTTCATCACATAAATTATTCACATGTCAAATATTATCAAAACATTTCTCACTACCAATTCTTAAAAATAAAATACATTCTTACTTTACTATTACTATATCTTTCTGTATTTCTCCATAGAGTAGGATTAGATATATTGTTTTTGGTATGATTAATTTCTAATGCAGATTTTAATAAATCCATTTTTGAACCACTACCTCTTGGTGTTGTTTTATTCGATATTTCTACATTACTATTTCTACGTGTACTATTACTGCGACTTCGATATAATTCATTAATATCTCCTTGAGATAACTGAAATAAAATATTTTATGTTGATTTTAATTTTTATTTAAATTTACAATTTCAATAAAATTACTCACTCGAACTCTGGAATTTCTCGGTAAAGAAGTCAATGATCCAATTGGATTGTAATGAATCATCATTGATAGTCTTTCTGTAGATACCATTGTAGCAACTTCTTTGGTAAGCGGTTCAGCGTTCAATTTGTCTGCTTCTCCATTTTCAGCTGAAAATATATGTTTAAAAATATGTTTCAAACATCTAAATATTTAAAAAATATACTTACCAACTTCATCTAAATCTTCATCATCGGTTATAACATTGCTAATGTTTCTCAACCAAAAATAATGCAATAATCCGTAACAAATACCCCCAAGGCATGCTATTAGACCCATATATCTAAACGCCTCTCGTGTACCAAATGATGATATAAGAAAACCTCCACCAAAACTGCCACTTCCTCGACCTTTTTTAATTATTTAAATATTACTTTAAATTTCTTATATAATCACTATATTATATATATGTTAATTTTAACAATAATATACCTAAACTGAAATGTGCCATTCCTAACACTCCAATCAGAGTAGCTAATAAACTTTTTGGTGCTAATAAAGCACAATAAGTTGCAGCAGCAACCCACATTAAATGTACAGAAAGTGATTCCATTGCTTCAAATGGAAAACACCACCAAGCATTTCTGAAGAAAAACAATTGTAATTTTGTTTTAATCCTTTTTTTTATAAATTCATACTTTAAAAATAAAACTTACTCAATAAAAGAATATCCAACTAAACGAGCAGCATGAGAGAAAAATGCAATTACAATAACATTGACATGACCAACTTTTGCTGTTATTATTTCAGCTCCATATAAAAATGGCATACTGCTTAACGTTCCCACTGTCACTGTAATACCTGAAATACAATTAAAAAGTTCATTAACTGCAAACGAAAACTATTAAATTAAAATCATAATATTGAAAATACTCCCCTAATAAATAGTTAGGTGCTCCCAATTCTTTTAAGTATAAGAAAAGAAAAGATTCAATAAATCCCCAAAAATTGCCTAATGCGAATAAAAAAAATATAAACAGAATAACATGTGGCATTTTAATTATTTTAATAAGATCTCTAAATAAATTGTCTGCTGGTAATTTTGCCCCCAAAGGCATCATCAACACAGTTACTGCAGATATTGCCAGTAAGACATCATATGTATAAAAAGCTGCTGAATAATCAGTATAACCTAAAATAGTTACAAATTTCTTATATTCAAAAAAAAAATAGTTACAAATTTGTATTTATAAAAAATTAATCAAATATTTTATATATATTCACATAACTGTAACTCACCTACAATTTTACTTTTCATATCTATAAGAACTCCTGTTATTGGTGAAAATATTGCCATTCCAATACTAGAAAACAATCTTTCTCTTCCAAAATCTCCGCCATATTTTTGAATCATAGTTAAAGCAATTGGATCCATTATTGTAACACCAGCTGATAACATAATCGTTCCTAAGAATCGTAAAAAGAAATATATCCAAAATGTTAAATCATCACTCTCTTTATAATCCGGTGGACAGATTTCAGGACCACCCTCTCTGAATAGAAATAATATTATTTTAGATCAAATTTTACAAAGAAAAAATTATTAAAATTTTTAAATAAAACTGAACCTAAAGTTGCATTTTTGAATCATACATTCTGTAGCCAGTGATGATAGTCGTGATGGTTTAGATTCACTTATTGTTGAAGAAATATTCGATGATAAGACTAATCCACCACAACGAAGATCTTCTTTATCCAGTACTGTAACGTTTACTCCTGCATCCCATAATAATTTTTCTCCAAAACGTTTACGAAAATCTGTTACCGTTTCATTCTCATCCTAAAATACACAAACGATATAAATATAATTTTCAGTATCTGCATATTTTATTAAATATTCTTATTTTTATAAGTAAAAAAAATAATCATAATTCTTAATAACTATAGTTTTTAAAGTAATCTAATCTGTACATTTCACATTTAATAATTAAATGTCTTAAACATATTCATTCATATTATAAAATTACTAGTTTTTTTTTCAGATAATATCTAAATTACTTGTTCCATTTCTATTCCAAGTTGCTCAACTGGTTCTCCAAGATCAGGATGCATATCAATAACAAAATATGTAGAATAATCTAAATCTTCCTTCGTCACATTTAAAGCTAGTAAATTTTCATCACTGAAAAAAAGTTTTTTGCAATTATCGTTGAAAAAGATTATGCTGTAAAAAAATTAGATTACCTAGTAATTAAAGTGTCATTATCATATATGACACCGTCTGTAGAATATCTATAATCATAATCATTCGAAATTGCTGTTACTTCTTGAAATGTATAACCACTGTCAGTGTCAAGATCGTCCATAGTAATTGTACTCGTTTCTGGCAAAGCAGTAGTGGGATTCATATCCGGAAATGAACAGTGATTTATGCAACTATCCAGAACTAGATCTACGTTTTCCTCCTCTGGACACTCTCGACTAGGACACGGACTCCACCAGATCTTAAAAGATGCAAATGAAAAAAAAAAGTGAAATTATGAAAAAAATGAAAAAAATCAAGCATATCGCTGTTCATCTCGCACGCAACGATAACTCCAATGAATCTCTATCAATTGTAGTTAATCTTCATACCTAATTCACGATGGCATCTACACATATTGTAACACTATTAGTTAATTTGCTCGGTGGACGGATGTTAGCAATTTGCTAAAGTTCTTCAAGGAACACGATACGCTCGCGGTAAAATATAAATACTATGACATAAGATTTTTGAAGTGCATGTTTTAATGAAATTTTTGGAAAGAATTTCCGTACCTCTATATCTCCAGAGTGAGGATGTCTCATCACATATGCGGACGGCATAATTCCAGGGGTTTCCTGATGAGGAATAAATAACAAAGAATGATGAAACGCAGCGTTAAGAATCAACGTTATAATTACAACAGGTTTGTACTGTCCAAATTTATCCACCAAAAATCCTAAAAATATTTCTTTTAATTTCCACATCCATTTTTAAAATTATTTTTTTTTCAACATTCATAATTCACTTACCTGTAATCGGTGGACTTAAAAATGTAGTGAATGGCAATGCTAAGTATACGAAAGAAATTTCAGGCACAGTCAAACCTATACTTTGCATGTGAATAGTTAAATATGGCAATAATGAAGCTGTAGCTCCATACATAACAAAAAGTGTTACTTTTAACATCACCAAGTTAGGATTTATCCCTAATCTTCTGAAGAACCTTTCAGTCTTCGTTTCTTCATCGCTACAGTCATCAGATCCGACAGCTGAATCGTCCATTTTCTTTTTTTCCTCGTCCATCATAGTAAACAATCTCATAAACTATTCACAAAATAGACATCCATCTTCTTATCGTATAGTTTTATAATTAATAATCGACACAACACACTTTTTAATAAAAATATTGATTATCACAAATTCTTGAATAACAATTGATTGATACATCTTTTCATGATATGCATTAACAATTTATATTATTTTGCCAAAAAAAAAACACTTGCAATTCATATTGATGCAATCTGAACATTTTTTTGGAACGATTAAATTTATTCGTACTGAAAAACTGAACTACTAGGACTCATGAGGTCCTGCGACCGAGCTCAAATTGAAATTGAACATATATGTTTGGTCTCTTGGCCAATTTAAGAATGAAAACAAATTAGCCCCATTCGCTGGTGTGAACATAGAATAGGTAGAGGGGATATATCTTGAAATGTAAGTGTAGATGATGCCAAACTAACAACCACCTTAGTAAAACGGAAAATGCTCAATTTTTTTCAATTACTTTATTTTACATTTTTATGAAGAAATTGCAGAACAAACGCTATCAACGGCTAACTTTTAAATTTCATAGCGGTTGGTTGATTTCAGTGACAACTAATTGAGGCAATTTGATAATGAACGTGTTTCACAATTGAATGTGTTTCAAATTGATTTTTCTATAAAAATATATATTTACATATATATATATATATATATATATATATATATATATATATATATATATATATATATATATATACATATATATGTGTGTGTCATCAATCTATCGTGCAATATAAATATAGTAAAATCTTACAAAGGAAGAATCATACATGATGTCTTTTATTGGTACTCACGTACTAAAAGAGTCTCACACTGACCTAGTTGAGTTTAACTCTTGAAGGTCTTTGTACAGTGTCGTAGGTAACTTTCCGGGACCTTATTATGAAATTAATTGATAAAGTATATTTTTATTTTAAATTTCTGTATTTATTCATAATTTAATATAACAAAACACACTTAATAATATATAATTATTTTTTAATACACTAAACATAACGTAGAAAGATGTGAAAATACATTATTTTTTATGTTACTATAAAGTTTTATTTTACGATTCATTCTGTATATATATATATATATATATATATATATATATATATATATATATATTAATTTATCCATTTTATTACTATTATTTATTATAAGAAAATGCTCAACTGACTTAATTTAAAAGTTATATGAAACATTTTTTTATATAATCTTAACACACTATTTAACAATTGATATTAAATAACCCATAATTTGTTTTTATGCATTAATAATAATTATTTTATATTATAATAATTTTAAAATATCTTTCAATTTTTTTCAAATATTCAATTCAAAAAAAAAAAATAGTCTATTTAATACAATATAAATTCATAAATACTAAAACGGGCTCCTATAAGCATCGGTGGTTCAGTGGTAGAATGCTCGCCTGCCACGCGGGCGGCCCGGGTTCGATTCCCGGCCGATGCAGTTCTTTTTTTGCTTTATTCTTAAAAAATAAAATTTTTATTATATGGTATATACATATTGAAATAATAAAAATGCATTAAATTTATTTTAAATAACAAATATACCTTAAATTTTAATGTAACGTTAAAAATATAGTCATATTTTGTTAATTTTATAATAAATATGTGTATATATATATATATATATATATATATATATATATATATATATATATATATATATATATATATATATATACACATATATATTATATATATATATATATATATATATATATATATATATATATATATATATATATATATATATATATACATATAATATATTTACTTATCTTATTAAAGTGAAAATATTTATTATAACTTAATTTATCTAGTCCAAAATTAAATACAGAAAATATAAATGTTTTTAAAACAGTATATGTATATAAAATGCGAATAATAGAAAATATATCTAACTTTTTGTGTATTTTTAAGTAAATAATTACAATCAGATTACATATATTATTATAATAAATAAAATATATAGATTTATAAGCATTTATAAAAATATTTTTGCATACCCTTTTCCTTTGTCAAATTAAATGCATTTAGAATTAATTAATCTACCACATAATATTCTATTTGTACAAATAGTATATAAAATATAATAATAATTAATAAAATATTTTGCAAATAAATTAATATACTTATTTTTTAAATTTGTTTAATATAAGAAAATAAATTTAAAAAAATATGAAATACTCGATTTTAAAATTTTGCAATAAAAAATGCGAAAGAGAGAAATATAGAAATTATAACAAAATATATGCAAATCATTAATATAATGTAAATTCAATTTTATACATATTATTGTTGTACTATAGAATTATTTATCGTTACGTATCTGTTAAGTATTATTTTCAATATTTATAAAAGAATATTAATTGAAATTTATACGCTAAACTGGTACGAAAAATATGTATGCGTGACGATTTTTAATCGAATTCTTTGACGGCGCACGGTCTCAAGCCGTCAATAGACGACCGTATCCGATGGCGATTCGCCCTGCGATTAATACGTACGATTAATTAATTGTAAAAATCTTTTTACATTTTATTATGCGACATTGTAATAAAGCAAGAGTTACGAACGTTTTTTAGGGAATAATTGTGTAAAAAAGTCGGGATCAGAAGCGGACGAAGCGTAGGTGTGGCGATGCGTCGCGGTTCGATAGGCTGCGTCGCGTCGAGTGCGCGCGCGTGTGCGTTCCGGTACGACACGCACACATACATAGAGAGGCGTCGGCGGTCGTGCGCCGTGCCGTATTTGCCGCACTAGCTCGCGTTCGGCGAAGACGGGCGACGAATCGTTGTCGCCGTCGCCGGAGACTGCGCCCCCGAAGAGTGCCCCCATGACGTGAGATGGCAGACGCGAACGCCTCGGGTCCCCCGCCGGCGCCCCCGCATAACAAAAACGTCAAAAGTCTCGACAAGGCCAAGCAGAACGCCGCGATACGCGCCGGCGATTCGTTGAGACCGCCGGAGCCGCACCCGCAGCACGTTCAGCATTCGCAGCACCCGACGCGCAAGATTTCCTCGTTTCAGATCACGTCAGTGACGGTGGGCTTGAGGCCTCACGACGCCGGAGACGACTCCGCGGACGACCTCGACGAATCGCACACCGACGACATCTCTCGAGTCACCGACCTAGACAACGAGACGCCCAGCTTCTCCGAAGACACGTTCTCCAAAGACGAGGTGTTTTACAACGCGTCGAGCGCTTCTCTCGGCTGCGCTCCAGTCATTCCGACGAGCGCGCAATACGGTCTCGCCATCGTCGGACAGGAGCCGCAGCCGCAGCCCGACCCGCACGGACAGCCGGGACTCGTCACGTTACCGCACGCTCCCAAACCCGACATGCACGAAACCGTGCGCAACGAACGTTTCAAAGTTGTCAAAATCGAAAGCACCGAGCCCTTCCGAAGGGGTCGCTGGACGTGTATGGACTATCTCGATCATACGGGACAGGCCACCGATGCCGTCGAAGACGCCGTCGAGAATCACGACGACGCCGCTCACGAACCGCCGACCGCGTCCCCCGCCCAATCGCAGACGGCTCCGACTCCCATCCAGCCCAATTCCGCGGGACCGGCGCTGTCTCCTCCGGACGCCGCTCTCCCGCCGCACGCGCCCCATCAGCCCGTCCAGCAACATTCGATCCCCCAACACCCCATTCCGACTCATACGCATTCGCACACTATGCAGGCCCAAAGCTTTCCCGCTCATCAGTTGCAGCAAGCTCTGCCCATCCATCAACAGATGCCTTTGCATCAACCGATGCAACAAATTCCTCAGCAACAAATCCAGCAGCATTTGCACAATCCGCCGCAAATCCCCATACAACCGATGCAGATGCAATCGATGCAAGGCCAGACGCAAATGCAACCGATGTCCGCTCCTCAGTCTCAAATGCAACAAATGCAAATGCAGCAAATTCCTAATCAACAAGCCCAACAACCCATGCATCAGTTGCACCAACAGCCTCAAATGCAAACGATACCTCAGCAACCGCATCATATACCTAACCAACAGCAGATGCAAAATCAACAGCCTCAAATGCAACATTTACCACCTCAAACCCAAATGCACCCTATGCAAACGCAGCAACCGCATCAACTTCAATCTCATATTCAACAGATTCAGATTAATAGCCAAGGGCAAACGATGCCTCAGATACACGGTCAGACTCAAATTCACCAAATGCCCGCTCAAAGCGGACCCGTGAACGTTCAACAGGGACAAGCTCAACCGACGCACTCGATTCATCCTCAATTACAACAATCCAATATGACCGGTACTCAACATTACAATACTCAGGCGGTGCCGCAATCTACTAACCCCCAGAATATGATTCAGTCGATGCCGACTCAAACTCAACATATGGGCCAACAAACTCAAGTGTCTCAACCTTTAGTGCAATCTCAGCATGGTGTTCCTCAGTATTATCAACAGACTCAATTGAATCAACAGGGCCAAAGTTTGACGCAAGAAGTTATGGCTAGCATTGTGAATTCTCAACAAAATAGTGGAATGCCTAACGCTTTGCCGCAGGGCGCAACGCTTCCTTCTAATTTGCAGGGAATGGCAGCTCAACAAAGTGTTAATATTCATTCTATTAACCAACCTCAAAGTATGCAACAGAGCACTATGCAGATGATGGCTCAGGGTGCTCAGAACATTCCTATGTCTATGGACAACAATCAGTCAAATATGCAAATGCCGGTTACTGATACTATTTACATGCAACAATCCGGTGTAAATCAACAAATACCGATCGGTCAACATATAAATCCTCAACAAACTATGATGAGTCAACAAGTAACCGCTGCATCAAATCAAGCCCAACCAACTCATATACCTCAACAGGGACAAATACCCATGTCTCATGTAATATCCACACAAGGTATTACAAGTCAACAACAAGTTCCCAACCAACCCAGTGTTGTAACTCAACCAGGCATGACTAACATCCAAAATGTGCCAGTACAACAGGGACAAACTTTACCTCAGCAACTACCCCAAGTGTCTTTGGCGAACGTTGTCCAACAACAGCCACAATCTATGATGCAAAATATGGTCGCTTCCAATCAACAGACTATGAACCAAAGTGTTGTTTCTCATGGACAAAATATTCCAATTCCAATGCAACAAAATTTACCTACTACTATGCAACCAACATCAGTACATAGTGTACCGACAAGTGTAGTGCAGACCCAAACTAATATTCATGGACAAATAAATATGTCAATGGGAGGTTTTAATTCTCAAGGCGTAGTTGGATCGATGCAGCAAAATGTAATTCCGACTATGTCTCAAGCAAATATATCAGCTCCCATGAGTATACAAAATCCTGGTAACAACCAAATGGACATTCACGTCAATCAACAAAATGCAGCAACGAGTACGGCTGCGGTTTCTCAATCCATCATGTCTGGAACAAATTCCCCAGTTGTTTCACTGCCTGTTAGTTCTACAATTAACTATGTTCAAAATCCTGCAGCTGCCAATACTATCGAAAACCAAAACTTTGGCAGTCCAGTCAGTGCAGCGGTTACTCATGTGGTTAACAATTTGGTGAATAACAATGTTGGTCTTCCTGTAAGTGATGTGACTAACGAAAGTGGTGGTGGTACTCCAGCTTCAGATGGAGTGCAAATCGATAACGATGGAAAGGAAGAAGGACAGACAGGCCAAAATAGTGAAGATAGTGAAAGGTAATATCCTTATATTTTTCCTTATACATTGAGCTGCAAAATTTGATCCAACTTCATAAAAATTTCATATCAATATATTTTTTTTCTTTGTAATCATAACTTGTTTATATCCACTGATGAATGAAAAAATATTTTTTTTCTGATTTAGGTTAGAAAATCATTTGAAATAAAATTTTTCATAGATATATAGCTATCTATTCTAGTAAAGAACTTAATCAATGTTTAGACAAACTGTTTAGTTAGTAAATTATCTGAAAATTCTTACAATTTTTTAACCAAATGTTTTAATTATTTTTTTATTATATAATTTTTATTATACATTTAGATTCTAATACGTTAAATTTTTTTTAAATTATTATTTAGCCAATAATTATTACATTATTTTATGTAGTTATATAATTATAATATATATATATATATATATATATATATATATATATATATATATATATATATATATATATATATATTAGTTTTTTCTCAACAATTATATCTTCTTTTAAAAAAGTCTTATATCAGAAAGAAAATAATTTGTCTAAGGTGTAATACACCTTCAAAATCTGTTAATATCAAAATAGATCTTTCCAGAAATTGGAGCAAATTTTTGAAATTCAACTATGAATACGCCAATGTTCTTATATGAAACCATTAATTGAGTCACTTCAACAAGAATTAGTAAAGATTACTGTATTGATTATTAAAATTTATATCTATGATAGTTTCTGAAGATCAATACTCGTTTAAAATTTATAATTCAGTTATAGCTGCAGTAAGTGTTAGCACTTATTACATATATATTATAGATATGCAATAAAAGTGAAGTGTCTTAATTAACTAATGATAATATATTATTTTTTATTTATATATGTTTTTTTATATAATATTTAAATATATAGTTTTCATTTCTCATAATCAAAATCGTTGAAATTTCTATAAAAATTTTCTCATTTTATTATAAGTGTTATATAATCATAATATTAAAGTAATTAAATTGTCATGTAAATCATATCGCTGAAAATTTTATATATTATTATTTTTTTAGTGTTGTGTCTGTTAATTTTCGTACATAAAATATAATATTAAAAACTATAACCAAACAAAAATTTAAGTCAAAATTGCTTTCATTTTTATAAACATTAAAGATTCATACAAGAAATACTACTTATAGATATTTCATTCACTATCTTTGAAAAGAACTAATACTTATTTAATTTCTCCTTCCATTACTAACAATAAATAATTAAAATAATATCACTGTGTTATTTATTATTTATCGGAATTCAAGATAATTTCTTTAATTTTATGAGTAATATAATATATATATATATATATATATATATATATATATATATATATATATATATATATATATATATATATATATATAGTAAAATTTCATATTTTTTTTATTATAAATTCAATATTAACTTTAATAATATGTATTTTAAATGATAATCTTTTTCATTATTGGTATTGAGTTCTGCATTCTCAAATTCACACTTACTCCATCATGTCATATTTATTTTGTGAAATCAGTCATTTTTCAAATTTGTAATTTTTTATTTTCACTTAAAATTAAATTACTTTTGACGCATAATTTTTTATAATATATATTTAACAGATTTGTTTTTGCTATCGACTAAGTATTCACTCAAATATTGAATCGAAATTTAACGTTTTATCAAATGATTCATTAGTCAATTTTGGTATAATTACGATTATAAAGAGTATATATATATATAAAGCATATTTGTGTTTTATTTATATGAGTTAGTATATCAAGCCAAAATAACTAGTAATATATACAGCAATAAATTGTATTATCAATTGGCATCTTTAATTCATTGCCAAACCGCAGTTCTATTTCAAAAATGTCTTATTTATGTTATGTTATGACAACAAATTAATATATTTTTACGCCTCAAAGATTACTACAATTTTCTCTAATTTTATTACTTTTGATATTTCATAACGTTTTATTTTTAAATTAGCTTCTTCAATATTTTTTTTTTACTTTTGTATCATTTATAAAACTGACTAAATCTATTGTTACAAAATAGAACTTTTTGAAATATAAATAATCTACATATTTTATTTAATTCGAAATAAAATTAATAATTTTGTATTAACTTATCATATATTAATATTTACATAATACCATGTGTTATATTACACCTTCGTGTATTCATCAATTTTAGATATTTTTGCTCTTTCTCTTTATTATATATACTGGGAGTAGTTTAATTTCAATTAAATAATGTGGAAAAGCTTTTGAATTAATATTTTTATTTTTTTAGTATTATCTGGTCTTGTCTTTGCACATGCATCGTTTTATGTATGCTGCTCGTGTTATATTTCAACTCATATTCTTCATAAATGTGCAATGAATAATTCAAATTGGAGCCAGACGTATTCAATTACTCGTATGAATCAATTTCCTTGCCCAACCTCGCTCTCAAATTGGGCATACAAATTCCATATTTTGACAAGAGTTTATCCGGTCTTAGTTTATTGTACTTAATTTGTACACTTTTAAACTGTACAGCTATTTCAAATATTTTATTTTATTTTTACAATTTACACACACACACATGTATGTATATATATATATATATATATATATATATATATATATATATATATATATATATATATATATATATATATATATATTAACGAATACCATTAAAATATTTAAATTGTTAGAATAAAATTAACTTAATCATATTCAGTATTAAAACGTTAAATAAGTAATAACTCTTGATTTGTTATAAATTATTACAATTTAAAATATAAATTAAAGATAATTTAAAAATATATAGATTTTTATAAAAGTTAATTTGTTAGATATTTAATGTACTTGTTTAATATCAAGTAATTGAATAAAATACAAATTTAAAATAAAATATTGTATTTTCTATAATTTTGGGTGTTCACAATATAATAATTTTAGAGAATATTTGTAATCAAAGTGAGTTTTCATAAAAGTCGTGATGAAAATTTGCAATAAAAATAATTGATAAAACGACCATATGCGTCACATGCTATAATAAATGTATAACAATTTTGAGCTAGAAACATTTTACTGAGATGAGTGCTGTTTTTTTTATTATTTATTATTATGCTTCATCTGTATCATGTGAGCAATAGTGAGTCGTTCTTCAGTTTTAGAAATACATAGAAGTTTCTATGTATTCCTATTATATTAAAAAGTTGATATTTAACTTTGAATTTTATTTTAACTTTTTTTCGTAATGTATTTCACATGCGTGCTCTTCAAAACCTTTGCGTTTTCATTTTATTTGTATAAAAACTACATTTGGTATACATTATTAAGATTCTCTCTAAACATAGAGAATCTTGTCAGTGAAAAAGGAATACAAATATTTATATTTCGTTAAAAATAAATACATGTATCTCTTCCTCTATCATATCTTATTGTAGAATTTATCAAAAACGACATGTTTTTAAACAAAATATTTAATTGTATTCACTTCATAATGTATCTTTTTAGTTCAATCTAGTTAAATTTTAAAATAATAAACATTATATAGCGTAGGATTTGGCTTTTGAAAAATATTTTTATAAATGTTAAAATTTGCTTCATAAAAATAAAACATAAATGGTCTAGGTAAATTATATAAATATTTAGTAAGTCATACTTCATTTGAAAACATCTTTTTGGTTTCTTAATATTATATTTAACATATGACTAGACGATTAATCATTTTCGCACCCTATTTGTATTTAAAATACTTAATTTTTATTTAGTTGCAATTGTTCATGTTAATCTAACTTTTTGCAATTTTTTGCATTCGTCTTTACAATCTTTAATTATTTTTTTTATTAACATTGTAATTGTTAACATATTTCCATTAAGTAAGCTAGAAATTGATTTTTCTTATCATTATTTCGAAAAAATATCATTAATCTAATTTTAATAGAAAATATTTATCTTCACATTATATACTCGTATATAGTGCAATTATATTCCCAAACTTGAGCTTTGATTTTTCGTATTTAATCATCAATTTAACACTGACAGACCATTTGACAATTTTTCAGTGCTATTTGAATCTTTTTCTCTCGAATGACGCTCGTCCTGACATAATCGAGACGCATTTTACGATCAGTCGTCATCATTCAGCTGTTTTTATCGCAGATTCATTTGACGTCATCCACATTTGCACATACATGTCAAAAAATAATAATAACGTATGTATATTATTTCATATGATTTAAAAAATATATAAATCAACATATTATCTAGCTAGATTATAAGTATTAAAGTTTAGATGTCTATAGTTAATTTCCATCTCATACGAAGTTCATTCATACGATATACGGTCGAAGCACTAGTGTTTATTTACCAGATAAACATGTTTCGGGTCATCAGCTAACCCTTTACAAGCCAGTTATATCGTATGAATTTTCCGTTTCATAACATTAAGAATTTGGTTTACATTAGGTTCTATTACATTTTGTCAAATCAAAAATTATAATTTTCCGATATAATTAAATAAAATAGAGAAATTTTTATTTATACGTAAAGGAAAATAATTCATGGTTTTGATTCACTGCATGTTTTACAGGCTATTCACCTTATGAATCATCTTCCTTTTTTTCATCGTGATTTGATATAGGAATGCGGAATGAATACAATCAATTAAAAATTCATTTTATTTGAACATAATATATTAAAATTATTTTATCGTAATACTGTTCTAATTCTTTAAAATCTTAGATTAATTAACAGAATGATCATAAATACGTAAAAAATGCCTTAGGGCGCCAAATTTCAGAAGACGTGACGGTGCACCTGTCATAGTTGACGGTTGACCTTGTAGCTAATATTTTTATCAAACGAATGTGATACAAATTATACAGCTGAATTTTTTTTGCAAATTTTGATGTAAAATATAGTTTTCGTCAGTTTCTATATAAATAATTATTTTTTTGTTATAGTTCAATTATTAACTTTTTAATTTATTTAGATTTTATCATTGAATTTTTATAATATTTATTATTTTAAATTAAATCTTATAATTTGGCGTATCGGTCGACGCCACTGACTTAATATTTAAATTATTATTATGATAATGTATTTAAAAATATACTATGTAATTGAGTCGGTTAATTCGCAATTTTTTAATCAATTTCGTTCCGTTAAATGACACATCGTCCGCGTATTTGGTCTACTTTCGTCGTTTTCCGTTCAACTTTACTGAATATAGCAATCGCCGAACACTACACAAAAAATTCTTATTTTCAAAACTGACACATATGTAACACCGTTAAATATTACATAATTAAATATATTTTTGATTCTTGATCTTGAACGTAAACAAGAACAAAATATTTAATATTTTGGCCTTTCTAAATATGTTTTTTATTAATTGCATTTAATTCTAGATCATTCGACTGTGATTATTTATAGATAAAGTTACACATTTTTAATGGATTAATTCAATCTTTAACATTCTATACGGAGATAAAAAATTTTATGTGACAATATATATCGTCATACTTTTAATTAAGTCCCTAATAATCTGACTTCTGCTTTACTTATTATTTTTGTCATGTTTGTGGTCAACCACACAATGGTATGAGAATATATATATTTTTCTTTGAAAATCTATTTTTATATATTTTGAGTTTTTTTATATATTTATCAATATTTTTATTATATATATATATATATATATATATATATATATATATATATATATATATATATATATATATATATATATTAAATAAATAAATGTATATTGTAACTTTTGGAACCAGGCACGGGTAGTCATGATATCAATATTATTCATTGATCTGCTCGAATATTAGGTTTATTATTATTATCCTTTTTATCGTATTTATATTTACATCACAGTTTTCAGACCCGTTATTTAATTATCCTTCTTTGACAAGAACCATTTATTAGCAAACAGCAGTTGACATTTTAACGACTACGATATATAATTAGCAAATTATCGATTCGTCCCCTGAAAACTGTGTTTTCATTCGTTCTCGCTGTTATTTATGTATGTATTCGTAGTTTCGGAAAATTCGCGTGATTGTCTCGTATACTAATGTTGACATTTCGCCATATTCATTTTTGTAGGTGAATTGTTGCCGTGAATGATCCGTAACTTATCGTATTTATATACACCTGAAAGCTTTCCTTTTTTTATATTTAACCGACCGTATTTTTTCGAAATTATTTATTGTACTTGATATAATTTTTTATGTAATTTACATTCAAAATATTAAAAAAATGTTTAATTTTACCGAATTCAAAATATCACACAATCATCGTTTATTACGCATTTAACACAATCGTTAACATTTTAACATAATAATTTAGACGCATATATGACGTAGAATCTCAGTCTCAGCATATGCGCAGTTAATTCACTATTACGACAAATATTTTTTATTATAAAACTATATTTTTTTAATATATGGAAGTATTTTGGATACTTTTAGTATTCTAAAATACAAATCAACCAAAAAGAACAAAATATTTTTATTCAATTTTCTTATACATGAACGTGTTCTAGAATACCATTTTCGAACTCGTTTGATCTATAAAGAAAAAGATTATGGAAAACTAATCTTTTTCTGTTGTGACAGTTTAATGTTAAATTGTGATATTTTATCTTAATATCTTATAGGCAAACGTACATACGTTCACCACATATTTTCTGAAATTATGTTATGTTTCATAGAAAGCACTTGAATGCGCAACGATTCATAAATCTCTCTCGTATACAGACAAAAGAGAGTGCATGTAGACATCGAGCTATCCACCTTTCTATAATAAAATCCCGATGATCTGACATGTTTTTATCGACTAGAAAGCTTTCATAATTGTATATAGTAGAAAAAACTTTAAAGAAATATCTATCTATAATCATACTAAACGTACGTACATTTTGACTGATCGAAATTTATTTATTTATTGCGAATTATATTAATTAATACACTCAGCATATTAAATTATTTTCATTTTTATAATTGAATAGTAATTATGCAACACTTATCTAATTGCAACGAATTATTCGTTTAACGTTTTATGATTTATATATTGTTATAATAGTGATAGTCGATTTCGCACCCTTGTAGGCGTTTTGTGCAACGGAAAAAAATGCAGTATTCATTGTTGCAAGAACGCGTTTTGCATTTTATCCCCCACGCAGTCGTCATAGCGTTAATAATAAATACCCACCCGTTCCGACGAAATCCTTATAAATATAAAGAGTCGCAATCATAGTAAAGATATGAATATGGTCGTGAAACAGCATCACCAATAATAACAGCGACGGCATCAACAGACGGCCTCGTCGTTTGGTGTCGGTGACCGATTCGCTCGAACGCGTCCAATGCCAAACTGCATGAGGACAGTTAATTATACACCGTGGTCGCTTTCTCCTCCTTTCCTCGCCCGTCTAGACAAAACGAAACGGCCACATGTCCTCCTTTAAGGGAGACATACCCACGCCGGCACGAGAACAAAAAAGGCCACACAACACACACAAATATGCGCGCATAAACCAGCCAGCACATTTTAAAAGTATACACAAACCATAGACGGTCGATGTTGGTTAGATACCGAAACATTTTAACCGTTTAAGTGCCACTTGCGTTTAGAAGGGAACGATTTGCGCATCGCTCTCTCTAGTGCATTGATCTTGCAGAATCCGGCCAGTCGGTCGCGCGTGCGGACCAGACGACGTAAAAACGAATCGCGACAAATCCATAAATAACAACAACGTTGGCGACAACGTAAAAGTGAAACGCATAGCTCAGATCCAAATGCATCGTCAACGGTAAAATACAGCCCTTATTTTATTTTATTTCGCTGTGGATACTCGATTTCGCAATACGGGAAGCGACAAATTGGAATTTAACACCTTAGACTATGACTATGTAATAAAACTTTTAAATCCAATAATATCACCATTAATCTGAAAGGATGCTTTGAACATATGGGTGTTTAAAGAATATATCTTATTTTAGTTATTTTTTATCGTTATAATATTTGCATATTGTATGTAGTCACTAAAATAATATTAAAAAAAACTTGCGTTGCTCTTATTAATATAAAAATATGTAGGCGGAACCGGCTTGTTATAATTCGACACCCAAGGCAATCTTAATTAGTTAACTCCCCTTTAGTATTGCAATTTTGTAATAAAAATTGTTTCCTGAAACTAATCGCTGTAATTGATATATTTGATTTTTATTTCTCATTACTCAAATATTATATATATATATATATATATATATATATATATATATATATATATATATATATATATATATATATATATATATATATATGAAATCTTCTTTATTATTAGAATATACAAATTGATAAAGTTATTCCAACTAATCATCCTGGCATTTAAAAATAAATTAATGACATTGAAGTGAACAATTATTTTGCAGAGCATTTAATTTTTCTAACTATATATTTGCTACACACGAGTAAGAATGTTTGTTTTATATTATTTTTAGATTCAAATGTTATTTTGAAAATATTTTTATTAAATGTTTAATTATTTTAAAATAAGAAATATATTCTTCGTATTATAAATTTCAAATATATTAACTGAAAACTTTTTTTAGTATTTACAACCTCTTCAAAACATAAAGTGACCCTTGAAAAATAATATTTAACCTTCTTGAAGAACCTTGCATACCACGGTATTATAATATTTATTTTTTTATTAAAAAAAAAATCTTGTCTTTCCTAATATATACTGTAATTCTCTTCAAGATTCGTTCAGCATGTGTGTACGTACATTAAAAATAATAGACTATAAGTTTCCCAGCTCACATATTGCTTCTAACGTCATAAATTTAAAACCGATTGGCAATTTGACGTGCATGTTGATCCGGAACCGTTTCTTGCCCTACAGTTCTCTTGTTTACGTTTTAACGTAATAACCGCGCCTAATATTTATACGTGACGTAAACGCGAATCTACGCGAAAATGTTCATGTTCCAATATTAGCGTTGAATCGACATTTTAAATTTCATATTTATTTATTTTTTTCTTGTTACGCGTTATCTCTATATACGTGATCGAAACGTGCGCGACAGTGTAATTTACAAATTAGCGTTGAATTCTTAATGTTCAGGAAAACACTTTTTAAATTCCACAGCGTCCGCATGTCTGCGACGTTCTTACAACTTTACAATTTTTATTATTCATTTTTGTTTTATTTTTAAAATGCAAAATGCCCGAGTATGCATGAAGTTGAACCCACTCGCGTTGCTCGATTCGTTTTATATACTCGTGCATTTGTGTTCAATCATTCGAAGAAAACGCATGAATCAGTCTGACAAGCCTTTCCCTTATTGAGAAGTCATTTCAATTTTTTTTTTATTTTTCATATACCTCGTGATTTATTCATATAAAATAATACGGAATCCGTGTACAGTCAGATCCGAATTTTACAATAAATCCATTATGCACATATCTGGCGAAAGTAAAACGTAATCTTTTACGCATTAACGTGTTGTATACAAAAAGCTTAATTATCATGTTTACGCGTTGTTATTTATTTTGTGCGCAATAGAACCACTTTTTATATCGTCAGAATTATTTTTAAGGAAATCTTCATATATTAAAATTCTCAATAAAACTTACCTGTATGATAGAATAACATAAAAGTATGTTATTCTATCATATATAAAAAAATGACTATTCAATTTCCATACTTAATTAATACAAATCAACAACGTAATCATATTGATTATGATCCATAAAATGAGCATTTCCGTTTTTCAATTTAACTTATTAAAATAATTGCTTTAAAACAATCAATTTAAATTTGAATATAAAATTAATCTACACAACTATTTGTAATAAAAAATAATTACTTTACCGTTGAATGTAACATAACATGTAAAAATAGTTGTTTTCACCAATAAATTTGATTAAAGATATTGTTAAAAATACTTTCTTATATCTAATTTTTACATAATTATAATAAGAAATACCGTTATGAACGATATTACAAATGACTATATTTATGTGACGCCATAATGTTGATTTAAATCCCCGTCAAAATACGCTGTAAGAAAAATGCCATTAAGCGTTGTCTTAATGTATTTTTATATTTATATATTTTTTGCACGTAAATAACGCGCAGTATTTTACATAAACATCGGTTTATTAGTGATGATTGATTGAATAATTTTGACCGCTTCCTCTTCCAACAGTTTGACGAACCGTGACATCCTTCGTCTGCAATAGACGAAGTCGACCTTTTCCAAAGATGATAAACATCTGGTCTTTATTATTATTATATAAAAAAAGTGTTTTGACTAATTGTATTTCTGGTGCTATTACTGATAATCAGGGTTATCATAATAATAATAAATATTTACATTCATCATAAATGTAAATCTAAAAATAGACAAGTATTTACTTTCGATTTTCAAATTCGCATTGAATTAACCGTTAACCAGTTCATTGCCGTTACCATCAGCGGAGGTCTCTGCATTCTCAAGGATTTCTTGGTTGCGTTTTTTTGGAAATGCAACCGACGCATTTTTATTGTTTATTGTACTTAAAAAAGTTATGCATTAACAATGATTTTATTAGTTAAACAAATTATTCTCAAATGGGTCAAAAATAAGTCAAAAAAATGTAAATGTATATTTTTTATGATATTATATATACTGAAACTATTTATTTTTTTCACTATCAACATTTAAAATTATTTTATTTTTTCGATTATATAAACTATACGGTACAATAAATATGCAAAATACTTTTTCTGCTTTTTGTTAGTGAACGAATTATACTCGTATTTTTATTATATGATTGAATTGAATATTAATAATATTTTTGACATAAAGAAATGCTTATACATACATACGTATATTTTGTTTTTAATGCGAATATTTTATATTGATTATTCGTTTCTTTATTTTTTTTAAATGTAATGTTTACTAACTGTGCTTTATTTCAATATTTCTCAATCATCGTTATGTGAAACCTTGAAATTTTTTTTTTACCCCATATTCGTTTTTAATAGTTATCGTTAATTACAGAAACATTCAAATATCAGTTTGTCATAAAAATAAATATATTTTAACATCTATTAAAATCCTACTTCAATGAAATGTGCAATTCTCAAAATATCAAAAACGTGCAAAACACTATTTTTATATCTAATTTGTCTGAAAATTTTGAAATTTGATTAAAACTATCACTTTTTATATTTAAATGATAAATTAAAATAATAGTACGGTATATAAATAAGAACTATACAAGAATTAAATTTTATTACAGAACGTGCATACTTATTTTCAGATCTCCAAAATAGACATCATTATCTATTTTTATTTGTGTGATTTATTTAAATTTAAAGCCCATAAAATATACATGCTTCGTTTAAATTCGCTCATTCGCCTTATATAGATTGTGTTTTTGTGGAAGCAATGAGCAAAACTAATTGTTTAATTGTGAAACGTGAACTATTTATTTCCGATGAACGGAATCGCAATGGGTGATTTTTTTCTAAACATGACATGACGCCAAATACGTATTATTTCATTCGAATTACGGATTACAATTTTTATCAATTTTAAACAAATTAACAAAATCTATTCATTTTTTTTCCTTTCAAATGTACCATTACAATATACAACTTTTAACGCAAATAAGTGTCAGTGCTAAAAACGAATTGCGAATAAATAATAATAAAAAAAAGTCGACAACTGCCCGCATACATAAATGATGCAGCATCTATAAATATTTACATCTCATGTACATGTACTATCGATTGCCGTCGAAAAAAAATTAAATTTGTATGAAGCGATCGTTATTTTTCCCCCCTTCCGTATTAATTTGACACGCATAGTATGTAATTACGATCGAAGACTATAAACTTTTTATATTCGTATATATAGCAGAAATGAGCACCTCTAAGTGTACAATATTTTTCAATCGATACTTATATAGGAATAGGCCGATTCGTCAGTATATATATATATATTTTTTCTTTCATTTATCTGTGTAAGCTTTTTTTTCAATATCGACCTTGCTTATATTAATGTGCGCACAGACTGACAACCGCATTGTATTATATATACGAAATTTCCTTGAACGCAGTCCACAGCGAAATATCTTATTTTTTTTTATATGTTGTTTTTCTTTATAATGGATCAATTACGTTGATGAACGAAAGTATGACATTTTTAAGATAATTTCACTCAAAATTGCGTACGCTTAATTTTAAATTTACATGTGACAATTAACAGTTTAAAATCCAAACGCCAATCCAATATTAAAATATTATTACTGATCATTTCATGATCATTAATAATAATATTTAATATTGGATTAATTTTATATATTTTTTTTAATATTATAAAATATAATGAAAAAGTCGTGTTGTGAAATTTTTAAAATTTTATTATTTCTTCGAGTCGCTAGCATTCAATATTGAGATCATATTTACTCTTATATACAGTTAATATTGACAAAGTTTGTTAGAAAATATTGCAATAGTTTCCTCTTAGATTTTCTAAATTATTACATTTTTATAATAGTATTATTTCATTTGATGTTTTTAGTACTACCAAATTCTTTATCTATAAAAATTAAATTGTCAAATTGAACCTATTTATCAGTTTGATTTAATTCTAATTCTATTAAAAGCACAATGTTCAGTAATTTTATATAATTTTATAAATATTTTAATTTTTGTTTATATAAAATAGGATTCCAATGTTTTTGAATATTAATTAATCATTTTTTTATATAAATAATAAATACAATAGTCTCAATTCTTTAAATGTAGAAAAAAACCTTGAATTTGGTTGAAGATGTTATTATCGACATGTTTTGTTTGAAAATGATTTTTTTTTTTATTTATCAAATAAATAAATTAAACCTTCTTATATTTTTATTGACGTTATAATAGTAGTAATATAGAAACAGTATTACTGTGAAATAGCTAAAATTCTTTCTTGATATAATTTACGTTCTTATAACTGATAAATTTAACGTTATCTTTTGTTATTTCACGTTATCAGATTTATATTTAATTTTAATCATTCCCAATTTGTTGATACGTTCCGATTATATTTTTAAATGCACAAATTTTGCAACTTATGTAATAAATTTAATTACTCTATTCAACAAATCATATCAAATTATTTGCATTGTTTAAGAATTATATCGTATTGATTTCATAATCTTCATATCACTCGTATATTTAAAAAACGATACACATTTTTATTAGTTAGAAATATTAATATTTATGTAACAATCGATTATTTAGATAATCTTGAACTTTATAAATCTTGAATTGTCAAGAATTTTAAAGAACAATCGTAAGTTTTCGATTTAGTCAGAAAACATTCGAGAACCGTTAGGATCGAATTCTTCGTATAAATCTCAATTATTTCCAGTTTAGTGCGTAATCATTGTTTCTAGAAGGCTTACATTTGACATAATAATCCGTATAATACGTAAAACGATGTTTTTATCGTTTCGTGATAAATTCAACAGAATGAATGAATGAATGATGTATTTGCTATCAAACGATAGTACCTAATTCGCGTATCAGCTGTTGTAATTGTTTTGAAAATACTATTAGTTTACGTTGTGAAGAAAGAAACACGTTACTTTGTTTTGTATTTGTGTGTATATGTGTACTATAATTAAAATCCTCATATATATATCTATCTGCCAAAGAATTCAGCATTTAATTATTTTAAATAAATATATGCGGTTTTATTAAAATACAAACTTTATGTGCCATCTATTATCAATCAACAACATTACTTTCTAATATGTGTCGTTGCATTTTGCAGATTTCTAAAATTGAAATATACTATATTTATGTTTTTAACATTTGATTGAAATATCAAAATAATATTTTCATCCTATTTGATTAAATAACCTTCCTAGAATATTTTATAATATATTTATCATTAGGTATTTTTTTAATTATTTAAAAATTTAAAGAAATATTTCAATTAATAAATTTATACAAATATAACTTATCATTTATTTTTTAATCTTTAATTCATATATTAATTTGTTGCATAAATATCATAAAAAATCTGTTTTTTTTAAATACTTTGTTTATAAAATATTATGCTATATACGATATATTTTTCCTTTATTTAACCTTCTATCGAATATTTTATTTTTATTTTATTAATCAGTGTCGTTCATAATTCTATGAAGTTTTAAGTTTATTTCGTATTATCTGACAGAAATTTCCGTTGTTCTGTTTTTGTATTTGTTTGGCTTAATGTGTTTGTGGAATTATTGTAGCCTTTTATTATAGTAACATTTTTGTTAGACATAAAGTATCAAAGCGTCTTCAAGGCTGTATATCTTCTTTTTTCACTCCATTATCTCTAATTATAATAATTATAAAAAAAATAAATCATGAATAAATTCTAAATTTACTTCGATTTTATTTTCGTTTTTTTCTGATTTAAATTAAAATATACAATAGATTTTTTCCGTTTTATTCGGTTAGACTTTGAAATGAATCTTGTTACGTGTTTTTTTTTTATTTTTAACGTATCTTTTATTTCTATTTCGAACTTTATGTACTGCATCCCGAGTCTGTTGCTCTGAAATTATATTTAATTCAACTTGTTACCGCGACACGGTTTGAAAAAAATACAAAAATTGTGATATAAGAAAAATAATATACAAGTATAATACTACTTCCAGAATCGTGAACGTAGTGCCGTGCCATGATAATGGTGATGATAATAATGTTCATACCGACATATTCATCTCAGGTCCGCGAATCGTAATCACCATCTTCATCCTGCCGTTACACAATCCTCTTCAATCCTGTACTTCTAACCTTCACATAGCGGAAACACCATTAAAACCAAGATCCTCGATTCTTTTCTTAACATTTTTAACCTTCGGTACACATTACATTACCGAGCTGACGAAACATGCACGATGTCATTATATTTTGTTTGTTTATCATTATTGTTGTTTTTAGCACCAATTAGCGTTCGAAAGTGTACACATACTATACATACTTTTTTTTGTTATATATATTAAAAAAAAATATCGCGCGTCCTTCGGGATATTTTCGAGATTTTTTTTTCCACAGAGATAATATAATAGTTGGACAAAAATATCCGGAAAGCACAGTTGTTTTTCGCATTCTAATATTCAGGATGTTATTTGTAGGACACGCTTCATTATATTTTAATGATTTACGTAGCAATTGTTAAAATTATTTATATATTATCTTCATTATATTTTTTATGATAATAAAACAAAAATATTTTATTTATATTTTTATTTTTTTAACTATTAGTCTTTTGACGTATAATTATGTAAATGTTGACGTTCCGCGCACACGCATATTTTTTTTTACCAAATGTAGACTTATATATTCTTAGCAAACATTCGTTTTAAAATATAAGTGAATTAAAATACACCACAATTTGTGCATTATAATATGACTTTCTTTTATTTTATTGCAGTTATATATTATTTGTGTCCCAAATTTTGCCAAGAAAGAAACTTTGTATATCCGATGGGTGGTTGATTTTGCACTATCGACTTTCTGAAATATAACTGTATATTTTTCTTATTTTAATTTTATTATACAAAAATTGTATTATTATATTTTTTCCCTCGTATATATGTATAATACTTATAATACTGTTTTGGCACTATTGTCTAGAAATTAAGTTTTCGTGCAAGTTAAATTCGACCTCAACTTTGCACGTAAAGGTCGATTTATATCGTGACTTAAATTTGTCGAGTCTAATTGGTTTGGCAAAATTCTCCTTTCTTCTGTCGTTTTATGTAATTTTTCTCCTTTTTTTCGATTTTCTCCTACTTACTAGTATATTAATTAACGATTATTGCATAGTAATTCGTTCGTCGCAATTGCACCCTTGTCCAACTGATCAAATATATATGTTCTTGGAACGTACGTGTTGTATTATGGCAAATAAAAGTTAAATATTTGTTTACGTGAATTTGTAAAAAAAGTGAAATGGCTTTTTGTATTATATATATATATATATATATATATATATATATAACTTTTCTTAATTTTAAAAATGTTTTTACATATATACGAACTATTGTAGATTTAATCACTTTTTATCGATTTTTTTAATTAAAAAACAGAAATAATCTAAAATTGATTACTTTCTGTATCTTATTTTATTGTTTAAAATTCGAATTACAATAATAATTCTTAATATTACGTGTATTTATTTCAGTTTTGTGCTATTCCTAGAGTTTGATTTGTCATTGCCGTCATTAGATATGATATTGATGACAGCTCAAAAATAACGGAAACTAATAGAAAAAACCTTAATCAATAAACTCAACAACGTTTTGTTTCATCATTTTACGATTTATATTTAGATAGTTTTGAGTTAAAATAATTTTCAAAATATAACTCAAAACTAATTAATTTTATATCATTTCCACAGCTATTGTTTCAGATATTCTCAACGAGTTTCTACTTAATATATTGAGAATATTTGAAATATGACAACCTATTGGTTTGAGGCGCCTATATATAATATGAAATTACTTGAGGTCGACCTTCGCGGTCTTCTCAACTTGTTCAGGATCCTCCTTCATGTCATTTGCTCGTTATATATATATATATATATATATATATATATATATATATATATATATATATATATATATATATATATATATATTATAATATGCACTGGTAAATAATCAATCGTGCATATCTATATCGAACGAACCGAATTAAACAAATCGTTCTTCCTACTAGAAAAATACGACCTAGAAGAAAAAAAAATACGAATAAAAACGATAAAATAGAAATAATATAATAGGTTATATACGTGATACCGAAACTTGCATTGAAAAACTACGCGACGTTAAAAAAACAAATAAGCCACCGTGTACTCATCGTCGTTTAATGATTTCTAGTTTTTTGTTGTTTTTCTGACAACTGTCTAGTAAAAAAAAAATATATATATACATATATTTTTGTTCGGTATTTTTTTTTTCAGGCGCCAGCAATCTATTTTCAGTAGCAATGTCCCTCGTATTTTCTTATTGTGCGCAAATGTGCTAAAGTAATTTATTATCCAATCTTTCAATCTTAGATTTTCAATCGATACCAATTTTTATCTTTCGCCGATTGCATTAAAACTATTTGAATTGTCAAAAATATTTCATATAAGATATATATATATATATATATATATATATATATATATATATATATATATATATATATATATATATATATATATATATAATTTATATATATATATATATAATTTATATAATTTTACTTCAAACTGTTCTCTCGGAATTCTGATTTTTATTTTTATTAATAAAGTATTTTTCATAATTTCTGAATCATGTTTTATGTATATATGAAAAATTTAAATTTGACATCTAAATGAATTTTTGAAGACTGATTCCATCAGCCCGGATAGCTCAGTCGGTAGAGCATTGGACTTTTAATCCAAGGGTCCAGGGTTCAAGTCCCTGTTCGGGCGGCTCCTTTTTTTTCTTTTAATTTTCATTTTGGAAAATTAAAATATTTTTATACATATTTCTTTATCTTTATTTTTAGAACTTAAAATAAAAAAATAAATTATTTTTAATAAAATTAAAAATAATATTACAGAAAAAACCTATAGGCAAACTTGTTTATTTTAAGTTTAATTTTGTTATTATTATTATTATTGTTATTATTTTTACTATAATAATTAATTAATTTTTTGTTTTTTTTTATTTTAAATGTTACTCCTTAAATTAAATAATTAATGTTTTCGTGTTCTTTCAGATATATATTAATTATTAATATACCGCCATCTATCGATTATGCTTTAGAGTATATAATAAATAGTAGTGGTGTGTATTTACCTATTGATTAATGTTTTATAGGAGTATTATAGATGTCGTAAAATTATTTTGTAATTTTAAAATAAAATTTCTATAGATGTCACTTTCAAATCTTGTAATATTTTTTAAATTATGAATAATAATAAAATTATAATATGCATAATTATGCATATTATAATTTTGTTTTTAATAACAATTTTAAGAAATCGATTCAAAACCTCGCAAATTAAATTATTATCTCCAAATTTACGCTATTTATTTTTTAACCACCTATAAATAATAAAGCAATCTCTATTTTATTATTTAAACTACAATATACCAAAGTTTTATTTTGAAAAAAAAAAACATCCAAAAACTGGTTCCTTAAAAATTAAAACAAAAGGCAACCCAATTTCTCTCGTAAATCATTATTTATGCTCGGTATCCTTATATTTAGCCATATGAAAACTATTTTTTTGTGGTTCTCTTTATATACATTTTTTATTAATCTCATCATGATTCAATGACGTCATTCTATGAACGTGAATGTTACTTTCTAACTACAGTTTCCAAGTCGAATCACTTTTTATCTTTTTCTATTTATTATTCAGACTTTCTTACGCTAGTTTTTAGTTGTAATAATATCAAGAATAGCCATTTAAGGCCCTGAATTTGCGTGATTTTTAAAAAAAAATGAAATTGTAACATTTTTCGTCCACGTTAACGCTCATATTCTAAATTTAATCCTTAATTTTAGAAATATACTGAATTCAAAATTATGGCCACTAATTTATAGGTGTGTGGTACGTATAAAAACACAAGTTTATTTTTCCACAATATAAGTAAAAAGTGGCACACAATAAACTAATCGTTTAAAAGAAGGGAGTTTGTCGTCCTACTTCTTCAGCATTTTCGTGGAAAATAATTATTTATGCTATGTGGAACACGTTTGCTAAATTATGATTCCTGTAATTAAGGAGTGGAGTATGCTTTGAAATTACCTATAATAATCATTTTTTCGTATATTCTCAATTAATTTGTCTTTATTGAATTTTTGTTTTCATTTATTTTACTATTTTATTTCTTTAAATTATAAAGTAAATTGTACATTTATTTTATATTTTTTGCAAAATAATTTATAATTAATAATTAAATATTTAGTTTGTATGAAATTTTAAATTTATTAAAAATATATATATTAATAAAATATTTTTTTATAAAAAGTCATCTTGAAACATTAAACGTTAATCTTAGAGATGCCATTAATTCTTGAGTAATCTACAATAATTTATGATTTTATAATATACCACAAACAGTTCGCTATTAATGTTTTTATTTATTTGCATAATCAATAAGAAATGACGCATGTGTAGTAAAAAAAGAGCAAAAATTGCTAATTTCGTCGCTGACTTTATAATCTTGCGGTCATGTCATAAATTTACGATAAATTCTTTATTTATTTATACTATGACGTATTTTTAATTATTTACCAATTGTAATTTTTATTATTTATTTTGAAAATATTTATATCTAAAATTTGAGAAATTTACCTCAATCGCTTTTAATAAACATGCGGTTTAAATTGGATTTAAATCGAAAAATATTTTCCAGAAATCTTTATTTATATATGTTTATATTCAAATTCAAACAAAATTTTCACGTAGTGTATTCACTGTAATTTTCTGTATGCAGTAAACAACGGCGGTTAAAGTGTGTACATAATATATTTGGAAGATGACTTTCCATATTTATTTTAAACATGCTAAAATTTATTATAATCCCAAATATAAAAAAAATCTGCTAGGCATAGTGAGGTCAAATTAAACCATTTTCTAGGTTAGTACTTGTTATTTTTGTTGATACATTCATTTATGTGAGTTTCCATTGCCATATTATTTTATATTTTAATAAAATTGTATATTTCAGATTTTCATTTTGTAATCTTTTTTTTAACAAATTATAAATATTAGATAAATATTATTGTTTAATTCGTATGATTCACATTTATTTTTTAAAACATTGAATTTCTTGTAATTCGTCGTTCGTTACAAATATGTATACACATTGCTTATATCAATTTGAATGCCGAAAATAAATTATATTTTCTATGAATTTCTTGGCACGACGTAAAATATGCGAATTTTCCGCTCGCAATCTCGTATACCTGTACATATTTCATTGTTATTTTTTATATACATCAACGTTTTTATATAAAATTGTACATGAAATTTTGGCATTTTATCTTGAAATATACTATTAAATTTATTTTAATTTTATTACGTTCCGAGAGACGGATCTATGTATTGCGCTTTCTTTTTTCGTTTGCGTGTTGTTCAAGTTTTATATTTATATTATATCGATAAACCATGTAGGTTTTCCACGTAAATATAACTGCAAAACGGTTATTTTTATAAATTATTTCATTTTATCCGTAATTGAAATTTAAGAGATTTATTTTTAACTTTAGATATTTATCTTTTTCCCTGTAATTATGTAAATCATTTTCTATTCATTATATATATACATATATATATATATATATATATATATATATATATATATGTGTGTGTGTGTGTGTGTGTGTGTATTAAAACTGCTTTATATATGCCTAATACTACTGTAAAAAAGTCGATGATTATATTATTGTGATATATATTAAAATTATAACTAAATATATTCTACTCATAATAATATAAATATTTTTATTATATAATTACTTTCTTTCATGGTTGTGCTCGTACGTATATAGTTTTTTAAATAAAAGATTGCATCTAATAATTATTATATTTTGTTGTTCTGTTGTATATAAATATTGTTGTATTCTATGTTGTATATAATTATTTATGCAATTATGCCCAATATTATCAAGGCTAAATATTATAATAAATATACAATATTTTTTGAATTGATTGAATACGTTGTACCTCTCGCATATTTTGCCCTCGACCTCATTGTAGCAATTTTTTTACTTTGCGAATTTGCATTGAAAAGTTTACAATCAATTTACATATAAACACTACAATTTTATATTTAATCGTGTAAATATTATTTACTTTCATATTATTGTTTATAACTCTTAAGTTTTTCGTCAATTTTTGACTGTTTTTATCATATATATTTTTTTGCAAAAATGTTACTTTCTTATTCATTTTAAGGTATGAATGATTACCCTTATCTTTATTTTTTTTTTGTCCTACAAGTGACTCTTCTTTTTTTTTTGTAAAGCCTGAATAGTGCGACATACATTATATTTGCAATAGAATTAGAAAATTTTTGAAGCGGAAAACATTTTATCTTCAAATTAAACAAAGATAACTGAAAAACATTATGTGTTTAACCACACTTTCGCATAAGAAAATATTCGCTCGCACCGTGATTGTGCTATCGTAATTTATATCTTTTTATCTTTACTCTTTGATTTATTCCGCGTGTACTTATTATTAGTAATTTGTTATTTGGAATAGGTTTTTTTTTTAATATTCAGGTACACAACTCGAAATTGTTGGTTTACTCTCGATTAATTGGTACGCATACCCCCAAGTAAAAATGAAGGGTCGTTCGACGATACCTTCAAGTTTAAAGCAGGTAAAATCATAAACCCTTTATTTATAATTTGAAAATTTCTTTGTATTTTTATTGTGTGCGAAGTTTATATTAATAATTTATTCGTTAATATAAAAATGATTTTATATTCATATATATATATATATATATATATATATATATATATATATATATATATATATATATATATATATATATATATATATATATATATATATATACATAATTTTTTTAATTGAACACGTCCTAGGCAATGTACCGCAACTCCAGTCATGCTTAGTCGATGAAGTGGAACGTGACCAATCCGAAAAATTTTTAGTTGTTAGACAAGCGTGAAATCGATCTTTTGTATTTGAATTTTTTTTCATATACCCTATTTTATCATTCAGTAATTATTGGTTTAGTTGCACCATTTTCTTTGACTTTGGTAAAATTTTGCTTTCGTTTTAAAATCATTTTTTTCTCTGAACCTTCCCCTTTTTTTGTATAATATTCAAAATCATTAACGAAATGTTTATTTAGATATATTTAATAAGTAATATTAGACCAACATTTTCTTTTAATATATTTTCAAAAATTTGTATAAAAATACATTATTTCAGATATAGAAAATGAAATCATGTTTCTAAAAAGAAGAAAATAATATCTCGTGAAAGCGTCGAAATTTAACTAACCGCATCCTGAACGAAATCGATTTCATTCTTACTCTATTTTAAAAACATTCATTAAAAATTAAAATTTCGTCTTAAATATTTACGCATTTATTTATAATTAACTATATTCAAATATATTCTTTAGTTATTAGATGAATTTCGTCATTTTTTTGTTGGTTGTCAGTGATTTATTAAATATATTATAATTGTAATATAAGTATAATGTTTTTCATTCTAATTATTTTTTTATGCGAAATTTAACTTTAAAAATTAATGGTGAAAAAAGGGGAGACTTATTTTATTCACGCTTATGAACCACAAGATCTTTGAATATAATTATATTATATGTGTAATTTGTCTTTTATTTCGCATGCAAAATATTTTCCATATCTTTCAATTGTAATCAATAAATAAAATAAATCGTAAGATGACTACCGATATAAATTATATTATTTCATTTAATTTGTCTTAAAATTTGATCCATTTGAAAGATTTTAAAATTATCTGTAGGTGCTGAATTATTATTGCCATTTGATTCGGTCGAGAGAACGCGTATGCAATTTTTAATGGATTTTTTTTTCTTAATATTTTGCACGGTCGTCTTATTACAGCTCCTTGGCGCGTTTCATCGCCCCAGGGCGAATGATGATATCACGGCTATATTTGGCTATTCTTCACCATTTTCAACCAGGTGCCATTCGCTGAACATCATCACCGTGTCGTTCTTTAAAGTCATCAATCGTCTATCAGCCAGCGTACGACGCCCACTCAGTATTTTATCTTCTTTTTTTCAAAACATTATATATGGTCCATATTGTGTCTTAAACGCAAAAATACGATTTTTGCTAACAACAAATTATATCAATCTCTTATAAAAATTTATTTTTGTATTCAAATATGAAGATTTTTTATGATATCTTTATTTCGATTTCGTATATAAAAGAAATGAATGCTATTTCAAGGCAAATGGACGTTGAAAATAAATGTTATCATATATAATATTACTAATATAATGTCATCGAATCTTTGAGCCAAATTTTGACATTGAATATTGTCATTAAAAATACGTACAAATATTTTTAATTATTATCTAAATGTAATAATAATACTAGAATCACTAGAATGTACAATAGCTGTTATTAAGTCACCAAATTGCCGTCATGAAATTACATCCAGTTTAATTAAATTTTCAATTGTCGCCATTGTAACTTTTTTTTCTCACTTATCATTAGTATTTTGATCAAATTATCAATATATTAATTTTATTTTATTCGCATTTTTATGTTGACAAATCTTTCGACGGGCAATATGGATGTTGAATTATAAAATATTGTAAATGAAGTGCTGCGACAAATCACCGCTTTATAACAGCCAAGAAAACTGCTTTTCCTAGAGATGATCATGATCACGATCTAGTCGTTAGTGTAAATAACGGCAAGAATATATATTTCTGTCATTATTAAAATGCTAGCGGTAAAATCGTGAACGATCGTATATGAAATTGCTGCGCATATTCTCTACAATTATATTGTAAATAAAAAATTAAACACCTATCATAAATTTAAAAATGGTCCCGAAATTCTCTACGACTTTTGTGCTATTTTTATTATTTTTTTATTTATTTTATTTTACAAAATTCTCCAATAACAATCATTTTAAAATATTGAAAGTCAACTTTTGCTTTAAAATTTAGGCTTTATATTATTTAAATACAGAAATATTAAATATAGAATATAAAACAGTAAATATATTAGCTTCACAAAAAATCGATATAATCTATTTACTTTCGTATATTATGGCTATTTTATTTGAATACGCTGTTAAACGATTCTTTTTATTTTATTTTGTATTTCTTTTGACGAATGTGTACACATTGAGTTTTAATGAGTTTTTAATTGTTCAGAGAAGATTTTGTGTAGCTAAAAGTTCAACGGCCCGCCCTTTCTGTGACCGTTTTGTTCTTCGTATATATGGTGTCAATGTCGAATACTGAACGTCGTTGCAAAATAATTAATCAAAATTCGTTATACGTTAACATTTGAATATAATATTGGACAACTTATATTGTTCAATGGACTTTGAATATTTTTGCTAAAATATCTTTAATAATCTGTAATTTTCCTCTTTATCAAAAAAAAAAAAAGATATATATACAAATAGATACTTATTTTTTATAGATTTGTTTGTATATTTCTAGAACTATAAACTGTAAAATGAGTATACAGTTCCCGTGATGACTTTAAAAAACATGATATTTTAATTCGTATGCTTATATATCAAAATCAACAGATCCGATTCGTTATAGAGTGCGTGATGTTTATTCGTCGAGTTTCGTTTATTATATAAAAGAATGTGCGCAATCAAAAAAAAAAAAAAAAAAGTTTTTGTTTCGTCCGGATGTCCGCTTGTAAAGTTTGTAAGCATAACTAATTGTCGATTTGAAATCATTATGTTGTGCCGCACATAAACGTTAATTTTTCACTTTCGCAATATTTGTGTAGCCATATTGTCGGAAAAACTTTGCCGATTCATTCATAACTTTACAATTTTTCAATGATCACCATCTCGATGAAGTATGAAGGTTCTGTTTCTTTGTTTTTTTTTTTTTTTTTTTTTGCTATTACAAAAGAAAAGTCTTCGTTGATGATTATCGCAAGTCGGACTCTGATACGCTGTAAATTTTTCTGTGCGGTTTTTCCACTTTGAATCATTTAAATTAATCGCGCGATTGGAAACAATTTTCAACTTCAAAGAACGATTGCAATAACAGGAAAACGACATTTCTTAGTAACTGGCGCTCGGTTTAAATTGACCAGATGGCCACACAGTGCGGTTCGTATATACTCACTAATCTCGTTGAAAATTTTTATACGGATATTTTTGTTTGATTTTAAAAAATTTTAAATTTATGTAAATTTTCCACTGTCGATGTTTCCAAGTTTTTTCCTGACGTTTTAATGATACGTAGCCAATTTTTTTTTTAAATTCTGCCGTTAATTTTAGACTTCTGGGTCGTCGTACGCTGCTAGCATCTTCTTCCGGATTGTCGCAAATGAACACGTCTCATAAATTTCAAGAATATTTCCTAAATATCTTTAAAATCATATTGCTCTTCCAAAATACACGCTGTTGAAACGCTAATTATTTTAATATTAGATATTGACTGAGTTTTGTATAATATTTTATGCGCTGAATGCACGTGTGAACACATTCGCATATATTGCGCAAAATATATTGTATTCAATATTTGCACGGAACTACAATCGCGTTTTTATTATGCAATTAAAACTCTCACTCGTTAATTTCACTCGCTCTTCTTTTGTTACAAGTTTTTTCTTCTTAATATGTTTTTTCTTACATACAAATAAATTTATTTGCTACTTACACCTGTGATCATTTTTTTAAGGAATCCACAATATTATTTCCTAGAATATCGGTCTTTTTCTATTCACTTTGATAGGGTAATTGAGTAGTTTTATCGATCGTGAAACTCTCATTCATTATTCAAAGTCAACCGACCTCAAATGATATTGAGCGTCCTACATACTTTTTGAAAGTTCAATTTCACTCGTGTCGTATCGTTTCCTCAGTACAAAATCGACAATTTATACCCGCATTAGAGAATTATCATATTATCGTAAAATATTTTAAACGATAAAATCAAAAATGTTTTTTTTTTGTCGTGACGTTAAAGCGATTTTCCAATCCCAATTTATTTGGCAAGGTTAATAATATTTTCTTGGAATTTTGTGGACAAATTTTACCCTTGTCTGGCTTGACGCATTTATAAAATGTTAGTTTTTTGTCAAAATCTAGACCTTAATATATTTTTTTATTTACTGTCTATATAAAGTATTAAAGCATTCTTAGTAATATTAAATTATTTATTTTCTTACTAAACTATATTTATGTTTATTAAACTAACTATTTTTTTCTATTTTATAACTGATGATAATAAAATCGATAACATTTTTTTTATTTTAACCAAATGAACATAGTTTCTTTTTTTAGAAAGAAAAAAGTATAATCATTACAATTTAAATACTATTTTTTATTTAAATAAATTTTAAACTAGTAGCATATAATTTCGTCATACAATATTCGCATTAAAAATATTCTTATTTTTTATATTTATAATTATATTAAAATATTTTTTATTATACATAAGTGTACACCTTGTCTAAATCTCATTCGAGAGCGTCGTATTACTTTTAATATAATATATTTTTTTCTGCTGATATCATTTGAAAGAACACCGTTCGACAATTTTATGATTGGCAGTTGGAACGATTTGCAAAAGTGCTCGCAAGTGGGTTAAGGACTCGACTGCACAGTTCGCGAATGTTAGACGAGTTGGTTGCTTATATATATATATATATATATATATATATATATTTCTTTTTCTTTTTTAACTTGTTCACTTTGCCGTTCGCCAAATGCGTTGCGCAACGTGAAATCGTTACGTTCAGATAGATAATTGCACGCATACGAAAGTCGATGGATTGATTTACTTTAACCTGCCAGCGCTTTTTACTCAACATTCGCGAACGTGCCATTTTGACATATTCGCCGACGGATCGATTGGCTATCGTGTTCGATTATTGTCTTACACGTCAGGGCTTTGTTTATCGAACGATAGTACCGGAAATCGTGGTCTCTAAGACCGTTTTTTTTTAAAACACTTTTTATTTAACTTGCACTGTTTGTTGGTTTGTTTATATCTAGTGAATTCTTGTAATCGATATTTCGACCACTTCCAAATATCCAATCTAGTTGAAATTTTCTATACTTGCTCATTCTCGATGACAATATGCGAATCAATTAACCAGATTTTTCAATTAACGGCAATTAATTTATTACTTTTTTTTTTGTTAATTGTTGTGCGTTCTGCTCCTGGTGATGCCTAATGAAAGACGAGAACAAAACTTACGTACACACGTCACTCAAGTAGTCTTCCGAATACTCTCCATTTTTTTACCTTTTTGAAATTCTCTCTTTTAACTATTTTTATGATTCTACTATTATTATTTCTATTCTAGTAACACTTGCCCATTTAGAACTACCGTTGAGCGTGCATTCCATTGAAGTATTGAAAAATATTTAAAATTTTATAATTAAGTTAAATTTATTATAATTATGTGAACTTTTCGATCTCTTAAATCTCCTTATTGTATATATTTTGTTTCTTAACGATTTTCGTGTTCTTATAAATGAACGAACAAAAAAAATATATTTTAATAATGAAAATAACTTATAATATAATATATAATTTTGAATGCAATTCACTTATTTTTTTCATAAATCATTAACGACCTCAAAATCGATCTCAACTATCATTTTTGTTATTGAATATATATGACCTTCATTTTTCTATTAAATTAAATTTCAAAATTACAAATTTAAAACATTTGTTACAATTTTATTTATTTTTTTTATTAAATCATAACCCTGCGTTCCTGTACTAGATATTTGTTACGTATAATATATAAGCTGATAGATACAAAACTATCTTGTTGCATATCCGTTCATCAATTGCAATTGCGTCACCTTATTTTATATAACTAATCAACATTTATGTGAATAACGCTCAATCAGTGGATAATAACAAGCAAATTATTGTGAGAAAATGAAATATTTGCAAATAAACAACGTCTAAACCCATTACATCTACTTAATTCCTGCCACAAATTTATTAACTTTAAATAATTTAAATTGAATAGCTTAAGAATGTTATTTATCATATGTAATGATAAATTTTCGCGATCATTTTAATTTAATCATTTTTTTTTATAATTATTAAATCGTTCGCATTCAACACAATACGAATATGTTCGTCTTTATTGTTCATTATTTCCATATATCCTCAGAAAAAAAATCATATATAATAAACCGTTGTGCATTGCAATCGTCTAGTTGGTTACGACGCGAAGGTCGAGATATCATCACCATATAATAAACACATGAATAGATTCGCTGGAGGTAATAAGCCTGTGCAGAATTGTTTCTTTGTTGTAGATCGATCGATCGATCGTAATCATTTATCCTTGAATTCTTGCATATATAATTATAATAATAATAATAATTTAGTATAGTATAGGTAACTGTTATGTGTTTAATTATGACAGTCCTCGACTTTCGCAAACGTTATATAGCCTCAGTGTAATTGTGCGAAAGTTGATTATTAGTAAAACAATTTTATTTATATTTATTAAAAGTATTTAAAATTTGTTACTGTAATAGGATATTAATTATTGGCAAATTTATGGAGGTATTGAACTATCGACGCTTTAAAAAGAAAACGAAATCGTTTAGCTCTTTGTTTACGAAGTTTGCGATTGACGAATGTCGCTTTGTAAATGATAGAGCTTTGCAATAGTCAAAATTACGAAAGTCGAGGGTCGTCTGTGTACTTTGAATGCGAAAAAATGGATCAATGGTCGATTGTGTCTGTGTGTATGTGCGTGTGTAATTCCTGTACAACCTGTATGATGAAGCAGAATGTGTCCCGCAGCTTGAGCGGTTTGGCGTTGGCTCTGGGAAGTTCATCTGCAGCAATCGGCAGTTCTCCACCTTCGAGGGCTCAGACTCCGCAACCGCCAAATTCGCATCCCAGGTAGGCAAAGACATGTACCATCACGATTGGAACGTTTTATGACTAAAAAATATCTTTTTACAATTCCAAAAAAAAAGTTTTTTTTTGAGTTCTTTGCATTTTCTTTTTATTGTCTTATTTTTTCGTACCTTTTGTGTTTTGCTTTTCTTTTTTTTATTATTAAACTGCCTTCACAAACACTACTTTTTCTTCCAAATGTAAAACGTTCCATTTACGTGTGCATGTTTGCCTGCTTCTCATGTACATTATATGTGTTTTAGGCAATTTTAGGTAGCTTTTTATATTATTGCATATATATATATTTATTATTATATGCATGACAAATGGATATACCACTTGTTATCTACTTGTTTAATTGCATATTTGCAAATATGTATATAATATGCATACCATTTAAGAAAATTTGTTTCATAAAAAAAAATCTTTTTATTTAAATTTTATATCATATATATGATATATATTGTTTTCATTATTGTAGCCATTAAAATATTCGTAGACATTGTAAATAATCGGAAATATTGTAAAAGTTACATTTATTAATCGATATTTTAATTTATAGCTTACATTACTTTATATTATTTATATGTATAATCAATTCAGAAAATTCTCATGTTTATTATATGTAATTTTAAATTTATTCATATGTAGCTGTTAAATACTTGTATTTTTTTTGCAATGTTTGTATTCTGTCAACGATCAAATTCCATTTATTGAAATGTGCGTGTGTATGTGTGTGCGCATTTTATGAAAACAAACATAAAATACTTAAAAATCGTAACCGCGCAATTTGTGCCTTCGATAGTGCTATCTATGTGTAATATGTAACTTTACAAACATTAACGATTGACACAGGTGAGACGTTTTGTATTAAATATTATTTATTTTGACGAATCGATTTATTTCGTTTATATCACATATTCACACGATGTTGTTGTTGAAATCGATGTTATTATTGTTATTATGAAATCTCTTCACGGTTTTAAAACGCACCCTTTCTTTTCACTTATTACACTTTTGCACATATTGTGAAATTATACGAATTACTCATTTTGCTTTCGATTGACAAACTTTGATATAAAAACAAAATAGAATTGTTTATAAATAAAAATGACCTCATATATATAAATTCGTATATCTTGTTCTTGAAAGTGCGACTTCAGAAAAATCGAGACGTGTCTTTTAAATTTTACGATTGAGAGAAAAAAATGTTCAAAATAATAAAAATGCTATTAAATGGAAACATGCCAGCATTAAAGTATTATATCACGTTGATTCTTAATGATCCAATTGTTTTGCTTATTGCATTGAATAGTTTGGCATGCGAAAATTAATAGATATAAATACGTGTTCGGACACATTTAAATATATTTTGTTCTTCAAGTCGACATTTGTCCGTCACATTTTCCGAACATTTACCTTCCTATATTTAGGACAAGACAATCCAAATTTTCTTAGGTCATATGTCGTATATAAATATGTTAACTTCCGTAATTTGACATCATCTTCTTTTATATTTAGTGCCAGAAGAGACAACAGTAAACCGCGCTACATAATGTTCCCTATAATTATAGTAAGAAATATAATCTTCCGATTGAGCATAGTAAAAATATTCCAAACAATTAATCAGTATTTCCTGACCTTTGATGTACGATCCAACGCATTTATTTATAACAAATATAATTAATTTAACGTTTCAGTTTTTTGAAATGTTATCATAGTTAAACAATTTTATTCCAAATTATTTATGTTTTTATTATACAAATCTAAGAAATCAATGTTTAGCGTTAGTAAACTTGAATTGCCCTGGTGTGGATTTTATTGTTTAGTAAATGCGGATACGAGATGAACTCAATAGGCATGAATTGGATCGTAACCTGGAATCGTTGCCGGTTAACTTTTTTAACTCTGTTATTCTAGTTTCATCGCTGTACCACACACATCATTATATATATATATATATATATATATATATATATATATATATATATATATATATATATATATCATACATTTTTCATGGGTTTGAAGAATTCAATATGTTTATAGTACAAATTCATCGTAATTCGACATTAATAAGCGAATTCGTTCCAAGAATCATTCCATAAGTCTCATCATTAATTAGCAATCTTTTACTGTATTCGCATTTAATATTATCCGTTTTCATACGTATATATTTTATATCACATATTATTTATATATTTCTTTTTAATTGTAATAATATTTTAAAAAGCAACTATGTCGCCGCTGATAACTCCCACTGTCTAAACTTTGAATACACATTACTTCATCATATTTTAATGTGTAATTAGTAACGGAGAAAACTACCTTTCGATCGCATGATCATAGTTATGTCGACATCGACTGATAACTTGTTCTCTGTAGATGTTTTTTTTACATTTTATTTTATTATTTGAAATTTAAAATTGCACATATAATACACGAAATATTCGCTTTTTTATGTGAAAAATATGTATATGATTTATATTCACATATTAATTAAGTAAAATATTTTAAATTTTGTAAGAAGCCTGGTTTTTACGTTCATAAACATTTTAATTTTATTAAACGATATTGATTTTGCGTAGGACACATTATTTACAATATCCTTCGTACGAGTAAACGTCTTGTCGTTTTTATTATCATAAACGTATTTAAAAATGTGTTTTGTGGTTAACATGCATCCTACGTTTACGTTCATAATAATTTATTATATTTACATATTCAAATTTTGTGTTCTAAGTGTCCTCATTTTTGTAAATGATGAAATAGTTGTTATTTATTTGACTGTCTGATTTGCATATTTGTTATTAAACTATGTTGTTTGTCGATTTTATATATTGTATTGAAATCTACACAAAAAATATTCAATGCGAAAGAATATGAGGTTTTATTTGCGAATAACTTTAATCTATAGAAAAATTGTAACGATTTATTCTTATTATTATAATTTTTCTTACAGTATCAAACTTGAAAACTTTTAATAATAATTTAGTATTGTTTTTTTATCGGCATTATAAATATACGAATTAATCAAATACAAATGATTATTTATATTTTTATTGAATTTGTCATTGAAGTAAAATGTAAATTATCTACAAACGATTAAGCTATTCATACTTTTAGATTGAATATTATAATTGTTTACAATGTTTTGCAACATTTAAAACTCATTTTGCAATAAATACGTTTGTATATAATAAACAATCATTTTTATTTTTCAATTTATTCATAATTTATAAATATATTCTATATTTCTTATTATTCAAGGGTATGTGATAAGTGTTTGTATACGCATTTATGTAAGTTTAAAATTTTTATCATACTTTATGATTAATTATAAACGTAAAACATCAAAATCGACACACTGCAAAATAGTATTTTTTTATCTCATGACTTTATGACCTATAAAAAGAGCATCGCGTGGATAACCGACCGAGAAAAATTTCTATAGAATACAAAAAAAATACTAGTATTTTTGCACATACATTATCATTGTCTCGTCATTTTCAATTTTCATCCGTTGTCGGATATATCAATTAAAAAAAAAAGCGAAACCGATACATTAATTTCAAACAGTTGCGCGTTAATCGTTTTCCCTTGGTTCGGTCGATTCAATCTGGTACAATTATATGTTTCCGCGTTGTTAAATTTTCACATCGGAGCATATTGCGTACTTCAAATTACATGTCGTCGATTGGTTACTTGGCCGGCGTTGTTTTGTTGCGTAACTTATACCGCACTATGACTTCATCGTTGCTTTTACTTTTTTTTTTTAATCGAATTTAAATAAAAAGTCGCCAAAGAAATTATAACGATGACGTTAAGCCTTTCTCCTAAAACGAGATTTTTAATGCACGCTAGGAAATATCGTTTTTAATATATATTTTTTTATTTATAATTTTTTTAACAAAATTAATAATAATCGAAATCACTATCAGTGATGTATGTTAAATATATATATATTTCATTTTTATCTAAGATCTAATAATATGTAAACAATAAATTTGACAAATATTAAATGTTGATATTTCATATATTATTATTTCAAACTTTGAAAACATATATTTTTTACAATAATACATTATAATATGAATAAAATTCTCGTTCTAAATTATATACATACACAGTTATAATATAATTTAATTTTCTGATTGAACGGTCATTTTTTTTTCAATGATTTTTTATTTTCACATTCGCGTTTAATATACATTACATATGTTCGTTAAACACTGACCAAATGACAATTTTATTGCGGAAACTGGTCTCGCACATTTGCAATAAGCATGCATTTACGACCTTGTCACATAAATTGCAATTATTTATAAAATGGCAAAATAAACTCGTGTTTGCATTGGTATATTGTAAAAACCTTGAACTTATTCCACATTTTACTCCCTTCATATCATCCTATATGTATCTCATCATGGTTTTTTATATTACGATAATAATTAACATCATAATAATATATATAATATTGAATTTCAACAAAATAGAAGCTCGTATTGTGCTTTTAATAAATTTGATATTTTTAACGTGTGTTTGATAGAACAAAATAAATATTGATCCTACATATTACTAATTAAATCCTTTGCATAACAGATTTAGCACGATGTCGCAACCGCATTGAATACGAGACAATTCCGATATTTATTTAACATTGCATATATCCAATAAATCCGTTCACATCATTATACCATTTTCTGTCAGGTGAAATGATCAAAACTCAAAACTCTCGTTACAAAACGGATTTGACGCATATCCGGTGATTACGCGTACAATAATAATATTATTATAAACATTATTATTATTTATACAATTATGTCACTTTTTTCCGTTATTATTCACCGTCGCACTTTTGCACTCGCATAAACACACACTTCAAAATCCGTTTGTGTCATGAATATTTATTAATCTTTTTATGTATTTATCGAAGAAAATTTACCCGCAAAAATTACGACATACATCTTTTTGTTACGTCCGCTTTGTTGTTTGAATTTCAATATCGTTATTTTGATTACTTTGTCATTTTTATTAATAATATTTATAACGCGAATTTCAATATATTCAATTTGCTTTTAATTTTATCCAAATACTTGATTTTGATGATTTTTCTTGTATCTCCGTATTTTAAAGACTTATATTTTCTTTTTTTGCAATGTTTATTTCCAGAATTTGTTTTGCAATTGAAAAAAGATAAGACGTAGTATTCTTATCTTTTTTTGCAATCTTGAAACAACATTCTATTTTAAAAAAATATTTCTTTTTTTATTTTTCTTCCAGAATTTTTATATGTATTTCCATATACTTTTAACTCATAAGTAAATTAGTTAACTTTTAATCACGGCGTACGCCAGGTATAAAATAAAATAAAATATACAAAATTACCTGTTACATTTTAACAATTATCAAACTTTACGTTTTTAATATTACTTTTAGAAAAGTTTGTCGGTGTGAATTTAAATAAAATGTAAAGTATTAATATCTTTTAACATTATTTTACTCATAAACTTCTTCGTTTTTTTTAAATTTACATACATTTTTTTTATTTTTTTTTAATAAAAATAAACAAAGTGTATATTTAACGCGTTTTTCAAAAAAAAAAGTAAAATTTTCCACTACAGTCCAAAAAAATCTTCAATCCGTCAACTTCTTAACCATTATAAATAACTTTGAACGCGATTCTTTTCATATTCGATCACCCAACCCACTGGAGTTTTGTGCGTTATTTTTGCAATGGAAAATTTTCGCCTCTTCATGGTGTTTTGACCCCAATACACCAACCTCGGTTTAACTAACCGCCCAGTAATAATTTGTCGGCATCGTTCTACTCGCGTGCTATTCTATATACAATTTTTCTTTTTTTTTTTTTGCGACTTAATAATAAACATTATTCGGGTCAAAATGACATGTGTGTCATCCGGCTATTCCCTTTTTGCGCCGTTCGACAACTTCATGACGTCAAACGTCGGGTATATCTGGTTACATTTTTGACCTACTGTTTTTACACTGGTCTCGCGTGCAATATTGCACTATATACGTGTGTATGTGTTTTTTTTTCATACCTTCAATTCACTTATCCTATTGTGGAAAATAAACGACAATGAGAATTCTAGTGGTTCACCTAGAAGCGAACGCATATAAAACCGGTGTTGCACTTTGTAATATTTGACGTGCATGATCTTATCCATGTATTTTTATATGCCCTTGTAACACTGCGGAAACAGATTATCTATATTAGGAAATTACATATTATACAGTTTATTGAATAAAATTTTAAAAGCAAACTAATGGACAAGCCCTTGTTTATCTTTAAATATTTTTTGCGAATTTATATATGCCTTATCTGCAGCAAATTTTTAAACATTTTAACTATATAAGAAACATGATAAATTCCTGATATGAATGGACTTAAATTTTATTCAGTCAGAAACGTTCAATATCTAATAATTATTATTATTTGTTGTTTTCTCTTTCATTCGTTAATTATTATATATTTAAATTTTGTGGCTATACAATATATATATATATATATATATATATATATATATATATATATATATATATATATAAATGATCATAATTATGATAATATTTATTATGTTAAAAACGTATATTTCACCTTGAGACTATATGAAGGTTATAAATGCAATGTGCGTTCTGATATCACGTAATGCCGTTTTTACACGCAAGATTAGCTTATCGCGCCTTTTGTGACTGTATGTCAAACATAAGCGTAAGATTTTATTGCATGCATTATAAATTACAAAATGACATAATTTTTTTTCTTATTTTTATTTAAAAAATAAATAAATATTTGATCTCAAATTACCACATAATGAATTTCCAATGTAATTAATATCATTAACCTATAAATATGATTCTTATTTGAGAAACAAAAAACAATATTCTGATATTGTAGGGTAATAATCAAATATTTAACCTTAATAAGTAAATACTATTGTTGAATTCTTGTAATATGGATAATTTTGTCTTAAGTACTTTGTTCCAAATTATAATACTATAGTAAAACTATTATAAATAATATAGAAGTTTCAGACTATTATAAAACCACTAATGTGTTCTTAATATTTTAATACACATATTTGTTGGAATGACATAGAACGTGACTAAGTATTTATTATATATATATATATATATATATATATATATATATATATATATATATATATATATATATATGTATAATACAAATACATACATTTTATAATCGATATCCATTTCCGAACGAATACAAGTTGGTTTTAAATTGGCTTTATTACCGTTAATCTTTACTAAGCATATCACTCATACAAGATAAATATTCATTAAACAATTCTCATCTAGAAAATATTTATAATATTTCAGATAAGTATCATTACATCATGTAACTAATAATTTTTAATTGATAATGACGTTATCCATATTTTTTCATCTTTGATTAAATACTTTTTTATATAATATCAGATAAAAATTGAACGCTTGCATCCACTATAATAAACCAGATTATCTAACGCCATTTTTTTTAAATACACATTACAGAAACCTTATTTCAATCCGCTCCCCATCACAGTACGTAAATCGAAACGTAAAATCTCGATTAACATCAATCATCGCATACATTTTTAACACTGTTCGAAGTTTCATTTTATCACAGATTAAAAAAAAATAACGTCGTCGTAATAGTGTTTTTATTTGCGCGATCTTATATTGGCGCTTCTGAGTCGGCGCACGTGGTTCGGCGACAGGCGGTCTGGCGCGACAACGCCTACATTTATACGACGCAATACACGTATAAATACAATATATATATATATATATATATATATATATAAATTGATTTTACTCACGCAAACTTATTTCCACTTCATTTTCCGGTTTTTCCTCTTTTTTTGTATGTATATTGAAAATTCGCACGATCAGTACGCGAATAAACACGAACGATCGCTTTTCTTGATTTATCGTCTCGAATCCCGAAACGTATTCATTTAAAATCTATCTAAATTACTGTCATTACTATATTCCGTTCTGAACCGCCGATAATTGAATTATTCATCACTTTTGTTAATAATTTAAATCGTATTTTCTTTTTTTCTTTCTCGCGTTAATTCGGATTATTATCGCTTAATTTTTTCTTGTTCCGTTGCGTTATTGACAAAATTAGAAAAAAAAATAGCGGCCTACTTATTCAAGGTTGTATATACTTTTAGCATATTCAATAATCGCAAAATCTCATTATAAAAAGTTTCCATTTTTTTGTCGTTAGATGATACCGTATCAGTGTTACGTTTACTACTTTGCGTAAAATTATCGATTAATTCGCAATGTGCTTATATATTATATAAAAAAAACACCTTATATTCATATTGGCTTTCAAAAAAATAAAAATATATACGGGTGAAATTAAGAATTAACATAAAATATCATCAATAATGATATTTTATTCATAAATAATAAAAATGTTGGTATAGTACACACATGTATTTTTCACCTTTATTAAAAGTTACTCATTATTCACATCGGAATTTCCTCTGAGAATGTTGAGAAATTTCTAATGAAATTACAACTGTGAAATCTGTGTGCATTCGTTGCAATTCTGAGAAAAGCTTTAATATTTAACTTTGATGGAAATCCCGGGGATTTAAGGTGAACATCTTCAAATACATGTTTTAATTAGCATTGGCACAATTCTAATCGATTCTTTTGATTGACATGATTCTACGCCAAGTTTATTATAATTTATATAACTATAAATTTTATTGTAAAAATATGTTAGATACGTTAATTATCAAGTCAAGCGATAAATTTTGTTGCGTATCTTTATATTTTCGTATTCTGATGCAATTTTTTGATTGCAAATTCAACCGTTAATACATCGAAAATCGCTCGTTTGAACTTTAGTAACAGTTCATTATTTGTCTAGCGATATTTGCAAAAATTTTACACAACAAACTCGTATATTAATATTATTATTATAGATATATATACGCACTCGCGAAAAAAAACAACAAAAACCGTCACGTGAGAGTGGTTTTGCGGGACGACGTAAGCGTTTTTGAAAGTGTTTTGAGAGCGGCAAACAATCATGCCAAGTTTAGCGATGACATCATGCCCGGTCTCGGGGCACCTTGTGTGTATGTGGCTTTATATTTGTAAATATATATATATATATATATATATATATATATATATATATATATATATATGTGAGATACGTGTTAGACAACGAACCGGTGCCACATGAACAAATTTTCGATATGAAGAAGTAGTCTTTTTTTTTTCAAAAAAAATAATTCTAAAATACATCATATAAATATGTATGACATTGTTTCAAATCGTCCTTTGGACTGTCGGTCGCCAAATTTACCGCGCTCGTTTTTCGGAACGTGCCCAAAGATGAACGATAACAGAATAGATATAAATCTAACTTATAATCAAAATTCTTGTAGGACGCAGCTGATGAATATTTTGAATGAAAAATGAAATTATCAATGTAATCTGATTCGCGTTGTATATTAAGAATTGTTGTCACAGGAATGTATATATCGCTCTATATTTGTTTGTTTTTTCATGTTTTTTTGGCTTCTTCTATGAGTCGGTACTTCTACAATTTGTCAACGTCTTCATTTCGGAGTGCGAATAATTATTGTATATAGTTGAGAGAAGATTTACAAGCGTTCTCGTTTTATGTCTTTTATACACTTGTATGCATAACTAAAGTTCGGACAAGCACATTAAAATATTAAAATACGCGCTGAAAATTATTATCCGTAAGTATTTCGAATTCGTTATCCATCCTTGTTTTTTAAAGTGCATTGCGAAAGCCATTTTATTGTCGATTTGTTCCGACTAATACGTTTATTTTCGCGTATCGGTTATGGTACGTCGAGTTTTACTTGCCAAAAAAAGTAACTGTAGTTTGCATTTCGTAGCCATTTTGAATTTGACCACCAGCATGATTTGCCGTGGTATATTGTAATATAAATTTTATAAATATTACAAATAATTATTCAACAGCCTTTTTAAAACTAAATAAAAAAGTAAAAGTCTTTGGAACATCGTTTAATAAAATAAAAAATCCACATTCTCAACTAAAATAACACAATATTAATTTTTAAATTGATTTATTTCTTCACACACTATGTAATTATCTATCAATTGCAAATTTATTCGTTCGCAACTTGTGTCATATTTTTTTTACAAACAATAATTATTTGATTGACATTCGCTAAGAAGATTTGCCAATTTTAAAAGTGGGACATTTGTCTTACTCGTCAATAAGCGACTTCCTAGAATCCACCCCAAATGTCTAATTGAGCTATCAACTTTAATTTAGCGATATTTGCCCTAATTTCTTCAATGAATGTTAGCGCATTCATTCCTCATCTTCACTACGTTAATTAATTTTAATATAATATAAATATTTATATATTGACATTTATATGTTGAGAGATTAAGTTATTTGTAGCCAAAATTTCGTTTTAGAATTATTTGCGTGTATATATATATATATATATATATATATATATATATATATATATATATATATATATATATATATATAATTTATGTTTTGTTTCGTATTACTAAGGTTTATTGACCTGAGGAAATGTTAGTCTGACGTAGTTTTTGAATGCTTGCAAAAAAAACATAGGAATAAAAAAACAACATCTAAAAAATATACACACACATATCAGAGCTAAAGTGGAGACTCGTTGTCTATCAAGTTGCCGCAGTATTTTCACAGTAAGATGAGCATAAAAATCTCACCCGCGCGACCTATATAAGCGATTTCTAAGAAATTCTATCGATTCTCAGATATATATATATATATATATATATATATATATATATATATATATATATATATATATATATATATATATATTATTTGAAGATAATATCTGAACAATTTTAATATTATAATTATTATCACATCAAATATTTATAATGTCATTTATCATTTAAAAGTCATCTTTGAAAATAAAATATCGATTTATCGTAATATTGTATTTCATCGAACGTAGTTATTATAAACGCATTTATTATGTGTTTGTAACCCCATAATTTATGACATTAATAATAATATTTCGTTATTTATAAGTCAAACTTGTTTTCTTCAAATTGCAAAATCTATATTAATGAAATGAAAAATTAAAATCTTTGTTTTGTTGGACTTATAAAAATTTAACGTATATCAACAATTATATACCTTCACTTCTCTTTTTTATATACGAAACGTATAGCTTCCGCACTTTTTGACATACTTTTTTTCATATCTTATAAATCTCTTTTTGAAGGAATATATTTTATTTTCTTGGAATCATATTTCTGTAATGCTTTTTCGGGAACTTTTACTTGGAAAATCTCTTTGTATTGTATAATTTTATGTACATATTTATTGTAAATGGAAGCAACAAATACGCTTCCTCTACAACTTGCCAACTGTGTTTATTCAATTGCAACGTAAGTGGTGTACTTTTCTTTAAAAATAATGTTTCTACGTTTAAATATAATCGGTGGTAATTTGAATAAAATTGCACGTATCGTAAACCGGTGATACATTGAGAATTTTTGCAGCTTTAACATTCGCATATTTGACGAAAATTTTTTTATAAATTCAACCACTATTCTATGTAATATAATGTTTTAGTTTGAATCGTATAATTTTATTTAATGTACCAATTTCTTCGAATTTAGTGACTGATGGCAATTAAGTTGCAATAAATAACTAATCACTAGTATTATATAAAATTGTCGCAAAAGTACTATTAGTATTAAAAATAATACATGCGACTGAAATTCAATTTAAAACTTCAGCATAGTGTTTCAGATTTATATAATATGATAAACATTTTCTATTGTTCATTTTAAATTAATATAAAACGGTGATTCCCAAAGCGGGCGATCCAGAGGGCGGTGATGGAAATATATTTAGTGGAATGTTGTTTTAGTTTGATAACCAATTGTATATAGTCATGTTTAAAATTACTGCTAATGAAAATAGGGCAGAAGATTACAAAATTGATAGTAAAATACCAAGCTCATCCTTTTCATTAAGATGATGTTGAATATTTTAACTTTTTTTGTATTGCCTTTCTATTCTGAGTTCAAAAAATAATCTTATAATTTTAAAAACTTCAATATTTTTAATTTACACCTTCCTTTTTTATATTTTACGAAATAAGTAAAAATATTAATACGTTTAATTACTATTAATTCTTTGCATTCCATACTCTTTCTGTATAGTATTGTGAAGTGTAAAATAACCCTTTTAAATAGAGAGACGATTTTCTTATTTGAAATTAGTCCGAACGTGATCACGTAACCACAAATCGAACTGCGTTTTCGGCAATGAAACTTTTTTTGGTTCAAACTTGTCAATCTTTGCCAGAACGATTATAAAAGTTAAAATTTTTAATTTATGTATATATATATATATATATATATATATATATATATATATATATATATATATATATATATATATATATATATATATATATATATATATATATTAAACGATCGTTTATATCAGTATACCTCAATATACGTTTTTTTAAAAAAAAATACGTCTCGAGTGTGAAGGGTTAAAATTTAAAAGAATATTAATAATACGTCCGATTTCATAATATTTTCTGTACAAGAGTCATTACATATACGCGGAAGAAAAGCGTGTCGTCTATTGTAAGGATTCGCTAGGAGTCAGTCAGTCATTTGTGTACATATATATATATATATATATATATATATATATATATATATATATATATATATATATATATATATGTTAATAATAAATAAAATGTTATATGTTGTTGTGCGTTGTTTTGGAGTAGGCGCGCGCGCGGCACACAAAGGGGTACCCCGCCGCGGCGGTTTAGCGTCGCGTCTCGACAGTGGCACATGGCCGACCGGCATGTCAGTATAACGCCGGTGGCGGACCCAAACGCAACTTCGGTACCCCCACGGTCTTATTCATGATAAGGCTTCGCGATGTTGTTGTTTTCGATAACGTCAACATGATACCGGTGTGCGCGTACGTCCTCTACCCGTGGCTGGTTCTCGTCGTATACTTGGCTTTCCTGCTCGTGGACGTTTAAGCATCGGATATAAAAAGGGCGCGTGCGCGTTCACCCCGCACACTCTACGTTTAAATCGCTCGATACTCGGACACCCCCGGACAAAACGCCCCTGTAAGGCACGCGATACGGACGCTTCGGTTAGGACGTATTCGGGGTGTACGTTTTCGCGGACATTTTGTCATTCGTATCGGACGTGCGTCGTACGCGTGAGCCAGTGCCGTCCGACAAAAGGCGGCACGCTCGTACACAATCGGGACACAGTGTGCCGAAAACGGTCCGTTCGGTGTTCATTCACCGTGTGTTATTATGCGCCGCCATTTTGCCCGTTCCTATCGTTCGAAAGGAGGCTCGGACGGTGTCCCGACTTCGCCGCGCAGCCTGAGATAAGATTGCTGATGTGCGAGACGAACGAAGGTGCGCCAACAGCGGCGCTGGTCGACGAAGCGGATTCTACCGACCGTGATCATCTATCTCGCCCATAAGACACTTTTTCGTTGTTTTTATTTTTTTCTTTTTTTTGCGACGCGCGGGGTCTTCTTTCTTTCTGCCCGTTCGGCGGCGACGTCTCTTGCAAGGGAGGTAATTCTCCTTTGTCAGAGACCGTCCCCAAAGCACAGCGGCAGGATCGCGCCCCCTGGCATGAGCGCCGCCGCGGACCTGAGGGTGGTGGCGGGGAGCCCTCCCTCGCCGGGCTCCGCACCCGCGCCCGCCCTTCCCCGCATCAAACCGGATCTCGGTCTTAACGACACCACGCTCTTTGCAGTCTACTGCTTCATCAAAAATTTCATCGGGTAAGAACCGTCACTATTTGTATCCCTCAATCTTCATCGCTCCATAATTTTTCTTTTTATTTATAAATCATAAATTTAAAGTTAATATTAACTAATGATTCTCGACGATATCAATTTATTTTTTTTAAATACGATAATATTTAGATAACTATATATTTTGTAAAGATCTTGTGATGTGTATTATTGTTATTGTTATTGACGAGTACCTGTGTTTTTTATCAAACGTCACTATGAAAATGGTTAATACCGATGTTATCTCGCGATTATCTGATAATAATGTTTAAGCTCTTCTTTTTGTATATGACAGAAATAAGTATTATTTTTGAAACTACCTGACTTAAATCATGGGAAAAAAATATATTTCATACGATTTTACTTAGAAATTGTCATTATGATAACAGATGAATATTTATTTTTCTTTAATAAGATTATATATGTATTTATTTTATTTTTTAAACGAAAAATATTAATTATTTTTAATCAAACTGCATTTTTATGTTTTTAAGTATCTTCTTTTGAATTCCCATATTAATTACATCGGTACTTTTGATAATAATTATTTTTAAAAGATAGTTTAAGTATAATTTTGTTTATACTTCTTTCGGTACTAATTAATTATGAGAACATTTTACTTTTTGTTAATTTCCAAAGAGGTTAATATATTTTTAATGTTTTTACGAATATTAAATTAGTAATTAGTAAAACACATCGACATCTCTTTAGTTTATTACATTCGTAATATTTAATTACCGACTAATCGCTTCCATTTTTTTTTATAATTTGATTTGTCTCTGATATTTATCTATATAATCTGCGTTTTAATGAGGTCGTTCTGTGACCCGCATTTAAATGCCTATCTTAGAACGGTTACATAAAATTGTAATTACAAATGCGCGATGTTTTCGGTTTAAAATATATCTTATTCAAGCTGTGTGAACACTTTAAATCTTGAATTGACATCAGAAATATTTTAATTTATCTTTCACACGCTTGATCTAAAATTAATATATGACTCTCGAATGTATAACAATATATTATAAAGCTTGAATTCGAATTTAAGTAACTATTATTGTATTTTATTTATTTTTTAATACAAGATAAATATTTTATTGATAAAAAAATCACTTATATTCCTTCTTATCATTTTTGTACGTATGTCCATCGAATGTAAAAGGGGATTAAACGCAATTCGTCTCGCCATACATATATACATACTTTGAGGCTCATCGATCGTTTTTTTAGGGTTGTTGCCCTGGCGATTCGTGATTGTTCACTTATCTGCGCGTTTTTTTATCATATCTTTTATGATTCCATTATAATTCCTGATATTGACTTACCGAATGTTAATAATATTTCATATTTTTATGGAGAATGTAATCTCTTCAATTTATGTTGTATTTTAATATAAATATATATTTTTTACATTTATATATTGCATCAAACCTGTTCGATATGTGTAGTAGTCCCAGATCCCTATTTTCTGTGTATAGTTTCCATGACTACTGGTTTTATTATCCTTTCCCCCTTTATTATAAGTTCTATTTTGATCTCTTCTTGTCATTTATGGCTAAATAGGATCATATATTAGTGAAAATATTATATTTAATTATTTATCTGTGCATTTAATTAATTTACATTTGAAAATAATATATAATGAATATTAATAATTGCGGAACTACTCTAGTTCTAATTCCACATCAAAGATTTTTAATTATTCTTGATACATATTTTGTAAGCATGTTGTTGTAAGGATTACAAAATAAATAATATATGAATTATGAAAATGCAATATTCAAATGTGTTTATGCATTTTTATAAATATAAAATAATTCTATATTAATTAATGTATGACTTTCAATATTCTAACTATTTAAATGAATCAAAATGTTCTTTAAAATTAAAAATCGTAAATTAGTCAATTTTACTCTTTAACATTTATTATAATCTTGTATTTGTCTTAATAAATTTAATTTAACTTAAATAATCACTATAGTAAAGAATATATTAAAATTATTTCTGTCACCTAAAATGTTTGCTTAATAATAATAATGGTTATTTATTTTAATCTAATTTCACCTGCATTTCTCAGATCGCGTGCATTCAATAAATGTTAAATTGAACCGAAAAGTTTTTTTCCCCTTTTTTATATATAACATTGTGTAAATCATAAAAATATAATATTACATTTTTTTATTTTCATAAACATTTTGAATTGAAAATTGAATCTTCCGAATTCGTAACATAATTATGTAATTCAAAAATAAGTTCAATTCTGCCATGATTTATTGGAATAAACATGGTCTGTGCAGAATGCTGATTTATTTCCACCGCAACATCGGTATTTTATATATAAAACATAAAAACTTAAAAATATAGCCAATAAAATTCAAAAATTTACTATTGGCAAAAATGTTGCCAATTTTAAGCGTTTATTTATTTTTTATTATAATTATCCACTGTCGATATTAATATACAATTATAAAATAATTACTCAATACATATGTAGGCCACCGTGCCGTGAACGGAATTTACTATACAAATCGCACGCTAATTATTAGCATGTATTCATATTATTAAACTATTTTTTTTCTTTCTGTTTATAACGTTACATAAACTTTATATTTATCGACCAGTTATTTTTTCTTTTTCAATATATCTATCAGCAATATCGATTTTCTGTTATATAAAAGAATTATGAATATAATTGTAATATATTTTATTAATCTGTATATTGATTGCTGTGCAATCTTCTTCCATTATTCCGCTTAATTAAACTACATAAATACTTGTTTTTTTACACACATCGATTGAGTAATTAAAAATAATATTTGTATATTATATCGCTGTTTTTCCAACGTTTTTTTAGCCTAAATATTTAATTATTTGGAAGTGTATTTTCCAAATTATGTTCTATCTTTTAATTCATTAAAATAAAAATTCTCTTTGATATATTTGATAAATAAATTTCATAATTTCTATATATATTATTTACTAAAAATTTCTCAATAAGTACTCCATCGATTACAAACCACTATATTATTTTTTATATTTTCAACATATTTTTCCTGTATTTTATTAATATTTTATTTTATAATTTATATTTCATATATGAATAGAAATACATCAATCATTTTATATTGCAATAATAAATTAAATTTGCTTTAATCTTTTTTTCTTATTTATTTTTGATAAATATATTTTGATTAAGATATGCTCAAATTCAAGATACAATATTACTGATTCGTAATGTGCAATAAGAATAAATTAGATATAAAAACAACAACATTATTGTAATACATTTTGCATTTAATATTTTGTATATTTAATTAATGCGTCATTAAATTAGTTACTTTTAAAAATATATTAAATTTGTTCAAGGTAAAATAATCTAAATACAATAGGAATAAATCCAAATATAAACATTAACTTATTTTAATGTGTAAACATTTGAGAATCATAAAATAATTTGTTTATTTGTTTTTGTAAAATTTCCTTATGTATTGATTTTTTTTTTTATTAAATCGAACCATGTTTATAAAATAACGATTCTATATTATATACAAGTGTATATAGAAATATTGAAACTCGTGTATATTTGAATCTTTTGCCACGTCGACAGTTTGTCAATCAACCCGATATGTATTATATTTAGAGTAGTCAAAACTGGCAAACTCCGCACATTGCTCTCAATACATGAAATTATTTTCATCGAATCGACTGTATATATGCTTTTGCGTCCTCGTATATCATCATCAAAATTGATATCATACACGTCTACGTTTTATGCTATAATTATAATAGCCAGTGATTTTCCGGTTTGCAATAAACGCAAACTCCAACAATGCACTCTCGAGTGACGACTTGGCACATGGATTCGGTATTGATGATAAGCAGTTACCTATATGTTTTCAGTTGTAATCCGTTTCTAGCACTCAATACACGCGCTCTTCCCGCAAAATTTCAAGCTGGAAATATCCCAAATCGAGCCCCAAATATCCCGATCCGTGCTCTTTTGCTATATTGCAACGCTAAAGAACAACGGCCACGGCTCCAACACCGATAGCGAGAACCATGACCGATCTTAGACTAGTTATATCGAAAAGGGTCACACCGGTGCAAAGTTACACCAGAAGGGAGCTCAGAAACAATTTTCACAAAAATATGTCCCAAATTCTCACCATGAGGTATTATAAAAATAAAATTTTATCGTGGAATTTAAATTTACATTGATTATATAGTTTTGTAGATTGAAAAAAAAACCACAACTGCGCAATATCTAAGTTAATCTGTTTCTCAATAATAATCTGTCAGTGCTGCATTTTGATTATATCACGATCTAAAGATTTCTCTTTTTACAATTCTTAATATCAAATTTATGTTTATATTCTTTATTTATTTTTCCATTTGATTAATATTTAATGCAATTATGTTTCTATAAAACATTTTTTCATTCAATATATTTTTTGGTTTTCCATTTGTTTTTATTGATATTAAAAAATCATTTACATTATGGCAACGTTACGGCATTTTAATTTATGTGCTGTAAAAAAACAGACGCTCGTGTGCTGTTAGTAATCTCATATATTTTATGTAATATATTTGTTTTCAGGTTTTTTTTTCATATCTGTTATAGATAATTTTATTTTGTCTTCACGATAAACACGTTTTACACATACCTGGCTCGCTGTAATATATATATATATATATATATATATATATATATGCTAACGAAATTCATTTTTGACTCATTTGCAACATTGACGACTTCGTTTCAATCGTAAATAATTCGAAGTATTTGCATGTTTTATTAGCATAATTCATTTTATTATCTGATTGCGTTCAATTGATTACCCAAGTGTAATTGGTCAATCGTATATGTCAAGTTCGATTTCTTTACATATTTATTTCATCCAATTCATCACATATTCCATGGCGTATGTAGATTGTCATACAGATCATATCGTAAGAAGACGACCTATTAAATTGCCGAAATTAACCCTCGTTTAAATCTCTACGATTGCATTTTATTCCATACGCTTTAACGTCACGTAAATTTATAATATTTACGCAGAAGTTTCTGTTGAAATTGAAATTTATCGTTTATTATTTGTTTTTATTTCCAAAAAAAAAAAAACAATTAGTAATCACCATCGTAACCGATAGATAATATTTGTGTATATATATACATGCACTCGGTAATGCTCTTCTGATACGATAAAACTTGGTCGATTGTACTTCACGGCTGGTCACCCACGACTGATATTCGTTATTCTGAATCATAAACAATAAGCCAACTACCGCATTTTCCGAGACAAATCCTTCGCGGTTTGACTTTGTAATCTGATCCGGCGCCTGTTAATCAAGTATTTTTCTGTTATTCCGTTGTTTTGTTTTTCGATCTGACAACAGTAGATCGCACACAACCGCTGAAATCACTCGTCAATCGGGTCAATTATTAACGCCAATAGAATACGGTCGAATTGCGCGTCTTTAGTGTGTACAAATGAATCGAAACGGTCCATTCTGTCGTCGTCTTGTGTGTCGTCAACTACATCTGAAAAACCGCTGAAGTCACGAGCCATTTTTGACTATGTGACAAGAAGAAATCGCCAGCGAATTAGTCTACCGCGATCCTCCGAATCACATGGATCATAGATATTTCATGGCCACCGTCTATCCTTTCAATTTCAAGAGACGAGGCTCTACTCCTAGTTTGGTTCAATACGCGACAATCAACGCTCAGATTCAAAAAGAACGTTTATCGCCTTCTTTGGATATAATCAATCATGCAGACACCGATGAAGATTCGTCAGATTCAGACGGAGAGCCTCAAAACTATCTTATAAGCCGTTCACATCCATCTCTCAACATATTGCACGTGACCAACATACGAGGTCGTGTCAGCATTTTAAGTTTACCGCCTTTGAGAGCATCTTCGAATAACATCATACCAAGAAATAAAGCGACATGCAAAACCTTCGGAAGCGGAGAAGATAATACTAAAAGCGATAATCAACCAGCTTTTAATGTCATCAAAAGATCCTCCAGTCAAGGAGTTTTGACGAATAAATCTACCATTTTAACACATCCATCTTCGATTATTTCAAATAATCGTCGCAACAGTTGGTGTCAGTAAGTGCATACATGCATTTTTTTTCTATTAATCGCTATCTAAATATTATTATTATCTGACGTTATCAGCCATGGTAAACATGACTATTAGAACATAATCGATCGTAGATTCTCGGTGCTCATTTTTGATCAATTACCAATAAATATAATGATGCGTCAGCATGTCGTCTCCCCTATTATTGTTATATTATTTCATGTAATGAAACACGCTCAATTGTTATAGAAAAAAATATTTAAACAAAAATAAAAAAACATTTTCATTTCATAATTGAAAACCTGTTCCGCGTTTCACGTGATAGCTTAATATATTCTTTCATGTTCCAAAATTTGCAGTTTCTATTTTTGTAAAATAGTAAATCACGATTTATGCGTGCAAAACACGCTCATTTATCACATTTTCGCTTCAAAAACATAACATTTATTTGCTCTTAATATTTATGGTACAAGACGGTGATAATTTTTCAATATCTTTACAAATATCTTCAGATTTCGCTTATTTCCTGTTCATCGTTAGTCTCAAAATCTACAGTAAATGTCTTTTTTTGAATCGTTATTTCTATTACGTTTGTATTTTGATTGAATACACATAGCCATATTTTATTTATACAACCATATATACTGAAAAATAAAAACCGACATTCACACGTTATTCAGTTTACATTTTACTTGGCTAACATAAACACAAGGTATTTATTCGTTTCTATTTCTACGTGTCGAAAAATCTTTTATTTTTTCCTTCTCTCTCTCTCTCTCTCTCTCTCTCTCTCTCTCTCTCTCTCTCTTTCTTTCTATTTTTCTTCCGATCTTTGAACTCAGATTATTTTGACATCTTTTTATTCTTTTTTATTTTATGCGCACAATTTTATCTGGATGATTAATTCTGTTATATTTCAGATCTAATTTATATATTACTTATATATATATATATATATATATATATATATATATATATATATATATATATTCACACACATCACGTGTTGCTTTTTTAGTTTTTATTTATCTTTCTTTATATTTAATCTAGAAATACAACTACAGATTAACAAATATTGATTTTAAAATAGGTCAAAGATATTTACAATATACAGAAATTGTAGATAATATTCATTACAGCTGCAATAAATATTATCTATAAAACTTAAAATAAATTTTAGGTAGTCATTAATGTCAATAAAAACGATTGTTTTTTTTTCGATTTCATAACTACGTTGTAAATACCAATTAAAATCATTATCATTATTTTCCGATGTAAAAATATTAACACTATATTAATATTATTTGTAGGTCCCACACATATTAAATTTATATCTCAAAATATAATGAAATTTTGCTTTTATCTTCTATTTATGTTATATATATATATATATATATATATATATATATATATATATATATATATATATATATATATATATATATATATATATACTTATACTATCTTACTTTTCGTTGATGCTTATTAAAACCACATCATCTAAGGATCGTTTCAGTTACATATGTTAGATAAATCATTTATTAATAAAAAGCGTTTTCATTAATTTTGTATATAATATAAGCTGTCGGTTTTTTTTCAAATATTATAATTTACTTATTCATTTTCAATATATATTTGTATTTTATTGTACGATCATGTAAATCTCTCTTCGGTGCGTTGATTTTCCGCAAATAGAAAGTCAGTATGATTACAAAACGAGTTTTGTGCACATTTTTATTTAGAAATAAAAAGTATAAATAAATGTATGTCGACTTATATATAATATAAAACTGCCAACTCGTAAAAGCTGATTCGACCGAGTGATCTTTGAATATGCGTTCATTAATTAGCATACGAAAACAGTTCCTTCGTATTATTGCCATTTTAGCAAAATTCAAGATTTTTCTTTTGTGATTTTATATATCTACGCGTTATTCTTTTTTTTGTGTATGTGTGTGCTTTTGTTAACTCTCGTCGTTTAACGTGAACTTGATGTTTTTAACCTTTGACTTACAAATTGGCTGTCATTCCATCGTCAACCTCGTTGTCCTAAAAGTTAAATTATAATTTAGGTGACCGCTTAAACCGTTATATTCTACGTTGAATATTTCTATTTGTCAGTATGAAATATTTTGATTCGAGTATTCTATTTAAATAAAAATTGCTAACATTGCTATCAAATAACTATAATACCATAAAATCGATTATCACATAACATTCAAAATTTATTTTGAAATAATATATATTATCATATATGTAAAGATAATGTATTAATCATAATTTCAAAGGAATAAATATATTGAATCCTTCATTAGAAATAAATATCTGAATATATATCGTAAAATTGGCAAACCGATTTGAATGGAAAATAAATCAGCGCCCTAAAACTAAAATAGACATCTCAGGTTCACAAGGCCTATAACGTCACTAAATTTCAATTAAATTATCACATGACAAACGTTTTGATCTTATAACAATATTTCCCTTTTCATCATCGCACATTCACGTGATATTCTTTTTCTAAAAGCAAATTTTATAATTGGAAATTCAATACAAGGTACTATTGACGTAAAATACAAAAAATATAATACATTTTTTTTATATTTTGTTACGGAATTTATTTCTTATTACTGCCTATGATTGAAAATCTATTAAATTATATTTTTTTCATTTCGAGTTACAATCATATATGTGCAAGGTCGATGAACATTTCCTATATTTAAATATTAGCTCATTTGAAAATTTCAAAATCAAGTTAAGGAAATGGTGACGTAATTAAACTATGACTTCATTTTAGTTTAGATTTTTCTAAATGATATTAGCTTTAACATGCGCAAAAGTTAAAATATTTTATTACGTTTTTTTTCTATTAAATTGCTTTATAATAAACCTTTGAAAATCGAACAATAATTATTGTATTACACTGTTTAAATGAATTGCATATTTTGATATTTAATTCCATTATGTCATCAACTATGAAATAACATGATATGTGGTTAATTTTTGCGGTAAATATTTATCTAAATATCATCAGCAATTATTTTAAGAAATTGTTGTTCAAAATTCAAATTTTCCACTTTCTTATTTTGCCTCATTTTTATTACTAACTTTATATTGAGAAAATTTGTATATTTATCTCATTTATATTTCCATATCCATAATAATATTGAATTTTAGTTGAATCATTTAAGAAATATAAAATTAATATACATATTTAATATTCTTCAATTCAAATTCCAAATTCTTGTTTGTTTTTCAATATATTATATTTAATATAAAGTTAATAGCACAACTTTGATGATATAAAATCCATTATGTATTCTTAAAATTACAACTATATTTACTTAATTGGGTTGTATAAACTAATTTTACACGGTTAATGAAGCACAATCAATATGTATAATAGTGTAACTTTTTTTCTTCATTACGAGAAAAAATAGACCAACCTGTATAAAGTAGAGAACCTGATAGCGCTTTACCAATTTAATTTTCCGTTATTACGTCAATCTGTGTGTATACAGTAAACGTTCCTTTGAACCTTGCGAACACGTTAGGAAAACTCTACTGCTGCATTTTCTGACGAGAGCCAATGATGCAAGAAAATTGTGCAATGCGCGCCATCGTAGACACACACATATATACACTCTCAAATAGAAATATATTTGTATAAAATGTATTTACATACACACAATACATATATAGCAGATGTCTGCTAGTAGTAGCAGCAGGGAGAGACGCGAGGCGCCGGCGTCGACTCGAACGGAGAGCCAGTCTCCAACGGCGCGTCGTGACTGAAATACGTACTGCGCCATCGAGTTGCGACGTTTTTCCACCATAATTTTTCACACAAATTTACAATCCGGATGATTTTTTTCGTAATTGTTATACGTAGCCGCTAGTTCGTACATAGTAACGCGGATAATTCATCGTCTGGATGCAGGGGTGCGTGTTGCCGGTTCGCGGGCCGTCTTATCGATTGTCAGGAGGGCGCGCCCGTCCACCACCCTCTGATATGCACTACCACGCCATCATGAACAAACAGGATCTTCTCAGAGAAGTTGTGGTCAAATATATTGACTACTTTTATCCGCTGTGAGTTTCGAATCGTGTACATATATATTTATAAAATGTATTGAAATTTTGTCCAATATAGAATCGCCGTCCTTTTATGTTTGGGCCATGGTCATTTATAGCATTGTTCACTGGTGACTTTTCACTGGCGAGAGAACGGTTAAATATCCAAAAAATTCACAATTTTTCAATGGTGGCGATATCTATGTGGCTCGGTGTTTAAATTTATTAAAAAAAAATGGAATACGACTTTATGGTGAATAAATGCATATCATGTAGCTATCCATAAAAAAACATCGTACACTTCTATATTTGGAAAATAACTGTACTAAAATATTAACCTTTTATTTGCTTTACAATTTTAAGCATTGATTATTATTGCTGTAAAATTCACAATATCTCTCTCTATCTACGTCGTAAATTCATGTAACTAGGGATTTGCTATTCGTAATTTCAATATATTTATTTATTCATAATGTTTATTTATATTTAATTTATAGGTTATATTAATTTTTGATTTTTTTTATAAAAAAATGGGATTTACATATTTATAAAGTATTGTAAATATTCTATTTAATTATCTATTTTATTTATTTTTTATTGAGTACTATATTAAAAATTTCATATTTATTTATTTCACAAGACTGTGTTTATCATAGAGTTATAATATTATTTATATAATTATAGTAAAACAGTAAAATGTTTCTATAATATTTTTTTCTTATATATTTATATAAGATATTGTATTTCAAAATGTTTTTTTGAGACTGAAATTTGCATTATTTTTACACCTGTGTTCTTTTATTATTTTGGAATGATAAACATGTCACTCTGTCAGTTACAAATTTTTCGATGACGTCAACAGTTGAATTGATACACAGGATGTTTTTTTTTTGCTTTCTTTAACGCAATTAACAACCTTTTGTATATACAAAAATAATAATAGAGAAAAAAAACACCTTTCTTGTTCCTTATTGACATCGTACGTGTGGCGTTTTAACAAAATTTTCACGTAGAAAATCGATCGTTCTCAATGACCTTTTCACATCAAATTCTTCGTAATGACACAAAGTGTGTATTGAAAAAAAATAATCAAGGTGAACAATAAGTATATTTTTGCGGCATTACTTTATGATTTTTTTATATACATTAATTTAAAATTAATGTTGTCTTCCAAGAAATAATTCGCTTCAATAAAATTCTAGCATTTTTCGATTTAATTAGCGTATATTTTATAATTTTGCGCATTCATTTAAAATATTAAATGTCATCTAAATTTATCCGCTTTGTTGCCTTTGATCATCGAATATTGGTTTTCGATGCTGAAACGCACCGCAGATGTTTTGACGATTTAACTCGAAATACTCATGAAAACCACAGTTCCAATCGTAACCATTTATTTATTTGTGTATATATGTTTTTATTTATTTTTGTTTTTATTAACGTATGATTTTGTGAATACACACTCTCGAGATTGACCCAGTTTCTGCTTCTTTATTTTTTCGACAGCACCCAAAATAAATTATCTTTACTTATCTTCTTAGTTCTCTTTCTTTCGTATTTGATATATTTTTGTCATTTTTTAACATATATTCTAATAATCTATTTCTTATATAAGTAGAACACGTCTAATTTTAAATATGTTTCGTACGTGTAATATGTATTAATTCTGTATTTTTTAGAATTATTATGATTATTTTGATTGTAATTCGTATTTGATTAAAATCAAATCGTTAAGTTATTTTTAACAATTTCAAATATATTCTTTTTTCTTTTTTGTTTGCATACATACAATGTTTATTTAACCTGCGACTTAAAAAAATCAATAAACATCATTGTTTGTATTACTACTGTTTGTTAGTCATAATGCTAAAAAGTGTTTTTCATAATTTCGTGTGATAAGAAGATCGTACATGTTGTATAATATTTGTCCAACTTCAAGGTTTTCGTTTTATTATTCACACTTTTGATAACACAACGTATATCCATATATGGTGCAGTAAAAAATAAAAAAGAATCGAAATACGCGCACATTTTTAAACCATGTCATCGACGAAACCCATAATAAACAGAACCGTGTGGAAGTGTAAAATAAAAAAAAAAAACGACGCGTATCGTTTTTCCTAGAGCTATCCGAACTCTTGAATACTTTCACCTGAGTGAAATATAAAAAGAAAGATATTGTTGCGGTCGTGCCGTTTGTTAACCAACAAATGATACGAAATATATAGGGTTCGGTTCTCCTTTGGCTGTGCGGAGTTCCGCTCCGAATCATCCGACCGGATCCGACGCCTCGTGCTCCGCTGCTGCCGTGTGCCAATTTCACTTTACTTTTATATTATTTTCGTTTTTAAACGTCGCTGTATATGTTACTGTTAAAGCGTATAATTTTCTAGCTTTGTAAAGTAGTAAAATAACGTTGCGTTTATTACGATGATTGATTATACTTTATTGCAGATCTTTGGATTTACTATTATATATAGTTTCACTTATTATTTTTATTATATATTGTAACTAAATAAGAATTTATATTTAAATCTATTTAAAATATTTAGTTCATTAACCTTTTCAACAATTAAAAATATTAAATAATTGTTATTGATACTGTACTTTAAAAATATGTACAATAATCAGATTGATGAAATCTTTTTCTGAAAAATAATGACTTGTTTTTATACTCATTTTTTTATTTCTTTTTTTACAGTGCGTCCGGAACAAGCGCGGTGGCCATCGATAATAAGATCGAGCAAGCCATGGTAAGTCATTTTTGTTATATAAATTTATAGCTATATACGATACTACAAGTAGTGATTTTTAATTTTACATGAAAAAGGAAGTAAACAAAAAATAATTATTATTTAAATTTTCGACAAGATAATTAGATACACTTGCTCTATTTTACCATAAGGTCATTCAATCGTATTCGGAATATTTTATTAAATGATTCATTGAAACATTAACATAATTATTTATGTATAGCTTTTATCATTCAATTATATATTTGCATTTAATCTGTAGACTTTAACCTATTTACAAATATTATATATCACATAAATAATGTTTAAAATATAAAAAGAATTGCATTTTGTTTTATCAAGGCATTAAAAAATATTATTCGCACTCGACATTAAACAATATTTGATCGAATCCATCACAAACCAAAAACGACGATGATGCAGCATTCGATTCGGTCATTTCTCGGAAAGAATACATTTTATTATATATTTTCGTGACAAAGTCCACTTAATTCGACCGACGATATCTATATGTCATAATTATAATTTTAAACGTGAAGTCACGCGAATTAACCAACCTCCCGTACTTTTCCGTTTTCTTTCGATTCTCTTTCGGGTTCATGGGAATAAATTACGATTACGATTTACCTTATGAGTAATGTAAAACCCGCGTATGACGTTTGTTTAAATTCGCATTACTCATTATAATATTATATCAGCTGACTATATTTTTTCTATAAAAAAAAAAGAAATTTTCAAATAAGTACCGTGTCTACGCATATCTTATCTCGTTCTATGCGATGTCTGGTTCATTGTACTATTACCTGAAAATTGAATTGCTGACTTATAAATAATACATTTACATACTTCATAGATTTAGCTTTTTTTTTACCTGTTCGTAACTGTATCGATTCATTTTCGTCTGGAAAGTAATATTTTAAGACTCGTTACCGATGTATGACGAGGTCGCCGCTACCAATATTCGAATAATAGTAATAATAAAATATAATTCGAATCGAATATATTGCTTGCTATGTACGAATGTAAAATTTTCGACCTCACGCAGAATTAATTTCTCATAACGTATACGTATAATAAAAAGTTCACGTTTCGCAAAACAAACTTTATAAACTTAGTATAATATGAGGGCAATTTAAATGCCTCGCTTAAACGCGTGCAAATTCTGTTCAAAGTTTTATTTTGCAGAAAAATATATATATACTAAGTTTGTGAAATATGATTCCGTTTTGCATTTTTCGAACATTAAAAATACTAATTTCAGATACTTATTTAAAAATATATTTATATTATTTTTTATATAATAAATCTAAAATATTAAATTACAGTTAAAAACATTATTTAAATCTAGAAAACAGTTACCTTTTATAAAATCATAACTTTTATAATTTTATTAATACTATTAATTTGAGATACATCTTTATAGTAGTTGGCGTTTATCTCTTACTGTTTAATTTATATAATACATATGAATGTAACTAAATTTGAATATCCCTATTATTCCAAATGATGATGGTATTAGTAAAAATGTTTATTATTTTTAGAAAATTTTTCTAACAATTGAAAAATAAGTCATACATTTTATAATTGAAATGTTTACAATATTAATCGTGACAAATTTGAAATATTTCATTTTCTTTACATTTCCAAATTTCGTTAGTGCTTTGCTGTCGCATTAAATCAAAACGCAAAATTATGAGTCACATTAAACGTACACATCCATAATATAAGGTATGCGTGTGTGTGTATATATATATATATATATATATATATATATATATATATATATATATATATATATATGAAATGATACGGAAATAATGGCGTTTGTGACGAGTGGTGTTTCTGCGATTTTTTTTTGAGGGTGTTGTTTGAAAACCGGGGCGGTGCTCGTGCCTGGGGGGCGGCGTTGTCTATAGGCGAATGGCTCAGGGCGCGCGAGTGGCGCAGTACGATCGATACGAGCCGCCGGGTGCAAAAACGCGAACGTGGTCGCCCTTCAGCGTATTGCCCTTAAACGGGACACTTTAACCCCAATATAACATATATACACACACACACACACCCTACTGTATCACCTTAACCTTTTCGCTGCTGTGACTCCCGTTTCTTTTCTTTCTTTTTCTTTTTTTTAAATGACACGTGCTCGTTTGTGTTTGTTTACATTAAAACGATTATGTTTGTTTATATTTACGGTATTATTGTTGAACATATCGGTACTATTGTATTATTAGTTCATATGATAAGTATCATATTAAACTCTTATTTAATATATCTTAACGTTTTTTCTTTTATCATATTCTACAATTTAGTACAGTGGTTTTTAACCTTTTTGAAGTCACTGAACACTTTTGACCATGAGGTAAATTTGCGGAGCACCGAAATCATTATTTTGCAATAAAGTTAAATATTCCATTAAGATATGGTTGAAGTCAACACTCTAATTTGAATTTTAAAATTTCGCGGAGTACCGATTCAAGACCACTAACTTACTGATTTTTAATCAACAATTCACATATTTATTTATTTCTAAAATTTTTAAGTAAATCTACACTTTCAATCTATATTAAATGATTTTTCATCTTGTATCATAATTTACTTCGTATAAAAGTTATTTCAATTGAAACTAATCAGTAAACAAAATTATATATGTACATATCACTTCAATATTATGAAATAATACTGCACATGACCCAAGTTTATTAATAAGCATAAAATTCAGCTGATAATTATTAAAAAAAAAAGAAGCTATTAACGTATTTATAATTTTTGCGTCGTATTTCGCATGTGCGCAAATTATTATGTTAAAGCAATAATAATAATAATAATCTTTTAAACAAATATTTTTTTTGCAGATGACAACATAATCGCATTAATTTATTATTAATATTAATTATGTAATCGAAACGCGTTTCGATTAAAATAACACGATACATATTCCAAATCATGATGAAAATTGTCTGAAACAACTATTCGAATAAAGATTCGGAAGTTCGATAGCGACAATTATTATTATATCTATATTGATCAGTTTCTAAATTTTCACACCGAATTCACGCAATCCGTACATTTCCAAGGCAATTTCGTTTATTTATTTTATTCCGTTTTGTTTCAAGTTTTAACTGTATATTATTTTAAACACGCACATTATATATATTATATAATTGAAATATATATATATATATATATATATATATATATATATATATATATATATATTCTTCTCAGATATACCGTTTGAACGACAGTTGTTCGCAATCGCTACTGTAGCATCTTCTAATACTGTAATTGCAATATGTAATAATGTTAACGATATCTGTCCGTAACAGTAATGTACAGTATTGATCGTTGACTTTCATTAAATTTTTATATTGATAATATGTCACGTTATAGGTCCGAAGTTCGCTCTTATCACTTTAAACTATGTGCCTTTTTTTGCCTTAATTTTTAACAAAATATTTCTTTTATTTATCTAGAAATTTACCCACTGTCGGATTAACGATTTTATACATATACCACATTGATATAATTTGTATTATTATAAAATTAAATACATATTTTTATTAATGAATTGTTCTAAAAATGAAAACTAAATAATTACCAATAAATAATAAAGTTATAAATTTTGTCTTGATAACAGGAATTATAAGAATTATGTTACAACAAAGATTACATCAGCATAAAATATAATATTGTGTGTTTGTATATGGATAATGCTATATCCGTTTATAAAATATTTCAAAATTATTATCATCATTATTATTGGTAAATAGTTTCAGAAAATTCATATCCTCATATCAATTGTCATCGATCAATATTAATAACACTTAATTTTAGAACACATTATGTTTACTTCTGAAATACACGTGTCAATGTAATTTTCTATTTTTATATTTTGAAATCAAAGTAAACGTTAGTATTTAATGATTTTTCTAATTTTATTTATAATAAAAGTGTAATTACGTAATATCATTATATAATTTTATAACTTCTCCGTATCGATAATTGTTTTCAAGCTAATTAATTACAAATTTTATTTTCTTATTTATCATTTAAATATATTTATCTTAATTATTCGAATATAAGAAATAGTTTTAGTTTTAAGAATTATAAATATTAATTCAAATTCATATATATATATATTTAATCCATATTTTTTTAACGCAATTATCATTTTCCTAATACATAGATAAGAAAATTATCTAAAAACATACGAATCATCCAACAACGCTCTTAATCACTAAAACATGTTTTTATTAGATTTTTTTCCGCAATTTCAATTTTTTTACCTTTTCGTACGCAACGAGTTGAATAACCTTACGAATAAATAATATTACACGCTTTGAGTACATGAAAAATGTCTAAATGGATGAATAAATATATTTCTTTACGTTTAAAACTTTTTTTTTACACCTCTTGTACATGTTGTTGTGTGAGCTTTTTTTTACCGTTCTCTCCCGGCATATAGTAAAATAAACGTATAACGACGTTTATATATATGTAAGGATATTTCTCGGTATAATAAATGGGTCAAGGCTGTTCAACCCCCGAGGGTTGCGATTTTCCCGGTATTTTCCCCAACCCTTCAATCGTCTGACGTACATGCGATACATATATGGTATATGCTCTGTTCGTAATATACTATTATTTTTCATACCGTTATAGTTGACATCAAAATGAATATTTGAACGTGTTTATTGATTTTGTAATCAATAATTATATATATCGGCCATGAAAATTTATTTGAAAATGTTTATTTTTCACTTCTGTATCTATACGATCGTATAGTTAGTGTTAAATGGTGTTGTAATTATATTGATTTTATTTAATTTTATATGAAATAGTTTTAAAACTAATTTAGGTATATTTCATTGAGTTTTGAAATATTTATCTCTTAAAAATATTGAAAATTAAACTAGAATGTTTTGATTTATTTTTATAGTCTACATGTTATTTATTTTTATAGTCTAATAATATAATTTTTAATTTATAAAAATCATTAAACATTTTTTTATACAATAGTTCGTTATTGTGAGCGCATTTCCTCGGCATGTAATAAAGATCAGAAATCGACACGCATGGTCCGCGTGCCTAGCACTCACGTCATACAATCATGTGTTTATTTATGTTTATTCGACGATAACCTGCTGGAACCAGTTCTTCGTTGTCTTTCTTGTTACCTCTTTTATACTTTGATGTGGATGAGGCTTCTTTTTTTTATTATTATTATTGTTGTTTTATTGCGAACGAGTCCGGTCAGCATTTGTCATCATTTTCCCTGTTTGTCGCGTCAAAATATCTCGAATCGATTCATTGAATTATTTATTGACGCACATCGTTGACAATTCATCTTTTTATAAACCAATGTAGATTCGGTTATTTTTAGATATATCGACAAGCAAGATACTCGATTTATTCGGTCAAGAGTCTTTTATCGATTGTTCTTCAAATGTTGCAACACCTGCAAATATGTAGATTCTTCAACTATTTTTCACAATATAGCATTTGTTACAAATAAACATGTTTTTCGTCAATTTTGCATTTTTGTTTTTATTAAATTTAACTCGAAATCGTCTACTTTTCATTATTTATTACAAACACGTGCCTATAAAAACGGTAATAATAGACTGAAATATATGTTTTTAAACTTAATTTTATTTGACGCTATAATCACAGGTGTGAAATATAGCGCTTTTAGTTCGTTTACATCTCTTATCATAAATCCGTTTGTGTAATTTGTACGTCTGATAATTTTGTTTGCGAAAAAAAAACGTCGAAAACAAGTAGACTAAAAGGCGACTGATAAACTCTTATCTATCTCTGAATTTTCTATTGTGTTTTGCGATGATAGAGCAATGTAATGTAACTTTAATAAAGTATACTATTTAATGATTTTATGATGTTTATAAATTCATATATATCTTTTTTTTGAAATTATTACCATTTTATTATTCGGATTTTTCAATTCTCTAAAATGACACGTCAACATTATTTTATTTTTATATGCGTTTATAATATTTATTTGTGATTATAATCGTAATTGCTCATTGTCATCATTATCGTTATCGCTCACGCGTTTACGTCTTTTTTATAATATATAAAAAAACATGATTTTGTTTGTTTTTGCATACCTGTTATTAATTGTTTATTTATCCTCATTATTTTTGTTTTGGATGTTTATTATCTTAGATGTTTTTAAAAACATTCAATTAAAATTATCATATATATATACGTTCGGAAATTATCGCATGTTCGTCACATAATATATTTTTGACATATATTTATATAACAATAAAAAAAATATTTAGATCATAATATTTTTTTAATTTAACGTTAAATTAATTTGGTGCCCGTATTATTCGTGAAGGTGATTCAGATCATTCGACGATTCCATTGTACTATATCAACTCTTTTTGACCCCAAACTCCCAATTGCAAAATTTTACTTTTAAACATACACTGTAGTAGACATCCGAGTGTTATTTTCCCTGTAGAAGTAGCTAAATGACTTGTTCTACTAGTCTTTTTTTTTTAATCAGCTTAACTGTTAATTCACCAACTATAGAAGCAGCACTTCTCGCTTTGTAACTGTTTCAGAATTGTCAAGTTCAAGATTTTACTTTATAAAGTAATAATTTTATTTTTTATATATTAATAAAATAATTTTAATTATGGGTTAAATATAAATTATCCTGAAATTTTACTTCTATCCCGTTTATGTATTAAATTATACAATCTAAAATTAACCAACTCTCTTAAATTCGTTCTTCAAAAATAGAAAAATCTCGTGTATCCGCCGAACAGGGCAACGTGACCTTTGCTTTTATTGCTATATAATTTCTTCGCGTGAATAATTAACTAATGTTTGACCGCAGTCTTTAAAAATACTGCCGCAGGCCGTTTTAAATTTCTTTCGTGAAACTTTCTTTTCCAAGGACCGCCTGTATTTAAGTAATGATTATAATAATGCCTTCAATTTATATATCGTATATAAAAACAAAACTATACCTTGTCTTTTAGTGCCGCGACCTCGTTTAATTTTTCAATAGTTTTTCCGACTACGCTAACCGATCATATTGTACTCGAATGCGAAAAACTCGTTTCTCGATCGATTTTTCCACTTTTATTATGCGCCGCTTCGTCGTTCAATGTCATGTCACATTACGCACGATTTATACACTTCCTGTATAATTAAATCCCTCTATGTGCATTCCTACAGTTTTTCTCTCGTTGTAGTTATATATATATATATATATATATATATATATATATATATATATATATTCATTTTTTTTCATTACAATCATGAACGCCTACCATCAATCAGTGCGTTAAAATAATCGTCCATTACTCAACTCGACACAAATACATCGTGCATTTATGCTGCTGCACATATTAAATCGTATTCAACGTATATAAAATTCATAATGTCCGTCTGAATATAATGAATTTCGAGATCAAATAATTTTTAAAGACAAAAAAAGTAAATGAATTAGACGTAGAAATGATGACTCGATCCTGTATAAATAAATCGCTTCTGTAAAAAACTAAAATGAAACATCCCACACGAACACGATTATTGTACCACTGATTTTTTTTTTATATTTCAATTAATATATATATATATATATATATATATATATATATATATATATATATATATATATATATATATATATATATATATATATATATATATATATATATATATAAGATTTATTAAAATAATATATACGGGCAAATTATTATCTCGTAGTTTCTGTGAAAAATAACATACTATTTATTCACACCAACTATATAATTTCATCGAACTGATAATACGTATCAAAATATTGTTACCATATTTGGTTATAGTGGGACCATAGAATAGTTGTTAATTTTTGAACATCGAATTGTTTGTTTTCTATTCTTTCCTCGTAATCATTTAACGCAAAATTTTTATTCACATTTAATTAACATTAAACCGACCAATTTACAACACAATTTGTACGATTACCCCACTTTTATTCTTACAATGTGTTTAATATGAAAATTTATGTTAAAAGCACGTGCTCTCTCATACCGAAATCGCTCCGTGTGACAGTAATTTATATAGAACAACATTTATATATTTATAGAATATCTATTTTTTTAAACTGGAAAATTTGCCAATTTTCACAGAACGACGCTCCGTTCTGCGATTACAATTCATTAAATTTTTGGACTCAATTTATTATCGTGTATTCCTTTAATTGTCGACGTACATACGTTTATTATTTCTTCGTAAAATGCGGTTACTAGTAATTATCGTCGAGTTAATAAATTATTTTTTGCTATTACTTCAAATACTCGTTGGTCTGATAGTGTTAATGCCTACGTAAGCACTGATAGAAATATATATATATAAGTACGCTGTGTAAACCCGCAGACAAGCAGTCGCCTTCGTAGTTCGCTACTGAGCACATTGCTCGTTCATATCACCGCAGTGATTTTTTCTTTCTTTATTTCATTCTTTTTTTTAACTTTCATACTTACTCTTTTATTATTGTATCCGTCGTCATCATGAAAATACCGCGAGATCAGGAAGCCGAAGCAACTTGCCTTTATGAAATCAGACAACGGGGACAAAAGGACGTTTGCTACGTCGTAGTTCCCAATCCTAATGTAATTATTTATATATATATATATATTTATGTGTATATATTTTTTTTAATCTTCATCATGTTGAAAATCCGCAGTGGTTTTTAAATATGCCCGTATTTAATAATTTATATAATCTTAATTTTTGTCATAATCAATTGAACGTGTTTGTATTTTTCCATGCGGCATATTTGCAGTATTTTTTTTTCAAGGGCATACAGTTTTCTGATTTTATTATCGATATTATTTTAAATTGTTCAACAGTGTCAATACTAATGAACGTATAAAACTAACTTTTATCTTCACGACGTACGCTTTGATAATCATTAATATATATATTTTTTTTAAATATGACATTATCGCTCAAGAGATAAAATAATAAATTCACAATTTCCACTTATTTTGAAATGTAAAGATATTTAGTCGCCTTTATCTTGAGTTTCTGACGGAAGGTTATTAATTCGTTTAATGAGTGTATGAGATTACAAACTTAATTGCATTTAATTTTGTTTTTGTTCCTTATATTTTATTTATAATACGTATTAATTTTAGTATTAATTACTCATCGATTAATGTATATTGATTGACATATTTATTATCTATATAATAATGCATAAAATTAATATTCTGATCAAATTTTTAACACTATGAAGAAAATTACTATTGGTTTTAATTATTGAAATTACTTCCATTTTCTCATTTAATAGAATACGAATCGTTAAATTTAATGAATACTAAAATATTTAATTATTTTATATATAATGTATTTTAAATTAAAGTCAATTAGTTTATTTCATCTACTATACCAATAAAAATATATTCTCATTTTACCATATATTCTAATTGGTGATTATAACGTGTTTCAGGATCTGGTGAAAAGTCATTTGATGTTCGCCGTTCGCGAGGAAGTGGAGGTGCTTAAAGAGAAAATAGCGGAGCTAATGGAACGTATTAACCAGCTCGAAATGGAAAACAGCTTTCTGAGGTCGCAAGCGTCTCCAGAGACACTTGCTCAACTGGCGACTCAGTCCAACAGCACTAGCCCTCCTGCCGGACCAGTGTCCTAAAGAAGATCGCGATGCATATTCATATTGTTTTAAATATATTTTAAATTTGCAAAATTGTTGTCGTTGTCGTCATCACATCTAGTTTTCAATGTCATTTTCCACGACAGAATGATGTTTTGCGCACACATTTTTATAATTTGCCAACGGAAAGTGAATTGCGCAGAGCCTGGTGTCGCAGTGAGCGTTGGATTAAATTCATAATCAGAATGGCGAAACACCTGAAATTCTTTAGAATGAGCTGCGATGGCGTTTAAGCGACCTGGTGCTAAGTACCCTGAGCGTTTAAAGGGAACTTGAAAGTTACAGGAGTCTAGTCGAATAGGTTTATTAAAAATTTTTAGGCATCTATTTTTCTATTGAAAAAAGTGTAACGGAATTGTGTGGACTTAAAAAAAATTGCGCATTATTAGTCTTTTATAAATATGTGAGACATTTGTCTATTTGTGATTGTAGAATGGAATCTCTGATATATTATTGTATTAAGCGTATATGAATGATTATTTATGAAAAGACTGGTATAACGACTGCTGATTCTGGATGCACTATTTTTGTGTTAATTAAAAATCTCTTGTTAAATATTTTTTAATACTAGTATTTGTTCTGCTAGCTTATAACTAAATCAATCGTTATATATATATATATATATATATATATATATATATATATATATATATATATATATTGATGGATATATTTTTTATTATTAATAGTTATATTAAATCTGACTATCATTCTGCAAACTTCCATATAATATATCAATATGAATTATTTCATTCTATTCCTATTATAATAATTATTTAAAAGTTTCTTTCCACTAAAATTACATTATTATTATTATTATAATTCATTTTTACATATTCGGAGTGATTTTATTAATGAAAAGTGACATACTATTATTAATTTAACTACTTACTTTTATTATATAATAAAATAGATTCTTTTTCATCATCGAAATTTGCTTTTGAAAAATTAGCAAGTTTTTGCTTCATCGTAGTGTAATGATATATTACATTAAATTTAATTAAAAAAAACAATTTCGCCTTTATTTAAATTTATTATATTTAAAATAAGAACACAAATTACTCTTAAATATGATAGAAATGCACTATAATTTTAATTCAATTAATATACAAATTCGTCATTAAATAAAGAACTACATTTTTTTATAATTGATCAATCGCATTGCATTTGATTCACAATTATGCACTAGTTTTAAATACATGTATTAATATAAAATAAAATGCCTTTTATGAATGCATAAATATTGAATCTCGCACAGATTTGTGAAAAATTTTAACTTTAATATAATCCATTTTTTTCTAAATATGTGTGAGGTTTCTTTATTTTACATTTTATGCAATTGATTTGTAATTCTATAATTTATTCATATCATTTTTATTCATTATCGATTTTTTTTATTAATTTAATTTAGTGAATGGCTTCTGAGTAGTTAAATACATATCTAGGTATTTATTTTAAATCTAGTTTAAATACGTTTCTGCATAAATATAACTTTTACTTAAAAAAAAAATATAAATTTTAGTCAGAGTTTATGCATTCATAGTTTGTATCTATGAGTTTTGTTGTTTAGCTAAAAACTTAGCAAAACTTACATATGTAGCCAGCCAAGTTCGATGAAAAGGCTTAAATAATGTTATTATAAAAGTCATTATGGCTGTGCGGTATTTTAAAATTGTATATTTTATAGTAAATCTAATGTATATATAATATTTAAAAAAAAAACGATTTTATTGTAGGTCTTCTATTTTTTTTATTACATTTGTCAAATTAATGAGTGTTTTTACAATCTCTACGTTATCTTTAATAAAAATGTATTATCTTTTGTTTGTTTTTCTGTTTTTTTTTCAACCATTAAATATTTATAACTTACATTTATATTATTATATTATATTTAAGTATTCCAAAGCAATGCTAAACATTGTTAGGTTCTGATATAAATAAGTTTTTTTTATTATAATTATTATTTATGTAAGAGTACAGTAAGAATATAAACTGTGAATTTAAATATTCAATTTTTGTTTGTAACGCTGAGTTAATCTTATTTTTCATATCATTTAGTTGTAAACGTTATATATATATATATATATATATATATATATATATATATATATATATATATATATATATATATATATATATATATATATATATATATATATATATATATATAAAGCTTTTGTATATATAATAAGAATATATTTAAGAATAGTATTATTTTATAGAAATTCTAAATAAAATATGTATAAATAGCTAATGTGAATATAATTTTTATTATATTATACGATGTTTTGTATGTTTCGAAGAGTTGATTCTATGAACAAACAATATGGACGAGTACCGATTTTCGAAAGAAAGAGATTTGTAGGTAAAATTACGACAATTATTATATAAAAATATAAATTATATTGTCTATATAAATGTAAATATATTGTTCATTATAGCTTACCTAAAATGTTCCTTATCCAATAAAAATTGATAATATATATATTTGTTTTCTTTTAGAACCTTCTCTGAAATTCTATAAATGTTCGTTTGATTTGCTTACGTTATTTACTTTGATTACAATTAAGTATTAAAATTAAGTTAAATTTTATAAAAAGTACTTTTTTTTCACCACATTAAGACCTCACACACATACATATTACCATATCTACAAACAAATATAGTTTTCTCCAAATCTTGAATAAATATAATTTGTTATATAGTTCAATTATTTTTTTTATATGCTAAAATAAAGTTAAATCATTTAATAGAATTCATTATAATCGTTTAATCGTCCATTCGTAAAGTTTTCATCTTTTCAATCCAAGTGATAGTTTTCAAGATATAAGCGAAAAACTGAAAAAAAAACTATTTCATAAAATAAGTTCCATACTTCTTCTGGAGAGAGTACTACTTTTTTAATATTTATTCATTTTCTTATGCATTTAACTGCCAGTGACATAAAAACGTTTTGGATCAGATTTGTGAAAAATAAAAATTAAAAAAACTGAAATGATTAACATGAAATGTAACAAGTGTTTATTATGAAAGAGGATTTGCTTTACAGTTTTTTTTACTTTGATATTCCCATAAAATAGATTTGTTTTCAGATAATTGTTCATTTTAGTCCTATTTTTGAATGCTTTTACGAAAAATTAGTAACAATTAAAAATGTAACTTTATTTAGTGAAAAATATTTTACTCATCGACACTTTCAATATATATTTCGAAGATAAATCCGGAAAATTTAAAAATAGTCAAATTTATTAAGATAAGCTTCCTCTTTCGAGAGTGGAACATGTAATTTGATTGGAATAAACATTTTTGAATTATCATGAGAAAATATCAAATTTGCAGGTGAATAAATAAACAGATTAATTTTTATAATTTTATTTATTTTGAAATATAAATAGAAATAATATTTAATCACATTTTTTAAAAAATAAAACAATATAAACACCACAAATTTTAAACTTTGAGTTCACAATAATTTTATTTCAAAAATTTTTTAAATTTGCTGATTTTCATTTTTTATTAAATAAATTTTGTATGTAAATGTTTATAATTTTATATATAATATGAAATAATTTATTTAATTACAAATATATACTATTAAAATCATTACTAAGTTTTAATATATTTTTTGAGAATTTAAAATTATAGAATTATTAAAAAATTTTTTTTTTTTTTGTAAAATAAATTTATTAAAAAAACGTATTTCTCACTTCACGAATAATAATTTTGTATATGGTTGTAAAATAGAATTTTTAGACATTGAAAACGTCATACACAAATGTCAGTTTGACGGGTCGTTTCGGGTATTTGTACAAGTTTTTAAAATTGAGAAATGTCTGGAAATGCTCGTAAGCTAATGGAATGGGAGGTGGCTGCGAATCCGTTAGCTCCATTGACTTCCCTTCAGCGGGATCTCATATTTGATTTAGCCGACATTTATTCCAGTCATCAGGTAGAATTTTTTGTAAATTGTTATAAAATAATAATAGCTAGCATTTTTATTTCAAAAATTTAACATTTTATTTATAATACTAAAAATAATTTTCAATTAAATTATACCTTTTATACAATTGAAGTTTTATAAAATGATTCAATTGTTTTTACATGATTTATTTATTGTTTTACTCAATATTAATAATGTTTATTTGTGTATATAAATCTATTTTCATTATTAATTTTTAGGACACTAGTGAATCACAAGAAAAATCAGTAACCGAATCGTCCGATTCTACTAACGTAGTCGATGTACAAGTTGTCGATATTGATAGCACACAGCAGTTTCTTCAATGGTATGAAGAATTAGAAAGTAATATCCTTAAAGGGGAAGACATCGTATATTTAGATTATTTAAAACAGTTACAAGAAAGAAAAGACGAGTGTGATATTCTATTACAACAGGTTTTAATACTTTCACTCTATTTATTTAATAATTAAATATGCATTTTAATATATATTTTTTTAATCATTTAGGTGGACACAGCATTACAAAATTTTAGTAAATTATCAAACGAATACAATCTTGTTTCAACAAAAACTAACGCACTACACGTGGCAAGTGCCCAATTAATGGTTGATCAATCAAAACATTTTAATATTAGCACTGAAATTAAAAATAAATTGCACTTTTTTTCACAAGTTGAAAATTTATCTCAACGACTTAGCAGTCCTACATTATCGGTGTCTAGTGAAGCATTTTTTTCTATTTTGTCGAAAATCGATGAATGCATGACATATTTGAAGGAAAATGTAAGATAATTATTCAAATTTTGTTCATTTTTCTTTTGAATTGAATTAGATAAAAATAATTTTTATTTCAGGCACACTATAAAGAATCGCACGCGTATCTTATAAAATATAGACACTGTTTGTCTCGTGCATTTAATTTAATTCGATCTTATGTTAATCATGTTTTAACTTATGCAACGGAACAAATATTAACTCCTCGACCTCAAACTGAATCAGATTCTGCACAAAATAATGATATAATTTCATTGAATCCATCGGCTGATACAGCATTTGCTTTATTTTTTGGCAAATTTCAAGCGGCAGCTCCAAAATTAAAAAATATCTTTAAAGAGATTGAAGACAGAATTGAAAAAAGTGAAGAGTTGAGTGGATAATTTTAATGAAATAAATAATTTATATATTTTACTTTTTTAACATATTTTTTCTTTTTTATTAGATATGCTAATTTGCTTCAAGAGTGTCAACAATCTTATTTGACACAAAGAGCTCAAGTAATTTCGAGCGGTGTTGATGCAGCTATTAAAGAATTAACAGGCAATCACAAAGGAGATCATTGCACTCTAATGAGATCAGCGTGCTCTTTTATGATCCATATATCGCAAGACGAATGGGATTTATTTTTCCAGTTTTTTTCACAACCATCTCCATTACTTACGTAATATTCATAAACCAATTTTTATATTCCTATGAATATTTTTCTATATTAATCTAAATTATTGATGTTTTAGATCATATTTAGGAGGTCTATGTAATACTTTATATGACACTTTAAGACCTTATATTATTCATATCAACCATTTGGAAACGTTGGCAGAACTCTGCACAATTCTCAAAATTGAAATGTTAGAAGAACATGTTAACAATAATCGTATGTTTTTATATATATTTATATATACTCAATTATACATTATCTTGCTAACTATATTTTTATTTTAATATAAACAGCTGATCCATTAGCTGCCTTTAGTCGTGTAGCTGCACAATTATTACAAGATTCCCAAGAAAGATTAGCATATCGTGCTCATGTTTGTTTGCGTTCCGATGTACTCAATTATAAACCAGCTCCTGGTGATCTTGCTTATCCTGAAAAATTATTAATGATGGAGGTATTCAAAAATATCGATATATTTAACAAATTATATAATTTAATAACTATAAATTGATTTATTATTGGCCATAGCAAATAGCGCTATCTCTACAAGATCAACCATTGAGAAGATCTGATTCACATACTTCAATGGTATCAGTTGGATCTGTTACATCTCAAGAAGTAGCAAATATTAATAGTGAAAGTTTTAAACATAGACCTAGTCAGTTAACATTCTGTTTATGTAGAAAAATTATAATGTAAATGTTTTCAATGATACAATGTTGTTTCTTAGTAACAAGTTCTCCCGCTGATTTACATGGAATGTGGTATCCTGGGGTCAGACGAACATTAGCAACGCTTTCAAGATTGTATCGTTGTCTCGAAAGACCAGTTTTCCAGGGTTTATCACAGGAAGCTTTAGTATTATGTGTTACAAGCGTATCGAACGCTGCTGAACAAATATCTTCCAAAAAAGTAATTTCCTAAAATATGTTACTTTATTATGTTATAAATTGTAAATTTTATTATCAATACGAAATATTTTTTAGACAATAATCGATGGAGAATTATTTCAAATAAAACATTTACTAATATTAAGAGAACAAATTGCGCCTTTTCAAGTCGACTTTACAGTAAAGGAGATGTCATTGGATTTTAGTAAAGTAAAAACGGCAGCATTTGGTTTAATCCAAAAACGAAGTCAGCTATTCGCTTTGAATTCAAATAACGCACTTCTAGAATTTTTACTGGACGGAACACCTATGGTTAAAGAACATCTCTTAGATTCACGAAAAGAAGTCGATAGGCAATTGAAGAGTTCGTGCGAATCTTTTATTAAACATGCTACAGAAATACTAATATCTCCTTTGCTAGATTTCTTAAAAAATGTACGTATTATCGTAATTAAAAATTAATAATCTATGGTATACTTCATTTTTGTGATACGCTGTTTTCAGATTCAAAAACCAACTCAGGAAACGTCCGCTCCTCGTATTCCACCGGAACAGATCGCCGTTATTCTTTTAGAAACCCAAAGATTGATAAAAAGTAATCTATCGCCACTCCAGAGATCCATGCAGCTCTATCTTGCAAATAAAGAAACTGAATTTATACTATTTAGACCTATCAGAGTAAATTTTCAAATTACGCAAATGCCGTAAAAATTTTACTTTCTTCACTTCTAAATAATATTTTAATTTTCAGAACAACGTGGTCGGTAGTTATATTCAAATAGAACAACTGCTCAATAACGGTGGTTACTCTGCGGACGATATAATCATCGCGAGCTGTCCAACTCCGGAACAAGTGTCAGTTCTACTTTCGTCAGCGAGTCTTTTGCCGGGGAGTGACCAAATAATGCCTTACGGTAGTAATAAAAGGAAAATTAGCAACGTCAAAATAACATCAAATCTTACTCAACCGAATAGTAATTTAGAAGGAAATACGGGAAAGGAAAAGAAGTCTTTCGTTATATAAAAATAAAACAAATTTTATCTTTATAAATACAATTATTTATAAGTTTATACATATTAATCTTGTGAGTTGTTAAATATTTATTAATAAACATGTAACAAATACTCTGTAATCATTTTAATAGTTCATCACAAGAAATATTTGACTAAAATAATTAACGCACATTAATTGCAGAATTTGAATAAATTTAAAACCTAATCCAGAACATGCGCGACCTGATAATGTTGTAATCCAAAAGATTCTCGACGGGTCCGATCGCCGCAATCGCCGGACATCTATCGTAAATATATTTCATAGATACATCTTTCACATTACTCACCGTAACGGCGTTGATGCGTTCTTCTAATTCGTTATGTGGAATGCGTCTGTTGTAGCACAACATTTGACGACCGATATCTTCGCATACGGGGGTGGTGCCGTCCAGTTGAAGCAACATGTTAGCTTTCAACACGTTCTTGGCGCGTTCGACTTCGCCGTCGGAAATATTTGTGCAAAGTTTCATCCATTCGTTCTGGACGTTTTGCATCATTTCGTCGCATTTCATCGGGTCGCACACGTAATAAACTCCCCACAGGCCGGTGTCTTTATAACAAGTGTTGAAAGATTGGAAACTGTGACACAGGTTGCCGGTGGCGGCTCTCTGAGCGAGAACGGACGCATTGTTGGAGCCGCCGCCTTGGGTTCTGTCCCACGCCCCGATGAGGGTGTTGGCGACCATGAGAGGGATCGTATCTTGGTTGGCCCAACCGGCGCCCTCGACCGCGATAGCGATATGAGCCAGAGGCAAAGAATCGTCGCGATGGCGAATTTCGGATCCGGTGAATCTGCAGGGAGACCAAGTTGGGATTTCGTATTCGTATTTGTTAGAAAGACCGGCGAAGTGCTGTTGCGCCAATTTCACCAATTCCTCGTGTTGAACTCCGCCGCTGGCGGCCAAAACGATGCGAGACGGTTTATAGTGGGTTTTGATATAGTCCTCCAGGTCGGTTCTCGAAATGGTTTTGATGTTTTCGGTCGGTCCCAAAATGGTGTTACCCAGGGGAGTGCCTTGGAAGGCGGTCGCGTGAAGATAATCGAAGACGACTTCTTGCAGGTTGCTTTCGACGTCCTGCATTTCGCGAAGAATGACGCCTCGTTCTCGTTCGATTTCGGGTTCCGCGAGTTTCGAGTTTTGAACGATGTCGGCGAGGATCTCGACCGCCTTCGCCGCGTCTTTGGAGAGGCATTTCGCGTAGAAGACGGTCTGCTCGCGAGACGTGTACGCGTTCAAGTGGGCGCCCATGTTTTCCACTTCGAGCTCGAGATCGGTCTGCGAGCGTTTCGCGGTCCCCTTGAACGCCATGTGCTCGAGAAAGTGAGCGACGCCGTTGGTTTTCGAAGACTCGAACCTGGAGCCGGCGTCGATCCACAGACCGACGGTGGCGGTCGCCGCTCCCGAATCCTCGGAGGCGACCCTCAGTCCGTTGGGGAGGGTCGTCAGTTTGGTCGGAGGCGCGTTCACCAGCGCCTGCTTGTGTTCGGCGGCGGCCGAGGTGGCCCTTCTGGCCCCGATCAGGGCCTGCGCCCCCGTTCGCACCCTCAGCAAACTCGACATCGCGACACCGATCCTATTTACGTAATGACGGACGACGAAGAGTCGTCTTCGACGATCAATACTACCAACCTCTTCGCTTGCGTCAAGGGCGAAAAATAGTCGAGTCGGAAATTTCATAAATTTAAGATGCGGACGTTTATACGACAATGAGATTTTATATAATGAAACCAATCGAACAAATTAATTGAATCGTCCGACAATTTCGTACAACGATATATATATATATATATATATATATATATATATATATATATATTAATCGAATATATTTTAACATAATTAAGTAAAAATATTTTTTCCGATTACTATCGAGTTAAAATGAAAATATGAATAAATTATTACTATAATACGATATTAGAACTCGGTATAAGGTAATATACGGTTTCGTAATCGTGTCGAAAACTTGCGATTGGCAGCCGTGATTAGCGCTCACGTCAAGCGGCCGAGCGGTGACAGCGGTGACAGCGGTGTCCGTCGACGGCATGGGCGGTCGAAGTCGCGGCGGCGGCAATGTGGCCTCTCCTAACGCCAACGGCGGCTTCAGTCTGCTGAGCCACGTGCGAGTCGAACACCTTCTCGCCGGGGTTTCCGGTGGAGTCACCTCAACTCTGATCCTCCATCCGCTCGACCTCATCAAGATACGCTTCGCCGGTCCGTAACCTCTTATATCTGCGTTCGCGCTATCCTTTTTCTTCATATTTACTTTCTTTAATTAACATCATCTATTCGTTTTTTTTTTAATATTTCGTATGCGGCTATTTATTATCGCCTTTGTATTGCATCATACAAATTTGTTTTTTTTTTCTTATACTGAACGAACTTTGATCCGAGAACGACGTTCTCCAATCGAATTAGGGATCGATCGTTTAATTTTTTTTCTTTTTTTTAAAGATTTTCTTTTTTTTAAATCCTTTCCGTATGTAAATAAAACGCAAATACGTTACGTCGTTCTTATTTATTATTTGTAACCGTTAAGTATTTTAAAATTAGAACAAAAAGAATAAAATGAAAGTATGATATTTGTTTTGTTTCAGTAAAAATAAGTCTTTTTTTGATATTGATATCATATCGACGAAGAAATTTTCGAATCGATTTTAAATTTTATAACGCTCTATGGAATTCTTAAAAGCTTCGCAATTTTACACAATAATATATAGCGATTCGCATATCTTTAAAAAAATATTCGAGGAAGTAATAATTCCTTATTAATTGAAGCTTGTAATTATTATCGTTATTTTAGTAGAACATATAATTTGAATATTATTTTTATGCATTGTCAAATGTACGTAAGTAATAATTTGTTCTTTATTGTTATTATATAATTATTTTTAATTTTTAGTTAACGACGGTCGTTCAACCACCGTACCGAAATATGACGGTTTGAGAAGCGCTTTTAAGACGATATTTAAAACTGAAGGATTTCGTGGACTTTACCGCGGTGTCACGCCTAACGTCTGGGGTTCCGGATCCGCATGGGGATTTTATTTTTTGTTGTTAGTTTAAAATAAAATATTAATTAATTTTTTGTCGTACGTTTTATATGATCGCTAATCATTTTTTTAGTTATAATGCAATCAAAACGTGGATTCAGAAGGGAGATGCGAAACAACCGCTCGGTCCCGCAATGCATATGTTAGCCGCCGCAGAAGCCGGTATTCTCACGCTGGCTATGACTAATCCCATTTGGGTTGTGAAAACTAGGTTATGTTTACAATATGGTGGGGAAAGTGCATCAGAAAGTACAAAATATAGAGGAATGGTCGACGGATTAGCAAAAATCTATAAAACCGAAGGCGTTAGGGGACTCTACAGGGTAAAAACATCACACCTGTGATTATCACTCCTTATTTTATATTTATATAAATTTTAATTTGTGCAATATATTTAGGGCTTTATTCCTGGTATGTTTGGAGTTTCTCACGGTGCTTTACAATTTATGACATACGAAGAAATGAAAAATCGATATAATCTTTATAGAAAACTTCCTATAGATTCCAAATTAGTGAGTTAAATTGGTTAAATTTGATACAAATATATATAATTTTCAAATTAATTTTATGTTTTTTTTTTTAGTCTTCATACGAATATCTTACGTTTGCCGCAATATCGAAATTTATAGCAGCAGGTACAACATATCCATATCAAGTAGTACGAGCTCGACTCCAGGATCATCATCATAATTATAATGGAGTATGGCATTGTGTTTGTGACACATGGAGGTATGAACGTATTCGAGGCTTTTATAAAGGCTTAAGTCCTTATTTATTACATGTTACACCAAATATTTGTCTTGTAATGTTAATATGGGAGAAATTCACTAATAAAGATCCTAATGATTAATTTTTAATTGTTTTCTATTGTAATTACGTTAATTTTACTTATAGTAATTTAAAGACATTATTTTTAATAATATTCTAATATTTATGATGACATTGCTTTTTTTTATTTGAAATATAATATTTTGACCATTTTTCGTTAAAAATACTGAGTGATTATAAATTTTAATGACGTCTTTATATAAATTTTATCACAAGAATACAAAACATTATCATTTTTTTGCTCAAAATATTTTCAAACTAAAACAACAACCACATTGTATTATTAATTTCACTATGTAAAATAATACACTATAAGTTGAACGCTATTTTCATATAGCGGTTCTCAATCCTTTTTTTCCTTATAGATAGATGCAATTATAATAATAATTTAATGAATGATATATATAAATTGCTTTTTTTATCAATAAATTAAAAAAAATATGAATAATACTATCAATTTTGTAAAATATGAATATTTTGCTTAGCAAATATTAACAGTATTGCGTTTTTGTACTTAAGAACATTTTAGTTCTCACGAAAAAGAATTCTTAAAATTTCATCACATTTTACATCTTACAAATTGAAGCCTATTAAATTTTTATCGTCTTACTACATTTAAAAAAAGTAATATATTTTTGGCATAAATATTTTTTTTCTGTCGAAATTACAAATTTATCTATATTATACAATGTAAATAATTACAAGCATATTTCATAACATACTATTTTTTATCACCTTTTTTGTTTAATATTCTTGGAACACTTTAAAAATAAATTAATATATATATATAAGTAAATGTGACATTCGAAAAATTAGATAATACTTTATAATTTAAAGTAATTTTATTTTGATCTTTTTGATATACTTTTTGATGTTTAGAAACATTAAGCAAAAAAATATTTTTAATACAAAAAGTTTTCAAAGACATCGAAAAGCTAATTATGAATAATATATAAATTGAGAGTATGTTAACATTTCACGAAATAATTGAATTATAAGAAAGTGGCTGGCCACTTTATTTTATTTAATTCATTCTTGTTGTACTTAATTTAATTAATGTACTGTAATATTTGTGTATATTATATAAGTAAAGTAGTCATATATACATTACACATATATATATATATATATATACTTAATTGTTTCATACGAAAGAGTGTGTTTTTACTTAGTAATTATTACAGTACTTTTATTTATTTAGTGCAAGTTTAGCCTATGATTTCGCTTTCATCACATAATATGTTATTTATTTTATAATACACTATACGTGCATATAAACAATTTGTCAAAATATTTTGTATATATTCTGTGCAAGCAGTTGCAGCCAAAAGCATAATTTGTTTTATATTTTATTGATTATATTTCTTTTTCAGTTTATTATAGGAATTTGTCTTAAATTGTTTGTGAAAAGATCATATATCTTTATTATATATATATATATATATATATATATATATATATATATATATATATATATATATATATATATATCGATGTTAGTCTGTATTTTAGTGTCATAAATTATGTGACAGCCTTAAATACCTGTCTTCCAATATTCCATTCTTCGTTTATGGATGATTTGTCACATTTAATTTTTTTTTAATTTATAAATATCAAATTGTTGTTAGAAATAGAAATATTAATAGACAAATTATAATTATATGATATAGAAAAATTGTAATAATATTAATATTATATTTTGAATCTTTTTTTAAAGTACATCAAAACAGATAAAGAATTAATTATAAATTTGGAATTCTAACTTCATAAACCTAAAAACACCCATTAATATATTATATTGAAATGTATAATAATAATAATTCTATATTAGAAAATTCAGTTATGTGTGCTTCTAGAATAAAAATTATATGGTGAAATTTATATATATGTATTGAAACTTTTTCTTTGAGTGTTAATGTATTCTATTTTTTCAATATAAGAAAATATCGTTATTAATTTTAATAACAATCGAAAGCATATGTCCCACGATTCAACTTGAATAATTTTTATACCAATATATGATATAAATATTTTTTTTAGATAAATAATTCTTATATATATATATATATATATATATATATATATATATATATATATATATATATATGTATATATATATGTATATATATATATATATATATATATATATATATATATATATATGTATATATATATATATATATATATATATATATATATATATATATATAATAATTAACTCTTATACATATACATATAATGGAAACGGTAACGGTCATCTTGAGTCAGTTGGAGTTATGCTTCGGTTACGATCGTTCTCTAATATGCTCCACACGAAAATGTAATATCTTATCCTGGTGGTGTTACAGGTATGAGGGCTGGCGAGGGTTTTACAAAGGACTACGTCCGAATTTAACACGCGTAGTGCCCGCGACAATGATCACCTTTTTGACCTACGAGCAAGTATCGCGAGCTCTCCTCAACATGAGACGCCACCAGGATGTATTGTCTTGAATGTATTTTTTTTCTTGAACTTTTTTAATAGTCGTATTTTTTTTTATAATAGTCAATTCATCTTTTTTATGGGGAACTCAAATACCTACTTTTTCTCTGATAAAATTTCTACCTTGTATTAATCAGTATTACTGTTTTTTTTTCACATATATGAATTGTATATGTAGTAATTTATTGCACTTTTTCATTATATAGTATACAGTTTTTGTTATTTTGTCTTGTTCCCATTATAGAAATGATGATCCTTGTTTTAGAATACGATAATCAAATTTGTTATCAATCAAAACTGCTGGTTATTCAGTTTTTGACAAATATTAATTGATCGAGAATTATAAACCTGAGAGATTATTATAGTCTTAAATAAGGAATACACATACACACAGTGTTGATACCTGTAATAATATTTTTTTTGTATATTTTCAACAAAATATGATATAATAAAAATGTAATCATTTTTATATGATTGTGCTTTATACAGATCCTGTTTACCAATTTTCATATCATTTCCAAATTCATTTGCCTAATATTTAAATTTATCTACTTGTATAATATACATGTTTTGTGTAGATATATTTAAATATGAATATTGAAATATATAATTATTTCCATTGAATAATTCCATTATGTATGAGATGTAAACGTTTCAAGATATTGTTAAAAGTTTAATATGTTATGATTTTTCTATTTACTAATATTGTTATTACTTTGAAATTTAGAAATAGAGTATATTTGTGAAATAATTATTGATTTTTCAATGCCAAAGAAGTTTGTTTTTAAAATTAAATATGAAATAGTTGTTGGGGTGATTGTGAAATCTTATCGTTTTAAGTAAACATTTTTCTGATAGATATTATATCAATATTATACTTAAGTCATTTAATAAAAGTATTGTTTTTTCAACAATGACTAAGTTTACAATGATACGTAATTTTCTACATTTTTGGGTTCCAATTGTTTTTCTTTTTAAGCAAAATATAACAGTCAAATTTGGATCTTGTTTTATATTTAGATGATAATCTTTGAATGTGATTATTTAGTTTCTGTTCTAATTAAAAATTTATCATAAGTGTTTTAAATGCTCATATGTCGTCATTACACAAATTATAATAAAAAAGAAATTGTGGTATTTTATATAGAAAATTATTTGAATATTCACTTTCTTGTATGATTTTCCTTATCTATTTTGAAAGCTATCAGTTTTTTATTTACTTCTTTTCAATATGTTTAAACCTCTTATTCGAATTATGAGTGAATGAGGGATGAACGTTTTTTTTTGTAATTTGGTAGCTTATAAATATATCCTTACCCAATAACTGTGATATAATAGTTGATATATCGTCCTAATTTGTTGTGGTTTTTCTTTTAAAATAAGTAATATTTTATTATTACTATTATCCATTTTGTAATTATATCGGTTTATTTGAATTTAAAATGTTAATTTTGAGTGAAAATACAGACTCAGTTTGCATTAATATATCATATAGTTCAGATCAACTAATTACGAACACTAAAAACAGTTGATTTTAAATTATCTGATAATAATATATCAATGTCACATTGAAATATTATAGATTGTGAAAAAAATATTACGTCGGTAATTATTTCATACAAAATTAAGAATATTTAATTTGATAAATAAGATTTCTTATTTGGCATTGTCTTTTATACTATAGTCAACTTACTAGATAGTAAAGTGATATAAGTATGATTATGTTTATGTTGAATATGTAAGTTATTGCTTCGAAGATGAAAAATAAATGCTTTGCATTCAAATTTGTCTTTTTATTTTCAAACTTTTTTTAATTTCACACAATTTTATTAGATCTATAAAAATAAAAATTAATCTTATAAACTAATCAAATAAATTCTATGAATGTGTTTCTTATTTGATCAATTATCTTGAAATATTTATATTAATTACAAATAAAAATTATTGAGATATTAGGTTTTATTTAATAAAATATATAAATATTTCACAATGTTGTATTTAAAATTATATATATTTTTTGAAATACTAGAACTTGAAATAAGTTGAAAAAAATTGACTAATTTCTATAAATTTTATTAAAAATGAACTCTTCTTTCAAATAATAACATATCAGTACTTGTTTTTTTTTTCATTCAGCAAATCGGATATCTTTATTTATTCCAACCTAATATTTTTTTTTTGTTTGTTTTATCTATTATATAATTTGTCAACAACAATAAGATCATTTTCATAGAAATGAATTTATCATTTACCAAATATGATTTGAAAATTCGATGTACATTTAATGCATTTAAATATATCAATTTGATATAAACATTACGCACACGATAACAGTAATACATGAAGATACAAACGTAATCCGTTAGATCATTTAAAATCCAACAGATAACGCTCATAAATATTACTTCATGACGAATCGACTATGTCGATTATATTGCCATTTCGTCACGCATTTCCCTTTTAATCTAATAATTTTTCAATAACTTAATACTGGAGTAGTGGACGGTCTGTTTGTATTTTACTAGACGACACGTATCGTTTATTTCAGTGTGTTTATAGTCGGTGTACGGTGATGTTTTATCATTAATTGTTTCCAGTTTTGTTTACAATATTTCTATTTCATCAAATTGACAATAGAAATGTTTTCGCTTTATATATATATATAGTGCTATCGATACGTTTAATTTCAGTCGATTCATACATTTCAGTCGTGCGGTTTCAGTTATAGTTCATTTCACTCACTAATTAAAATAAATATTTCGATTGATTTCAGAGGTATAATGTTTTTATTTTAATATATATATATATATATATATATATATATATATATATATATATATATATATATATATATATATATATATATATATATATATATATAAAGGTTGATGTTTTATTTTAATTATTAATTTTCAATTAATTTATTAAAAAAACTACTGTGGTTTAAAATTAAACCACAAATGTGTTACATATGTTGTCGCTTTTAATATAAAAAAAATGACTAATTTTATTTATCAAAAATTACATATCTATCAATATTACACAGAAATGAATAAAAATTTGTAATCATTACATAAACATTTGAGAAAAAATAAATAAATTGTATTATTTGTTATTCTGTAAAATTTGGTATTATTAATTGGTATTTCACAGCAGTCAGACGTAAACACTTGAAGCTTACATTTTTTTTTCATATTTTGATATTTAAAATATATTATTATTTTTTTCAGATTTTGATTTTGAAAGACGATTCATTATAATGGTAGCAGCAATTGTCAGAAGTACAGTGGCAGGTCATCGGTGTCGTGAGGAGATATCCGAATCCCCCATTAAAAGGTTCCATCATCCTTTCGTAACAGAAAGACTATACTTTGAATCTGAAGAAGTAATAACTGTAAGTCCTAGCATTTTTTAATATTATTTTCCAGCCTTTTTCTATTGTACAAAAATTCGCATACTTTTTATTTCTTTTATAGATAATATAATTTTATATATTAGTCATAAATTAAATCCTGGATATAAATTTTTATATTTGTCATTTATTATTACGAAAATTTATCGGAAAAATATAGATATCTTATCTATTTTTGTTTTGTTATAATAAAATATTGCGTTGATAGACTTATCATTGTTGCACATTTTTATGACAAAACCACATTTTTATACACCAATATTAAAATTTGTATATTTTAATACTTCATTATTTTAATACCTCATGATATTATTAATATGCTGATATATACATATTTTAATTATGTATTAAACTTATATTCGCGTATATCAATTAAATGTAACTGTCGCTTTATAAATCAGAAACCTTTCTGTTGAATGATACACATTCAGAGAATCCTCTTATATGCAATTCTATTAGAAGAAAACACGCATGGAATTTTTTTTCTGGATATTTATTCAGTCGTTAACCGTCTCTTGTTTAATTTGAACATTTTGCATTAAAACCTTTGTTTATTATTGTTTTTTTTATTATTTAAATAAAACTAACAAATGTACGTTGATGAATATATTAAATAAAATTCAATATTTTCATTGTGAAAATATTTTTAAATATAATTCAGCTTATTTGGTATTTGGAAATATTTGATATGTATAGATTTTATCTTTATCTGACAGCAAATTGTTATTCTATATATAACGTATGTCCAGTATCATGATTGATTTATCATAAATTATTCTGTGTGTGTGTGTTGATTTTTTTCTGGAATTACGATTTGTTGTCCAATTGCATAATTTATTATACGAAATATTACACTTCATACTAAGTCTTATGTTAGAATAGTTTTAACATACATGAATTTTTATGTATGGAAGAATTAAATTAATCTCATATATATATATATATATATATATATATATATATATATATATATATATATATATATATATATATATATATATATATATATATATATATATATATATAACAATATTTATAAATTAGTATTTTAAATATTTTTTTTTATAAATGTTTCTTTTTATTATTAAAATAAAAAATTGATTCAGTTTATGATAAATATAAAAAATTGATAATTTATCTATTTAAGATAGCTGTGAATTATAAAATTTACATAAAATTTATATTTATTTATTTTACATATAATTGTGTATATTTTACACACTTATTTATACATTTTATTTCTGATAACAATTTGGTTTTGTAAATGATTTTTAAATATAAAAATTATTATAGTATATTTTGCATGTATATAGCATAGTATTTTTTAATATATCCAAATATTTACATGATTATATTTTATCATATATTATAAAAATGTATGATTCATTGGATATTTTTATGATTTTTTTAATAAAATGCCATTGAAAATGAATGCATTAATTTATGAGGCGATTTTGTCAAATTATTGTTATTATAATTTTATTGAATATATTTTCTACCATTTGAAATAGTAGAAGACTGATCTATAAAACCATTTCATTTTTAATATCGGATTACATTCATACGTTAAAATATTTTCTCTTCTAATTATAAGAAATTAATTTTAAATTATCTGTATATTTTCGTTTTTAATTCTCTATAGTTGCCAATATTTCATTTTGAACATATTTTAAACCTTTTTTATTATATATTATTCAACTCATCTTTACAAAATTTTTATTAACGAAGAAAAAAAATTAATATAAAAATATTAACATTTAGATATTATCGGTCAATAATTATGTTTGACTTGATTCTTATATAATTTTAATTAATCTTTACGTGATTTTTTCCATTGCACTTTTGTGTAAAAATATTGTTTTTTCTTTAAATCAATTCTATACAAATTTTAAAGATATTAGATAAAAAGCAGCAGCTTTTATAACAAACTAGTTAAATTTTATTTATTTAAGAAGTTACAATAATTAAGTAATAAACTCGTTTTTTGATAGATATTTTTGTTTATATATATATTTAAATCTATTCTACTTTGTTTCTATAATTAAAATTTTCAACTAATTATATAGAACAATTCTTTTTCTATTTTGTTCGAACAAAAAAAAAATCGCACTCTTATATTAAATATTGTAATCTCTGAAAAAATAATGACACAATTCAAAAATAAATCACGAGAATCACTTTGACTTATTGACTCCGATATCAATAATATTAAAGATGTAGCATTCTTCTACGTGTCCGAATTATCGTTCGTATGAAAATATTTGTAGTAAATCGTCATAACTCATGGGAAGAATACGATTTTAATTATTCAGCGCGAGGATTTAATCGAGGAAAATATTAGAAATAAAGAAAAAAAAATATGGTATTGGGAAATTTGAAACACACTAAATTTTACAGCAGGTCTGAACGGACGCGACGAAGACTCGTTCGACAAAATAAGTGCATTCATAGTAATATTCAATATTCTTCAAACGATTTAATAACGGTAAGATTATTTATTATTTTATTTTATTAAATATATCCTTGTTCCACTTTTTTAATTTAATTAAAATTTAAAAAAAATGGTCCATAAAACAATTTTCAATATATATAATATATATATATATATATATATATATATATATATGGATATATATATATATATATATATATATATATATATATATATATATATATACACATATATGATTTCTATTTAATATTCAAAATGTTATTGGCTGAATGTATGTAATTCATGTAGAAAAATTGATTTTTCAATTAACTAATATATATTTATTTCTTTAAATAATTCATGTCATATAAGCTAAATATGTATTTAATTAATATCGTCAAATAATTTCTTTTTAATATCAAATATTGTTAAATATTTTTATATGGATAATTTATTTTATACGCATATTTTTAATATATTTGAAAAAAAACGCGTTTATATAAAATTATAATTATTTTTATTTTATTGAACTATGATCATATATTTTGTCACAATTTTAATATCTATATAAATATTATTATTATCCTGTATAATTCACTTTATTTTATCAATAATTTACATTATATAATAATAAATTTTATCAGTATTAAATATTTTGTCAAAAATTTAAATAATTAATTCCGTTTATAAATGTGTTATTGATTTTTTTTATTTTGAAATCGAAAATTGATAATGAAATTCATAATAAATAAATATAATTTATGAAAAACAAACATACATTTAATTTAAAAGTTTCTCAAAAAAAAAAAAATGTGTTTATTCTCCTCCGTACTTCGTATATTTTGTGAGATAATAATAATTATTAAATATTTTTTAAATGAATTTAATTATTGTTAATGTGATCATTACATTTAATTTCTTCGGTTCAATGCCTTTAGATAAATGATAAGTTTAACATTTCTATTTTTATTCTATAAAATTTTCATTTATTTGATAAAATGATTCAATTGTATTAATTTAATAATATATAAATATGTATTCGAATATTTTCGTTAATAATATTATACATTATAATATATTGGTCAAGGATTTATCTATGTCAGTTTTGCACTTATGACGTAGATATAATATTGTATGATAAAAAACAAAGATTAATCAAGTAACTATAATTGGATAAAATATAAATCCCTCCTATTCACGGACATTTTCATATGTAAATGATTAACATTTTTAATTATTTTTTTTATGATATATATAATATAGTATTATATATTTTATTTGCTGGTTTAATTGCGTTTATTTATTAGTTAAACAGATAGTAAAATTTTTTACAAGCATCTTAACTAATACATTATTATTCAAATTTTAAAATATCAATATTTTGAAATTAAAAATATGAAAATTCTTAAATGAAAAATAATATCTGAAAATCAAACGTGAAATTGATGACGTGTCTTTTAAAAAAAAATAATATGAGAACTATTGGTTGTTAGAATATCTGTTGTGTTACCGATTTAATATTTTTAATTAAAATATAAAAAAAACAAGATTAGGTGTAATGGTGTGCATGATTAAGTGCGTGCATATTTAAAAATATATCCTCAATCTTGCAGTCAGTTCTGAAGTTGCAGATCATAATGATGTTCGCACGACCACTTATTCTGCGTTTTCCAGTATGTTATTTTATTTATAAATAATATATAATAAAATGTATTAATTCTTTAATTGTTATTAATACGCTTATTACTATTTAAATGTTTAAAAATAAAAATATTATTGCGTCGATAAATTATATACTACGGGTCATAGCAGTGGAATTTAAAATAATATTAATAAATAATATATTATTAATAATAAATAAATAAAAATTTTAATAGTATTCTAAAAACTTTTTTCCAAATATACTGATTTTTTTTAAATAAATACAAAATTAAAAAAAAATATTATAGATGATATTTTATAAATAAAAAAAATAAATAAATATAGACACTATAAAAAAATTATCCTCATATAAATATCGGTCATAAATTAAAAAAAAAATATCAAATTGAAAAAAATAACAGCTGTTGTTCAATAACACATTTTACGATGTTCTGAAAAATTGTATAAAAAAGCATAACCGACCTTTGTTTGAGGTCGCTGTATTTTCTTTAGTTTTTCTTCGACTAGTGTACGAACTGTTTGTATTTTGAGCATATACATTATAATATATAAAAAAAAAAAATTCTAATTAATATTTTAATGCGATAACTTTTAAAACAATGGTACTGAAATATTTTTTCAATCATTAGTGATTCGTTTTAAAATTTTCTTGTGAAAGATTTTAATTTGCACGCCACTGGTCTATAGTCGATATCTTATCAATATGCGAGAAGTCAAAATAGTTATTTGTATACTTGGTATAAAATGTTACGCATTTTTGTCAGTGAAAATTAAAATCTTAACGTGAACGCACCGTTATCAATGCCAATAACATGTGCTTTACTATTTAATTCTAGTTTTAATTATTATTATTATTGAATTTATCAATGGATTTCATCAACAAAAAACTCACAAACGGAATCAAAACGGTAAGATTTTTTTCTGAAATAAATTGATTTAATATTTAAATAAATTAAATTTAAAATTAACGTCTAATTTATATGCGATATCGATTTTGATTTTTTTTTAATTGTTTATATATATATATATATATATATATATATATATATATATTTATTTTTTTAACGTTAATATTTTATAGTAAATATTGAATAAGTTTTTTTTTAATTATTATTATTATGGTGAATTTTTACACTCTGCTGATTTTTCTGAAACTCTATCCTTTCAGAAAAACTAGTGTAAACATAATCGACTTGTGAATTTTTCTTGAAACGATCGATAAGATTATTTTTTTATAAAATAAAATAATTCTTTATGAATAATAAATATTTATTGTTTTTTATATACTATTTAGGTTTTATTGCGTAATCGATTTTTATCCAATTGTTATATTGATTTATACAACCTTATTTTTTTTTTTTTGAATATGATCATACTTGAATTATAAATTGTTTGTACAATTGTATTCAGACAATTAACGGAATGAATTTCTATTACAAATTTCATTCTTAAGATAAATACGAATATATATATATATATATTTTTTTTTTCAATATAATTTTTGCAGTATTATATTATCAATTTTATGGACACGTTCGCCTTCGTTGTTACACGAATATTTTATTTTTAATTAACGATTTTTTTAACATCACACTTATTACTATCAAGAATGAAAAAAAAAACATATTTATATAAAATAATTACGCACGCTGAAATTATTAAATTTAATATATTATTTTTATTAATATTTCATTTGTAAAGGTTATGAATGTCAAAATAATAGAGGTCAACATTGACTGCTGATACTTTTAAACGCGTTTCGTTCGATTTTATTAAAACTGTTTTTTTTTCGTCATTGTATATCAGGATTGATTTTTTTAATATTTTTATTATTATTATTATTCAAAAATTGATTGATGTATTCATAAATACAGGAAATATAAAAAAAAACTATAACATTGATATTTATTATCATGAAATTGTCACAATATATCGTAAATTGCACTCAGTTAAACGACTCAAATTATATCAATAAAAAATATTTTTAAAAGAATATATTTTATCTGATTCATTTCAATATAATAGACTTCGAAAATATATAAAATTAATCTGAATATATGTATAAAATTTTCGATTACAAATATAAATAATTTACGTCACATATTACTAATTTAAAGAATCTTTAATTTTTTAGAAAAAATCTTAAAAAGGAGAATTCAAAAGAAAATATTGAATAATTTATTATTTTAGAGTGCTATGGAAAAATATCCCATTGTACAATAAATTAAATTAATTATTTAAACAATTATTTGTGACTTGCAAAAACTTTTTAGAATTAAATAATATGGTTCACAGTATCTAAATCGTTAAAAATGTCTTAATATTATAATATTACAGAACAAAAGTCGTAATAATTTAACCTGACATTTGCGGTGAACATATGACAGAGTTCCATTTAAAATTTATATCAATCATTTTGAAATATATTTAATATTCAAAAATCATGAAAATCTGATTCTTTTAAAATTATATATATATATATATATATATATATATATATATATATATATATATATATATATATAAATTTTAAGTTATAAATTGGTGATAATCGATAATCATACATATTGATTTCATATCATCGATCATACATATTGAGTAAACTATCTAGGAATGCGTTATAAACATAATATGTAACATATTATTTTTTATATGTATTATAGATATATAATCTTACGATTACTACAAGGTAAAACTATCCTTACACACCTCATTGAATTACATCCTGCAGTTACCAATCGATATAAAAGCAATAGTAAATAAATATTGTCGACATTAATATGGCATCGCTTTGTTGATTGTCAAGACTGTTTTGCAAGCTGCGAAGCCAACAAAATGTTGAAAAATGTATAAAAATTATTATTTCTCAAATCGTTCGATAAATTAGTCGTACTTTGTTCTTACTTTTATTACGTTTGCTAATTATGATGGTCGTGTAACAATTATTTTTGAATCTTTACGAATTGTATGTCGTTAAATTTCGAATGTTGATTTTTTTACAATGTATAATCTAATAATCAATTTTTTTATATTTAATTATTCAATATGGCGACATCTATGCAATATCAAATTATCGTTTTTAATATAATAATAATAATATATTTTTTCTTTAATATTTCGCAAGAATTAAAAGTTTTTGTCGTAATATATGACAGTTACTAAATCAATGCGTAAAGCAACTATTGCATATTCATTGTAACTGTAGCGAAAGTGTTAACGAATAATCAAATGATTTTTGATATATTCATCTATTTTACGATTATTCTATGAATTATTTTTTAATATAATTATCTTTGTATTACGTTTTTTTTTATCGAAATATTTTATTTGGTCAACACTTGAAATGTTATCTATGAAATTTTACAACTGCTAGATTTCACAAATATTTGTGAATTTTATAACGTACAATAAATCATAATCGATATTATTTTAAATATATTTATTAATATTTTATGTTTATTCAGTATCAGTTTTTTTTTATAATTTCGCGTGAATAAATTTATTCGTTATCTATAATATTATTGCACGATGATTCAAAATTAAACAATCATAAGAAATCATATATAATGCGTTAGATTATAAATTAATAATCTTAAGATTATTATGTATTTTTTAATTTTTTAATTTATATTTTTTTATATAATTCATTTTTAAGTGTTTGAACGTATTTAACATAATTCTATTAAATATGCGGTTCTCCTAATAATTTTTGATTTAAATTTTTAATATTCAAATTTTATTGAATTATATTATCATTATTAATATTTTGATAATGGATTATTAAAATATATTGTTTTATATTTTATATAGATTAATAAAAAAAAATATATGCACGCTCAAGAATGACAATAAAATAAAATTTATTTTTTAACTAGACAAGCATTAAATTTGTGAATGATTATCATTTTGATTATATATGTAAAATTGTTCTAATAATTCTTAAATAATAATAATAATAATAATAGTTGCGATATAAAAATATTATGTAACTAACTTGTTTGTGAAAAACAATAAAATACGATATTTTATTTTTTTCACTGATTTACAAGGATATTCGGTTATTTAATTATTTATAAGAATTTTCAGTGGAATTTTATTTAAATATATAATCAAAATTGATTATTTATTCAATTTTGTCGATCTACTGAAAAAAAGAAGAATGTTTAAACGAATTATAAGTGCATATAATTAAGATGTTTAATTTTAATATTAAATTAGCTGCTAATGTGCAATAAATACAATATTAGTTAATTTTGCATTAAAAACGAATAAAATATATTTTATACTGAATTAATTGAATAAAATTCAATTTTATAATCAATGAAAATTTTTGATTTCCAGTTTAATTCTCTAAAAATATATTGAATGTTAAAAATTAATATATATTATCATATATTAAATTCTTTCATAAATTTATCTACCGTATAATTTTAATATACAATAAAAATCAATATATAGAATAATTGTCACTAAATTATCAACTTTTTTTAAATTTATTATAATTTAATGACTTAAAATTTATTAATTTAACTTCTGGTTATTTTATAAGTAATTATTTATATAATCATCATTTTGACTGAAACAATTTTTATTATACACATATAATAGCTTTCAATAACGTTGAATTTCTAAACATTATTGTAATTGATATAAAAATATTATCTTAATTATTTCTTCGCTTTAGATATATGGTATATATTTGATTAATTGTTTTAAAACCATTTTTTTTCTATATATCATGAGTTAAAATTATTTTTACATATTCATCACAACTTTTATAATAAAAAAATATATTAAATATATCTAATTTAATTTTGATCAATAATAATTAACAAGATTAGTATTAAAACAATATCATATTATACACGTTACATCAGACCAGAAGGATTAAGGTGTGAAAAAAATGCCTATAAAGTGTTCGAAAAGGTGTATTTCTTTCAATTTAAACTGCTTACGAAATTTTTGAGTTTCGAGCGTAATTCGAGCCGAATAATCGGCTGCGATCCAATTAACGAGCATTCGACATATTATTCGAGAAAACCTTCAGTATTATAGATTTTTCAGTATCGGATTTCATACGATCTCTCGATTCGGTTTAAATGACGCATTTTAAATGTACAAAAACGATATTTATACGTGATAATAAATTTTGCGATTGCACTTTGTTCGTTTTGGATTTGTGTCCGTTTTTTTGAGAAGCATGATGTGCAATAAAATATATTTTTAACATGATATAAAATCTTAAAAAATATATATTATATATTTTTTTATTGTTTAATGACTTATTGAAAGCTTCTTCAGTTTTAAAAAAGGATCAATATTTTGCGGCTTACATCAAGAATATCATTTTAATGTGTTGGAGTTTTATAGCGTTAATAAAAAAATGTTTACCGAAAACAAATAAAAACATAGATTGAAAAATTATCTATTTTTTATTGTTATATGCGTTTTTAGCTATCATTATAATGAGGAAATTATTCGGTTATCGTTTTTTTTAATCTTTCATCACTGAATCTTAATTAAATTGTTCAAGTATTTTAACATTATAAACACTTTTATGTAAAAATATATGTTGGCATCTAAATTACATTCTAATTTTCTTTAAAAAAAATGTGTGAAAAATATTTATTTCTTGGTAGTCATTGAATGAAATTAATTTTTCAAATCGTAGACACGAGGCGTTTTTTATTACTGTGATAATTTTTAAAATATTTTATATGTTAAATAGTGATTCCGCGACTTACGAATTTAATCTTTTTTAGTTCATAGTACATATTTCGAAACTCGGTTTTAAATTATAGTGTATCTGAGAAGAAAAAACTACTATATTTCGGCGAATCTTCTATACGCGAAAAAATTGAAAATAGTATAATTGTATATTTTTTATGCGATCCATTATCAATATACGTCTCACATTTTGAGAAACCGCGATAAAGACGACTCTAATTTATTATTGTTCTTATCTATTGTTTATGTATGTGCGGTGTTAACTATTAAATATCATCAATGCCGGTGTGTAATTGTAAAATTAACTATTATCATATCGTTAGTTGATTTTATAAACAAATTTTAACCGCGTGTTTTATTATATTGCGAATTATTTACGCGTATTGCGTTACTTACATTTATCTATAACCATATTTTTACAAAGTTTTTGCATAAATTATGAGTTGTAGACCTTGTACAATTTTTAATGCAATATATATTTTTAAATTACATTTACTGAATGCTTATATATTTTGAGTAACGATAACTTATAAATTTCTTAGATTAAACCAAAATTTATATTTGAAATTATGTAAAATATCAATAGAAGTATTCAAGTGTATGAGATAGTGATGATGAATTATTTTTTTTTATTATTAATGGATTAAACGTGTTTGAGAATGTGAATTAGTAATAACTAATTGGGGTAAAGGCGATTGTTTGTCCCGCCCTTGCGCGGTTCTGGAAGGTGGGTGATTCAGCGTCAGCACCAGACCATCAACATCAACCTAGTTGGTCAGACACTGTTGACGAGGACGCTTGCCAATCACTTTACAATGGACACGCGCAAAACAGCCTCCCAAGACACACTCGACGAAACGTTCGAATCGTTGACACCGTTCGAAGTCGAGGAAACCCCACAAATAGAACGATATGAAACACGAACCCCCCCTGTCGGTACACCCAAGTCGTCCAAGAACAAGCTCAGTGCATTGGCGTCACCTTTCAGACGACCGATAGCATTCTATAAAGGTTCTGGTAAAAAATTAAAAGAAGACTCGACCGAAGAAACCGACGAGAAGAAAGAAAAGAAAAAGAAGAAGAAAAGTAGCGCGAGGGTGAAGGCTGGGGCGTTAGTGCGTCGCTTGAGCCACCTGGGAAGCCGCAAAGAAACCTCACATTTAGTGAGTGACGATCATACGGACGAACAACATTCAGGTCAGAGTGCCAATGACGACTCCGGATCACAATACGGGTCCGTTGAGGACGTTGAAATGTCTACTTCGTTGTCAAAGACTGAAAATCCCCCACCAGTTGACGAGCCCCCACCACAACAAAGTTTAACAACTACCGACCAGTTGATTGAAGACATCACCTCTGTGGCCACCAACCACCCTGTATCTACGCTTCCATTCGCAATATCTACTTGGAAACCGAAAAAAAATATACCGTCCATTGAAAAACCGATTGAAACCGTAGCTCCAGTGGATTCTTGTAAAAAACGTATTCCGGTCGTTACACAAGAAGTAGAAGATATAATCGAATCCCCTGAACCGAGTCCTCCGAATCAGGAGTCGGCGGTATCGAAATTATCACGTATATTTCAATTGGCACAAAAACAATTATCCACCGTGGCGGACCAAAACGGAAGCGATCATCCTCAGGGAACCGAACATAATGATTCGGGCCAAACAGATGTGGGACGTGTGGATAATACGACGTCCGATGAAAACGTTCCAACAGATTCTGGCATTGAACCACCAAATCCGGATGAAATTTTGCCACCAATTGATCCTTTGATCGCTTCAGATTCTGAAGCTTCCCCCTCCGAATCCCCCACTGAAAATGCGAATCAAGATCAGAACAATACTCAGGAGGCTCAGAGTCCACAACAAGCATCACAACCGGGAGGATCACAACAAGAATCAAACACTAATATACAACCGTCGTCTCCACAATCACCTAAATCCGCTTTGAGCGAACAGCTAGCATCTAAAATGGGTGCAAGTCAGACGGTAAGAACTACATATGCTTTTATTACTTCTTTTTTTTTATTTATTAATTTTTCTCGCACTTGCGGATCAAGTTTCCGCTTTCCGGTTTCGATTCGGATTTTCGACGACTTGCTCTCTAACCACGTTACGAGCTTTACGCGTGCAAGTTTCCAACCGTGGAGCTTTTTCGCAACTTTTTTATATCATACTTCACGTCACTTGGATTATTTTCATCGATGGATAATGCAATCGAATATACTTCCGTGTGCCAGTGTTGCGGTTTTAAAGTTGAAACTACCACGATATGTTCCGTAAGTAATATCGATCCGTATTGTATTTCTACGTTTTTAAAATTTATTATTTTTATAATTAATATGTTCGTCGCACATCAGAATGAATAACGTCACAAGTTCATTTTTAGTACTAATTAAATTGCGACAAATATAGATAACGTTGTAATTCATTGTTACATGCGAATGTAACGAATCGTTTATATGAGCAAAATTTCAAACTCCATTTAGTTGTACTAATAATGAAATCATTTTATTTTTAAGTGTTATATTATATATATATATATATATATATATATATATATATATATATATATATGCCCTTCATATTGATACTTTTTTTTGCTAATGAATATAAATTATAATTACTTTTCAAAAATTAAATTATATCATTTTGTTATTGATAATAATAAAATTACATTTATATAATGTAATAACTTTTAAGTTTTCTATGTAAATTTTGTAACAAAATTAATGGTATGATCGATTATTTATTATCACATAATATCATTGTCGGTATTAATATATATATATTTGATTTTATATTAACAATATACACGTGGCTTTGGATTTTATATAATCTTATATATGAAGTTAATCTGATATTAATACACATCCGCATATTCAGTTTTGCGGTATTCGTATTAAATATCTGATTTTCATGAAAGAAAATACATATCAGCACAATATATTCACTTGATTTGATTGACATGCGGTTTAAAAAGTATATCAGTGGAGTCAGACGAGTCGGCAATTCTTCATCTAACCTTTGATTGTTATTATTGAAAAGTTTCACTTGTTTGTGATAAGTTTTCAGAAGAAAGTTTTCTTTCTTTTATCAAAATTAATTAAAAATGTAAACGATATGGGATTTATATTTGTGATTTAATTTTATATTTTAAAAATGCCAATGTCAATTGTAATAGTTTATTTTATATATGCAAATATCTATCACATATAAATTTTTGTTACATAACAGTTTCATATTTATATTTTTAATCGTATATACAATAGATTATATTGAAAAAAAAATTAAATAGTTATGTAACATTTTCTAAGAAGATTCAATAGTTTAATTTTTAACCGGTTTTCGGTAGTATAATCATAAATTATTAAAAAATTCTAAATTTTGTATTTTAATTACGATTAAAACTTTTCCATTGATGGTTATTGGTAAGCCATTTAAATGGGTAGTAAAATTTTAAATATATTTTACATCTTTCAATAGACAAATAAAATACTTATTTAATCGGTTTCTTTTATATAGGAAAGGTTTTAATTTTTATATTTTTTACTTTCTAAAATATATATTAATATTATTGTATAATTGTTAACTTTTTGTTTCGAAATCTACTAAAAAATACTACTGTATAAAATTTAAATACAATAAAATATCTACATCTTTCTACGTTTAATTTAAAAAAATGTAACAACACTAATATAATATTTTTATAGCTTTTTTAACATTTGTTAATTCTCGAAGACAATTTATATATTGACGTTACAATTTAACAAAGCATCTAACGAGTTAATTATAAAAAAATATATTATTTTTAAATAGATCCAATTTTTTATATATTACTGTTTCATTTAATGTATTATACATTAAATTTGTTAATTGCTTCAATATATGTAAGAAGAATAAGAAATAGAAGAAAAAAATTTAACCAACAAAAGAATTATTTCTTCTCTTTCGCCGTGATAAGTCAGATACGTTATCATTTTTATTTGTGATAACCGTAGCTTTTATCTGAAAAACGTATGGAAAATTATATCAGTCGTTTATGTTCCATTATATGAAGTAGAACTACTCTTTTATATTTAGTTTATACTTTTTTTTTTCATTGTATGACGTTGTCTGTGATTTATTGTAAAATATGTCACCGAAAGCAGAGGTAAATATTTTTTTTTATAATTCTCACGACCGATAACGATATTTTTATTTGTCTTGTGTTGAAAATTACTTCATGTTGATGATATATAGAAAATAATGATATATATATATATATATATATATATATATATATATATATATATATTCTATATCGTTCTTTTTATTTGTATACTGTCGAGAATTGAATGTGTGAAGATAATGTTAAATTCTTAGAGTGCTTTATCAAATTATTTTTAATTCTACTTTTTAATTATCAGTTATATTGATTTACTGTTTCACAACTTCATAATTGTGATTCTTAAAGTTCGCAATTAGATACAAATCTGAGTGCGTCACTAAGAAATACAATTTTGAAATCGTTTTTTTTTTTAAATCTTAACTTGAATAAATTTAATATCGTCACAGCACGATCTTTTATTTATATTATCTAAAATATTTTGATATACTAATGTAATTTTTCGGCTTTTTTGCCCGATGACTAATTACAAAATCGTGATTAATAATCGTTTATAAGTGCTTGTCTAATTTTTGTCACAATTACGCGACACGCAAACTTGAACTGTGTTCAATTGTCTCATTGATAAATTTTTTTTTGCTGTAATAATTTGTCGATAATCGTAATTCATATATATATTGTGACATATCGGTATAAATGTAATTATATTGATTATCAAATGCAGTTGAATGACGTAGAAATATTTTCAACTGATTTACGGTGTTATCGATATTGTATTTATCGTTTTTGTGTATATTTATTTAAAATCACTATTATTATTATTATTTTCTTTGTATATAAAAAATTAAAATATAACCCTTTAAAATATTTAATATAAGCTGTACATGTCGTGTAATTGCATAATTAAATGGTTTTACAAATTACTAGACTAATTAGATATTTTAAAATTATTGTACTTCGAAATATTTTTATTTACGTTTTTTTTTTTTTAATAAATATTTATTTACAAATCAAATTCATCATTTTTGCCCTAATAAATATTTTAAAAATTGACATTAAAATCTTTATCACTCTTGTAAATAAATTTATTATGTATGGTATTGTTTTATTTGTAGTCTCAACCGCCACCAGTTGGACAAGAAAGACGGGAGCATTTATATAAAGTTTTGGTAATTGGAGAGCTTGGTACGGGAAAAACTTCAATAATTAAAAGATATGTTCACCAATTCTTTAGTCAACATTACAGAGCCACTATTGGAGTTGATTTTGCATTAAAAGTAGTAAACTGGGACGACAATACAACGGTTCGTTTACAACTATGGGATATTGCAGGTATTGATTTTTAGTAAAATTAATAAGAAGATAATCAATAAATATTATTATTTTTACATAACATCACACTTTTTTCATAAAATTTTAACATTATTATCGTTTTTATATTTTTTATTGAGTTGATTTATGGCATTGTAAATAAATACATTAAATTACTATAAGTACAAATAATAAATTTTATATGCAATTATTTTTTGAATTAATATTTAATATTAATTATATCTATATAATATGAATTTGTTTATCTTTTTTTTCTGTAAAATTATTTTAATTTAATTTTTAATACTTTTAAGGTTTTTCATATAGATTAACTTCAAATTAAAACTAAAAGATCTTTGAGCAATTAGATTTTTTTTCTTATTACAGACTATTTTTTTCAAAACATATCTTCAAAGTCCATATATATTAATTATTGTATATATATTTAGTTTAATGGAAATATATTTATAGGTCAAGAACGTTTTGGAAATATGACAAGGGTCTATTACAAGGAAGCTGTAGGTGCATTTATTGTATATGATGTAACAAGAGCGGGTACTTTTGAGGCTGTAATAAAGTGGAAACAAGATTTAGATTCCAAAGTTCAATTACCAGATGGATCACCTGTACCATGTGTTCTTTTAGCTAATAAAGTAAATATATTTTATTATAATTCTAATATTTTTTAAATGTTACAAATCGAAAACAAGTCTGTTTCATTTAAGTGTGATCAACAGAAAGAAGGTATAATTAATAATGATATAAAAATGAAGGAATTTTGTGAAGAAAAAGGTTTTTCCAATTATTTCGAAACGTCTGCAAAAGAAAATATTAATATTGATGAAGCGGTTAAAGCGTTAGTTCGTAAGGTAAAATAAATTTTGATGTATTTTTATATAACGTGTACACATAAAAATTTAATATAATTTTGAACATAAATAAATATATTCTTTTAAAATAATATATTCAATAAATTTATAAATTTTTCATAAATAATATATTCTTTTTATTTACAGATATTAATTAATGATAATCTTATCCAAAGTGATAGTACTAGAGACAATGATAAAGTAACATTAACCAGTACACAAAATCAAGTATCAAAGAAAAATTGTTCCTGCTGATCATAGGTCTTTCGTTTAATGTGAAATTTTTTATTATTATTCATACTTATTTTTATTTTGTAATACTGCGAATTTTTATATTTTAAAAGATTACAATAGTTAATGTTCAAACAAACTATCTCAATTATACTCAATATTGTATGTGTGATGTTAATGTATGTAATTTTATCATTATATAAAATGTGCTTTGAGTAATAGTTACAAATAAATTGGTAAAATCTTCAAATTGTCCAGGAATTACAATAGAACCTCGTTAATCCGTCACTTATGAAAATAATAATAAATTAAACATATATACATATTCTTTAACAATTAATAAAAATTGTAAGTTGAATTTTTTTTATATAAATTTTAAAATCATATCCCATAAAATTATATATACAATATGACAGGTTAAACGAGGAATCATGTTGAAAGTCAGATAACCACAGTTTTATTGTTCTTAGAACATTTTATCTTTTATATGGTCATTTATATTATATTGTATCATAATATACATTATAAATTTCATATTATTTTCTTATAATCATAATCAGGTCATATATTTATTTTTGTGATTGTACATTAAATAATTTAATAATCTGTAATGAAAGATGTTAAAATTGCATTGTGATAAAGTGTTTTCAGATAAAGGATTAAATATCGTGGTGTTATTAATACAATAATATTTATATTTAATCGAAAATAAGTGATATATATATAGAAGAAAATGAAGATTTATTTTTATTATAAACATATTAAATAAAGTCAGCGTAAGATGTTGACTAATATAATTAGATCTTATGTTTTTTCTCAGTATATTCTTGATAAATCACTTTTTCTTTTAGTGATGTTTTTAGTCATGAAATTATATATAATAAATAAAAGGTGAAAAAATTCTGACTAATTTCGAACACAATATAATAAAATTAATTTTTATTATTTTTTAATTTATTGGTATGTGTTTTTTTTTAATTTTGCATGTTGAAGCACATGTCCTTTGTTTTTAAATGTATTGAATTTTATTTCTCATTATTTTAGCACATTTATAATTATTATATACTGTTTGAAAATCTTAATTTTTATGAATATCTCTTTTTTATGTTATTGATTTGATATGAGAAATAGTTTCTTTTCATTTATAATACATGAAAAAATGTTTGTAATTGTTTTATTATTTACAATTGTATCCTGTATGTATTTAGTATAATGAATGAAGAGCGTTCACAATTGGATATTATTTAATATATATTTGTAAACCATAATTATACGACTAAAATAAATTATGAAAACAGTGTTTCCTATATTAATTGTTGAGTATTAAATTCATAGATCTAAAAATAATATATTAATTTTTTTACAACCTTTCTAGTTTTATAAATTTAAAATTTGCGTTGAATATAATAATAAAATATTAAATTCATCTAAAGTGAAAAGAATAATATACTTGTTTCCAATAAAATAAAATAAAATCAATTATACTTTTCGCATAATTAACAGCAATCATTTTATGATTCATAAATTTGTTCTTATCAGTTAATCTTTTATCAGCTAAACTTAATTCATTTATTAGATTTATAGATAATAATATTATTTTGTTCTAATACATATTTACATACATAATTTATTGACTTGTTTTCTATAATAACGATATTGGATATTAAAGTGATCTGTAAATTATTGCACATTTTTTTAAATCAAATTTCACTTATGGTAAAAAGTATATTTTTTTGTATAATAATTGAAAATGATCAACCAAATGAGCAAAAAAAGAATACACTCTAAAACAAAAAGATTTTGGTTACCATTGCACCTTTCTAAAAATATGTGAAATCATAACAAAATGTCTATTGTTGAGAAATTTGTAGACTATATGATAACACTCAAATGAATAAAATTTTTAATTATTGTTAACAAATTACCTTTTGTGCAATATTAAATTTTAATTTTTTTTTAAAAGGCATACATAACTTGCCCAATCATTGGCAGATGTTATATATATATCAACAGAAGTTATTTCGATTGAATATAATAAAAAATTCGAATCATTTTGCGATATTATTATTTTTTTTTTTAATTCTAACCAAATATTATATGAACAAAAATAATAATGTTAAGGCCAAATTATGAATAGAATATAGTATCCGTAAAATTTCCGATATTGTGGAACGTCATACTGCGGTGCAATTAATTGCCGGTCGTCACATTTTCTATTTTAAAAAATATGAATCGCATCGTCAAGGTTTCCAATCGGTTCTTACCGATTGTTAATAGCGTCAGGTATGACTACGTGTCTGAATTTCACGATTTGCGTCATCTATTTTTGCGTATGATTATTTTATTCTCGATCGTTAAACCGGCGCGATATACTATTTTTTTTTCTTTGTTTGTTATACTCGATAAATCGTAAAGAGCAATTATATAATTTATCGACAAAGCCAATTGAGTCTTTTAAAATATCACTGGTGTCCTTAAAATACTTATTCAAGTTATGTAATAGCCGTATGATTTGATTTATAAATATGCTAATTAATAGAGAAAATATATTTTTTTTATTAGAATATTTTTAGATACTAATCATTGTGATCATAATTTCGTGACAGATTATTTTTAAAAATTGATATATATTCAAATAATACTCAATCTTTATTTTGTAGGTTATGTGAGTTTATGTTGCACAATTGATATTATTTATGGCACAAAATAATTTCTTATTAGAGTTTAACAATTATATATTATAATTTTGTAATGATATTAATTGAATGACGAGACTATTTGTTTTAAATTCTATGACTGAATTTAAATCATTTGATGAAAAAAGATTATTAAGCATTGAGCGCAATGGAAACAAAAATAGCAATTTCAGAACGTAGTTCCGTTCGATGCATTTATAGATCATTAAATATAAATTATCGGTGACTTATTTATCTCCGTAAGAGTTTATAGTTTAGATTTAAATCACTATTTTGAATTTTGTTCTTTATAAATCCTTTTTATATCTCTTAGTTTTGAAATATTTGGTATTTCGCAATTAAGAAACGAATTTATATTATGACACAAGCTTAAAATTTAATTCGTTACATATAGATAAATAGTCGTTTATGTGAATTTTTAGGATGTCTTCTGGTCAGCTTGGTGACTTAGGTTCTGGTGCTGGAAAAGGCGGTGGCGGAGGTGGATCAATCCGCGAAGCTGGCGGTTCATTTGGTAAAATGGAAGCAGCACGTGAAGAAGAATATTTTTATAAACAGGCAAATTATTTTAAATATTTATATACATACATTTATTATTAACACATTGAACACAAACTGGTTTTATTTTTGTAAAAATGTTAAAAAAATGTATCTTTGTTTTAAAGTGTTATGGAATAGGATATGTAACATTATATAATTATTATATATTATATAATTTTATCTATTTAGATTCTTTTTTTACGTTAAATAATAAGTTGAAATAATGTATATAATGTCAGTTTGAGATGGCCGATACGACAGTCAATGTGTTGATATATTTTATTATATTCATATTATAACAGTTTTTCATTTATTTTATAGCAAAAGAAGCAGCTAGAACAACTCAAAGACGGTCTCAATAATGAAATCTCATTTCATGAAGAACAAATTCAACGTCACAAGGAAGCTATAAAACGTCATAAGGAGAGAGTTGAAGATCTTGACAAACATTGAATATTGAAAACATTTTTATAAAAAAATATATTTTTATTTTGAGTTTCTATACTTTAATAAGAAATGGAGATTCTAAAAATATCATTTCTCCAGAGTTTTCATAAAATATGTTTAGTAGTTTTTGAATTTTTTTTATATCGTACTTATATTGTGCTTAATGCATATTTTTTTTCAGTTTAACATTAAAAAATAATAAATAATACTTAAAAATCTTGCATTTTATTTCCCTTATTATGTAGATTGTAGATAATATATATTTCATCATCATTTTTGGCTCTTGATTTTTATAGTTGTCGATCACAACTTTGAATATTTGTTGAAAGCTCAGACGAATTATTACAAAGCTATATTTACATAATAGAATTTGAACAGATGCCATATTTCAAGCTATATATGTCAAATCTTATATGTCAACATTGTGATGTAAGCGATACGAAAATAGTAATAATAATGAAGTAACATTATTTATATTTGTTTAATCAGTGACATGAAATATTGGCATATGAAATATAAAGGTTTACCATTGTTTTAAATTTGTTGACATTGCAATTTTTACATATTCTTCCAATTTAAAAAATTATTGGTAGTGTTTTAAGTCTTCATAATTTGAAATATCAAATAAAGTTAATCAATTGTTTTAATACTTAATTAAATATAAAGAAATCTGAAACAAGTCGATTTTTTAAATTTATATATATATTTTATAATCCTTTCTGTATCTAGATTTAAATGTTTATTATTTTTCCATTATTATTATTATTATTATTATTTGGTTCTGATATTTTATAGATTTATTTTAATTTACACAGCTGTTTATATCTACTTCTCAATAAACAACTGCTAATTTTTCAAGACTAAATGTATTTTTTTTTGAATTACGATTTTAAATTAAACATCATTTTTGAAATTAATACTTATAAAGTTTTATTATATATTTTTATTTAAAAATTCTAGCAGAACGAATATTCGCACTGATTATAATTGGGTTTAAAAAGTAGATAAACTCTTTAAATTAATTCAAAAGTAATTGATTTTCTCAAATGTAGAAATGTGGAAGATAGAGACTGTGTTAATGATAAAATATGAGTAAAAATAAAAATTTATATTTAATTATAAATGCATTTTTTTCTAGATGACCATATTATATTAATTAATAATATTTATTTTATATATACTAATTAATTTTAATACTTCACACTTCTAATATTTTAAAAGTAATATAGTTATCGTATTTTTTTTTAATTTTTCTCGTTTGGTAAAATTAAGCAATTTCTTAGATCAAAATAAGCATTAATTGAAATAAATATAAAATTTCAGTTGACATATCTGTTGCAATAAAAGAAATAAAACATAGTTTATCTATTCATAATTCCTTTAATCGTCTGAGAGAATAAACGACAGCTGGTAATTTATTTTTCTAAGAGAATGTTTCTACTTTTATTTTTTTATGTCGTAAGTTCTTTATCAAAACGATATTTTTAATGTTATAATTATATATATATATATATATATATATATATATATATATATATATATATATATATATATATATTATACATATATAATTTTATAGATATTCTTCATAAATCACACCATATCAACTGAGATTAACTGTAATGCAACAAATTGTTACTCACGGAGTACAAAGTAAAAATTTATTATAATATTGTATTATTTAAAAAAATATATGACTAATATTACAATATTTTTTTAATAATGATTCCTTTTTTATAGAGAAATAATTACAAATTTATGGAATGCCAATCAAGAGTCAACACCTTTAATAGAAGAATTCAAAAAAGAAATATTAAATCTTATTAAAACAGCTAATAAAAATCAATCAAGTTTTATAACTTCAGTGTCTTTGTGGTCCCTTGATTTATCAATGGGTTTAGAAACATCACTTTCTCCGTCTTGTATTTTTGCTAAAGTTATTTGATATTTTTTTTAAATTTATATATATATTTATATTAAGGCACTAAGTGTATAAATTTTTATATTTAAAGTTAATTGAAAAAAGTGTTTTATACAATGAAGATGATGGTGACGATGATGATAACGAATTTGAGGATTTTGGAAAATTGTGTAACGACGCTATATGGAATTCAGTGAAAATTGGTTTAAATGTTGCTGGTTGTCCGGTTGATTTTAATTGTAAAGTATGTAAAATTTCTAAAATTTTTATATTTTTATATTAAGTTATATAAAATTTTATTCATTACAGGTAAACACACAAAATTGTAAAATTAAAAAAAGTGTAATCGATAAATGCTTGCAAATGGGAAAGAAGAATATCACAAAAGAAATATTGCGTATCGTTAAAAAGTTGGTATTATCCAGTAACAGTTTGGAACAAAAAATTGGTTTGGCGTCTGTGGCATCAACTACTAGTGAATTAATTAATTTTTTTTCAGCTGAAATGAGCGAGGAATCTTTCATAAAGGTTTTTATCAAATGTGTTTCGATGTAGATTAAGAAAAAAAAACAAGTTTTAAAAAATTTCAAAAACGAACAGTTGCTTACTTCATAGAATAAATATATATTTAATCAGCTGTATTATTTATACTATAAAGTAATTAAACGAACATATTTTATTTATATTATTTGTATAAAGTTTCTTTATATTTGAAATTAATATTACATGAAAAAAAATGTTTTTATTATAAAGAAAATATTGTGATTAATAATTGAATATATTGTTTTTTTTAATTTATATTACTTATTTAATTAAAAATGACAAATATTTTTTTTCAGATGATTCAATTGAAGTCTTGCAACGAGTTAATTCCACAAGAATGTTGTCAAACAAGAAAAGAAATTTTAAAATCATATGCAGCAAAATTGGAAGAGGCAACATTAAAAATTATTGATAATTTGTGTAATAATTTTATAATTATAAAATAATCTATTTATTTTATATGTAATAATATGATTTGTTTTTTTTTTCGATTTAGAAATAACATTGTCTTCAATCTATTTCATCTTCACGAATAGAAGTCATGATCTTCCATTCATAAAATTTTCATTGAACATCTGATTCAACTCGTTTAATCCATCAATATATTGTGACTTTCAATTTTAATTTTATTTTCATATATCTGTTCAATCAAATAGTGAATTCAAATTGTATATTTTTACTTTTTAATGTTTTGTAAAAATATTTCCATTTATTTATATAAGGATTATTATTTAATTCTAATAAATAACAGATTATTTTAATGTATACATTTTTTTCATTTACAAATATCAACAAGATCTTGTCCCAAAAGCAACGTTATAAGTAATTATATCCAAATTGATAAGTATAACGTGAATATTTTATAGTTTTCTTAAATTTGATTACGCTTTTACAAACTGTAACTAAATATTTGAATTAAAATTGGAAAAGTTTCACTACCTTTCAAGGAATTCTTCACCTTCATTCATTAAAAAAAATATATAAATTTGTCTTTTTATACATTAGAAATATTCTTTTCGTATTTTGCATATTTTCTCTTCTCTAAAAACATTTAAATCAAAAGATAGCAATCAATAGTTAATAGAATATTCCGATATTCAATTTTTATATATAGTAGTGACAAGTAACGCATAACAAAATTTCCAATCTAAAGAATTATTACTAATATGTTGATTGATGTTCGCAAAACGATTTTTGAAATATTAAACAAGGTCAATATTTCTTTCATTAAATCGTGTTAACATAACGATGATGAATTGTAGTTAAATGTAAAAGAAATGTCATTCAAAGCATGATGTTCTTTATTCGAATTCCATACAAGTATTTTCTTCTATTTACAAGAACACATTATTTATCATATTTGATAATTCATCTCAATTTTTGACAAATGTTTTAATATACACAACTGTTCATATCAATTTGGCAATTGTTAATTGTTGATTTTTCAAGTGACCAGAAATCCAATATTTATTTTTACAAGACTTAAAGACGACACAGAGTCAAGTATTTTCTCTGATATTAACAGTTTAAAAGTTTCATTTAATGTTTTTATAATTTCTTAAAATTTTAGTAAAAAAATATATTAATATTGTTGATTAATGAATTTCATATATATATATATATATATATATATATATATATATATATATATATATATATATATATATATATATATATATACATATATATATATATATATACATATATATATATATATATATATACACATATATATATATATATATATATATATATATATATATATATATATATATATATATATATTATAATCAAGCTTATGAGTATCTAATCATACAACAATATTTTGTGCAACTCCATTAGCATTTTTCGGCATTTTGTATCAAAACATATCCAGAAATATTGAGATTACCGATCTAATCACAACAATAATTGTTGTTTATGTAATAACGATTGCGTTACAATATTACATCTTTAATTTCACTGGTTCATCGTAGCAGAACTACAGTAACATATTATTATTTCTTTTAATTCAATTGTATTACAATTTTAATAATAAATAGTCAATTATATAGATCTGGATTAAAATAAAAAGAAAATTGAATTTATATTTAAGATAATATGTAAGATATAATAAAAACTTTATACGTAAACAAATAGAAAATAATTATTATATACTGTCTGTTTAAGCAGAATATAATACGAATAGTATATAGTTATAGTATATAAAATCATATATATTTCCCATAGGAAATTAATCATGTTTTACTTTGCGTATTTTATCTGTGTTACTATTTATGAGTTGTGTAATATTTATTATTCTATTTGTCAATATTTATTATTATTTAGAAAATCATATTAATTGATACGGATATTAAAGTCTTGACATTTCAAAATTAAAAATGACTATTGTAATGGTCATTTTTAATGACTTTGGTATTTATAATAATAAATTTTATATATTTAGTACAAATAAGTCTAAGTAAAGAAAGATTTTTTTTTTATGTTTTATTTATATAAGTTTTGAATTATACATATAAAATTATTTTACATGTAATTAAAAAAAAAACAAAACCGAAATATTGACCGATTTACTGATTTATTATTTCATATGTAATAGAAAAATATTAATTAACATTCTGAATATGCTCTACAATTTTTTCTTCCTCGATACTTCTGTAAAATCGAAAGTTTTCAGATAAAAAGCATGTATAAAACTGCGTATTAAACTTTAGGCCGAGAGATCTCTAATTTAGAATGACTTTTATGAAAAATTTGAGACAGTTATGCAAATTATGAATAGAATATTTTAAATAGAGAATTTTATGAGGAATATTTTATTTATATGTACTTTTTCAATTCGAGCTATAATTATGGAAAAAAATCTAGAAAACTAAAAAAAAGGTCGTATTCTGAGGTATTTTTCGTGAATTTCGTAAAGAAGATCTCTCTTTACAGAGTGAATTTTTTCATCACATTAAAACTCATTATATAGAATATATTTTAAGGAGAAAAGAATTTTATATTGTGAAAATTTTTGAAAAAAAACATTAATTTTATCGGACCAGTGCCACTGTTGGCTTATGCGTCACACGTTGGCCATCCTTATTTTAAAACGGACCGTATCGTGTTAAAGTAAACATAAATTTTCAGTTAAAATAACATCGCATTAAAAAAAAAAATTCTACGTATTATTTCAATTCATATATCTTTCGATCGTCCGAGAGAATAAACGACAGCAAATCGTTTATTATTTCCTTTACTCGATAGTTCATATTTTGTCTATGAGAATGTTTCTACTATTACTTTTTTACGTTGTAAGTTTTCCTTAAAATAATATTTTGTACATATTTAATGTTATTTTTTTTTAAAATAAGAAATTTGATATATATTCATATTTTGAATTACAGTTATTCTTCACGAATTCCGTTTCAGCCGATAACGATTGTCATTCAACAGATTGTTACTCAAGAAATATGACGTAAAAAAATAATAAAATATATATTTTACTATTTTCAAAAAATTCTTAATTATACTATATTAAAAAAATATGATTATTTTTTTACTTACAGAGAATTAGTTACACGTTTATGGAATGTGAATCCGAAATCATCACCATTGCTTAATGAATATAAAACAGAACTTCTAAATTTTTCTCAAACGGCCAATAGAAATCAATTGAGTTTTTTAATTTCAGTATCTCTGTGGTCCCTCGATATGGGAATGGGTTTAGAAACATCCCTTTCACCACCTTGTATTTTTGTTCAAGTACATACTTTAGTACATTTACTACATTAATGTTAATTCGTTTATGTTGATACAACAAATGTATATATTTATATATTTAAAGATAATCAAAGAAAACGTTGGTAATCCTACTGATGGTGCTGATGATGAAGATTTACAAAATTTTGGAGACTTGTGTAAAGACGCCATATTCAATTCTGTGAAAATTGGATTAAAATTTGCTGGTTGTCCGGCGGAAATTAACGCAAAAGTACATTTTCTTTTAAGAATTTTGCAATTGCGTAAAGTTTTTTACATTTTTTTTTATTACAGGAAAACACCAAATTTTGTAAAATTAAAAAAAGTACAATCGATCAATGCTTGCAAATGGGAAAAAATCATATTACAGAAGAAATATCTGGAACCATTAAAAAGTTGGTATTATCCAGTAACAGTTTAGAACAAACAATTGGTTTGGCTTCTCTAGCATCCATGACAAGTCCAATAATTGATTTTTTTTCAACCGTAATGGATAAGGAGTCTTTCATAAAGGTTAATATTGATTTTTAATGTATTATATGACGACTTAAAGAAACGGACTTATAAAAATATTTCAGGAACTAATAATTATTTGCTTCATAATTATAATTTTCTATTTAGGCAGCTGTATTTACTTTTAAATAATACAGCGGTCGAATGAACAAGTTTAACTTTTATTATTTGCATAATAATTTCGAGAAGATATTAAATTACAAATTGAAAGTATGATTATATATTATATATAATATATATTTAAAACAAAGAATATGATTATATTTTATAGTATATATTTAAAACAGTTATAAATCTCCATAATTAATATTTGAAATATATAATTATTTTTACGCTATGTCAATACATGATATAACGTAAATATTGAATACAATTAATATAAATCAATATTGAATAACAATTACAACATAATTCAAATTATATCGTTTTCAGATGGTCCAATTGAAGTCTTGTGAAAAAACAATACCACAAAATTGTTGTGATGTGAGAAAAGATGTTTTACAAAAATATGCAGCAAAATTAAAAGACGTAACTTTTGAAATTATTGATAACATATGTAAGTCTTCTATATATTTATAAAATGATATCTTTATTTTCATATGTGATAAAATATTTTTTATTTGATATAGAGATAACATCGAAATCGTCCAATTTCATCTTCGTGTCTAGGAATTGTGATCTTTCATTCTTCACATCTTGATTGTACATCGGATTCGATTCCATTATTCTATTTATAAATATATTAAAACTCCCCAATTAATATTTTAATAAATAAATTTTACATTTTCAATATAAATTTAATTCATGCCACGTGGATTAAATTTACAGTTTTAATTCTCCCGAAGGAAAAAATTTACTAAACTTTACATAGATGGACAAAATGAATTATAATGTTCTAATATATTTTAGATAGATGGAATAAAATTGATTGAAATAAAGAGAAAAATATATTAATTTAATATAAATTAATAAAGAAATATTTTACTTTTGAAAACATGAAAAATTGTTTTCCAGGAATCCCTACGAAACTATAAGTATTTATGCATGTGAATTAGCTCTGTATATTGCATTGACATCTAATTTTTTAATTATTATTTTTATATATAAGTTATTGGTAAATTAAAATTTTCTTGTTATTGTAATATATAAAAGATATAAAAGCGCAAAAATATATTTTACGATTTTATAATAATATTCAATAAATTAAAAAAAATATTTGTATTTTTATTGAAAAAATATATTATATAAAAATGCATTACTTTCAATAAATTTTTCACATACTTAATAACGATACTGCAAACTAATGTTTTAGATTGTGGAATATTGATTTATATACTATTTATATTTTTTCTATTAAATATTTAGCTATTTTCGATTTTCTTTAAAGCTCATAAAAATAATATAAAATTTAATACTTTTATATTACATGAATATACTCACACATATAAATCTCTTTAAACACACATATATGAATTTTGAAACAACATCTTTAATAGATGAAATTATAAAAGAAATACTACTAAATCAATCAATGAAAAGCGTCCTTTGCTGTGTGACGATTACAATGATGATGATCGCGAAATAAAAAAAATCAGAAAGAGTTGCATGAGGACGGTATGTGAAATTCCGTGAAAATTTTATTAAAATTGCCAGTTGTCTTATTGATTTTAGTTTAAAAGAATGGCATCCATGACCAGCTCGTTAATTGTTTTTTTCTCAATCGTAACGGAAAAGGATTTTTTTTATAAAGATTTTTATTAATTGATTTAAAGAAACGAACTCATAAAAATATTTCAGAAACTAATAACTATTTATTTCATAAGTATAATTTTTTATATTTTTTGTATAATGTAGCAGTTAACTTGAATTATTTGGATGATTTTTTCACAAAATATTTAATTATAAATCGAAAATGTGCTTATAGCTCCGAGAATATATTTAAAACAGTTATATCATATAATTGATAATTAAAATTTGGAACTTATAATTTTATACGTTACATTAGTACATCATTAATATATTATTAAAAGTTATAAATAATAATTACACTTGATTTGATTTATTTTTTTATTTAAATTAAAATTAATTTAATATAAAATTTGTTTGCGCTTTTTGTATTTGAAAAATAATTAATTGTTAAATTAAATTTTATGTCTTTTAATTTTTCATATTTTTTTGATTTTGAATGGTACAAATGAAGTTCTATAATTAAATAATGCTGTCTAATAATAAAATAAATTTTTAAATCGTATGAAATAAAAATAACGGAGACAGCCTCAAAAATTATCCATAATGCAATATACAAAACAATATTTTTATTTTATATGTCATAAAACGATTTATTTTTTAATATTGAGATAACATTGACATTGTCCCGTTTCATCTTTGAGAATAGAAGTCCTGACCTTACGTTCTCTGCATCTCCATTGTACATTTGATTCGATTCATTCGTTCCGCGTATAAAACGTTGCAACTCTTGACACGTCGACTTTGAAAATTATATATATATAACATAATAGATTTAAATTCCGTTCCGTATATTTTTAATGTTTATAACAAAATAGGCGTTATTATTATTTTTTTTAAATTGTAATAGAAATATATCGAAGTTTGATATTTTTTAATTCATTAGTTAACTCGATAATAAAAATTGCTTATGCGGTAATCCTAAAAAAAAGAGTAAACGTTATAGTTTTTTTTTATTTAACGGTTAAAGAAAAAAAATGTTTCGTCGTCAATTTTACGAAATAAATAAGAAAAATTCTTCTACAACCGAAACTTTCGGTTAAGTTTCGCGTATTTCCTATACTTTCGAATTCGTCAATTTCGAAGGATAGTCGTGTCGAAGGTTCGTCAATTCAAATACGAAACGAACGAAGCGACATCTAATTTAAGCCGACGAAACGTCTTTTAGATCTTCGTCTCGGCTTTGATCGCGGTCGTTCGAAGTTATTCTTCGTTACGAAATATTTTTTTTTTGTTTAACACGCTTCGCGCGGATCGCGTATTAACGCGCGTTACGTCCATTACTACTCGAATATTAATTACGTTTTCGTACTTGGTTTATATCGCTTCGGAAAAGATGGAATTGCGCGGGTAAAACGAACGACAGAAGAGATGGCGATCGGTTTGTATTTAGTTTGATATGACGTCGCGACATAACCGTTATAATGCGATAGAAAGTTCAAAAGGGATCGCAATTTTTAACGTATTTGCGAACGTTTTTCGTGGAAATGTAGAAAATTGAAAATTGCGCGACGCGGATCGCGCATGCGCAAAGTTAACTGAGGCGAAAAACGGAAGGGCGAGGGGGTCGGGACGCGGCCGAGTCGAGAGGCGCGCGGGCGGAGATGATCGGGGGGGAGGGGGCGCTCGAACGAGTGTTAGTAGTGCGCGCGGCGTATCGCGCTTCGGTCGCGTGTTGGTGTCGACGCGCGTGTATGTGCAGCATCGTGTCCGAGTTGGACGACGCATCGAACGCCCGCCGGCCCGGTGATGCCGCCGAACGGCGCTCGCATCGGACGGCCGCTGGCGGCCCTGCCGCTGCTCGTGCTCGCCGTCATCGCGCTCGCGCACGCCGCGCAAAACGACAACACGCAGGTACACGATCGCGCACGCACGCTCGCACGCGCACGCACCGTCGCAACCCCTCCGCGCCCCCTCGCGCTTCGCCCCGCGACGCACACACATCGATTGTCGCCACCCCGTCGTCTTGAACGCGCCCCTCCCTTCCCGACCCTCGCGCCTCGCGCCTCTCTCCCCCCGGCCCTCCGCCGCGCCGCCGCGTCTTCGAGATGCAGTCGTGCACTTCCGATGCGATCGCACCTTTTCTTCCCGTCTCTCTCTTTCTTTCCCTCTTTCTCTCTTTCTCTCTTTACGAAACTTTCCAAATTTCGCGTTCGCGAGATCGCTTAAAAACTTTTCGTTTTATTAAAATATATTTAACGATAAGTTGTGCAATTGCAACGTTCGAGGGAAATCTTCGATCGATTCGTCCGATCGAACGAACGTTTATAGTTCACCATCGGAGCCTTTTCACGACGCTCGCCTTGTAAATTCGACGACATTAATACGAATAAGTAATAAAACAACATATTAAAAAAAAAAAAGATATTTCAATTCCCGATTTTAGAATCACCAAATACGGCGATAATATTTTTGTTGCCGCAATAAAATAATTGATATTTACTAAAATTATGTATTTTTGTATCGGTCGCGGCGGTCAACGCGTTAATAAATATATTAAATTATATACGATTTTGTCGACTTCTATAACGAACATCTATAAAACGTATTTTTTTGTTCGGCGTTAAAATCGACTAAAACTTGTCTTTATCTTGTAAAGATATCGACGCGTCTCCGTAATAAACAAACAGATAAGATTATCGTCTTATTTAGATCGTATACGAACGGTCGATACCGATTCATTAGAAAAACCTTTATAATATAACAAACGTCATTCTATAATTATAACTTTGAAATCGGCAGATTCCGTCGATTGCATATTTTATGGAAAAAAAACGCAACAAAACGATATAAACTAAATATATTAATAGTAGTAAAATTGTGTTTATTGTATGTATACAAGAAACTGACTCGTATGAATGTAATGCTGAATTAAAAATCGATTAATTTCCATAATATTAAAAATATAAAAGATGCGTAAATATCTTTCAAATTAAATGTGAGATTAATTTTGTTACTTGCTATAAATTTTATCATTTTTTTCATGTTTATATCGATTATTAATAACTACAGAACTCTATCAAATCCACCTTATGCGTGTAAAATATATTATATTTTGACGGATGTATCGATCCGGAAATTGTCCTCGTTATGTATCTATTTAAAGCATAATCGTTTCCTTTCCTCGTATTTAAAAAAAAAACACTAAAAGTTTCTTTTTTCTGAAATATATATGTGTATTATGTACAGTTCTAATTGTTTTTATCGTATTTCTTTAAAAATAAAAAGAAAAAGAATCGTATATTTTTTTTCCATTTGCGTCGTTATTAATTTTAAATATCAAATATTAGTTTTTAATTTTTGAATTAAGTGTTATTTTTATTTGATAACTTTAACCACATGTGCATAATTTATTTGTAGTATTTAACGATATTTTTTAATATCTTAGATCATACCGGATAGTCATTAGTCAGTTTTTTTCCAAGAAAGAACGTTCGTTGTATTAAAAATATTTTTTTTTAATATTTAGCAACAAAAAAATTGTACAGGCGTTTTAAGAATTTCATACATTGAAAATTCTTAGAATTTATTAATATTTTTATAGTTATTAGGAAGACTTTTTATATATTTTTTATTTATGTATTATCCTTGTAATTAATTAATATTTTTATCAATATTTTACTAAATTTCTTTAATTGTGAAATATACTTTTTGTTTAATAATATTAGTCATAATTGTAAACTGATTAGTTTAAGTGATATGATAAAATGTAAAAAAATATATATTAGTATTTTTTTTATAATGTATATGTACGTATTGCAGCACCATATGATCTATTGTAACCGGGTACAGAATTACTTATATGCACTTTGGAATCGCAAAAAATCTCTTTAATCTATCACGTAGTATATTCACATTTATTTAGAAAACTACTATGGGGCTTAATTTTTTTTCTTTGTATTATATTTATATTTTACTAAAAACTTATTAATAACTCACAAATAAAAACTTGATATATCATTAAAGAAAAATTGGCGAACCGCAAGTTGTATATGACTATTTTAAGCAATTTGAAGAAAAATGTGTATTATTTTCTTTCGTTTAATTTTTTTAATTATTCCTGTATAATGTGCTTGAATATATTATATATTTGTGTTCTGGTGATATTAGTATAGGTCGAAAGGCAAGTAAATATTAACATTCATAAAATTGTTCGGTGAAATCACAAAATTGCCGTTTTATATTTTAATTAATGATATAGTAGATTATGGAAAAAATATGTAGAATTGTTTGCATCATAAAATAAATATAAATTATTTTTATATCTATCACTGAAAATTAAATTTTATAATTTGATATATTAATATTAAATCATTATATTTAACATCATAAATTTGTTATTACTGTTCCTTTCTATTTTCAACGATATTTACAACATTTTCTTTTTTCTATATTATATCTGCCTATTTTTGACTATTTTTTCAGTTTCATTCGACTTACAACACTTTTTCGTTTTATCATATGTTTGTTTTGTCTATTCTCAATACTTTACTTATTGTTATTTTTATTTTCCTTGTTTAACTCAAATAGCTGATTATAAATTGATCTATTTGGCTTTTTAATATTCAATTTATATAGTAGTATTTAGTATTCAGTGTATGTGGAATTATTTTTTTTGAATCGGTTTAAATATTTTACTATTCGTTATGATGTTCTGTTTCATATCCATATCAATTTAATTTTTTCGTGTCGATTAGTATAATAAATTGTTACGAATATTATAAAACATCACTATTCGTTCATTGTATAAATTGCGACAAAATTAAAGTTTAAAATATTTATATATATAAAATCTGATTTTCTTCAAATTTTCATCTGATTTACAAAAATAAAAAGGGAATTAAATGAATGCAGATATTTTTTAAACGCGTTTATAATTCGAAATTATTTTTTAGTTACTTGCGTCTACCGCTATACAATTTATATGTTTAACATTTACTTGTTCACAATTACCTAACCTTCCGGAAAGCACAAATACGTACTGAATAATTCTAGTTCATCTTTCAATAATATAGTATGTGAGTATTTTTTTAATTGTCCCAAAAATGGTCAATCGCAATTTTTATTTTTTGAAATTCATTATTGGCATTTTTTTCTTTATAAATCTATTATAATATTTCTATCAATCTTTCAAATATTTATATGTTTTGTGATAATTATATTATATTTTTGTAAATGCAATAATTTATACTTAATAAATAAACTTTGTAACATAAGGTAAATATAAAAAGTAAATAAAATGTTTATATAACATGATTATTGGTACATATATATTGAAAAAGGCATTAAAGTATGTATGTATGCATGTGAGTCATCGATATATATATATATATATATATATATATATATATATATATATATATAATCCTTAAAGAAGCTATTGTCAACTCAACGTTTTGGTCATTTCTAATTTTCCTCGCAGTCATTTTCAATCACATATACGCAAAAAATATATACATACATATATTTATATATGTTTAATGTTATTAATATATTATGTATGTATGTTGTTTCATTATTCCATTTTATTTTGCTTCGACGTAGACATTCTTTATATCGGCATATCGTTCAATTCTGCGAGCTTTTCGGGTTTTCTAAAGCAAGAGCAGGACTCGTTTCTTATTTCCTGTCATATATGATGTTATGTGTGCGAGGCTTCGCCTCGAAATATTTCATATCCTGTGGAATTTACCGGGATCCTAGCCCGCTTTCGTGCATGCGAATGACATAGGCAAAATTCTTGTTCGCATATCGCATCTTGGAAAGAGTGGAAGGAGTTCCATTTCTACACACGCACTATATATATATATATATATATATATATATATATATATATATATATATATATATATATATAATACTCGGTTGTATACCGGTTTACATACTTTTGGGCCCTTTTAGCTCATTGTCAAAATACAGGCATCGTATCTGAGAAATTTTAATGAAATATCGAAGTAAACGAGCCTTTTACAGACTTGCGAATCTATGTTCACTTGTACTTTAACAACAACACCAAAATTTATATCTAACGAAATTAGATCATCATAATGTATATCTAAATTATATTATTAGTGTCTTTCAGCGTAATTTTTATTTCATTAAAATGGTTGTTAATTTCTATTGAATTTATTTACGCGATTATTTTGTTTGTTATCATTTCTCCTAATATATTTTAAAATTTTTGATTTATTTTATGTTTTATGTTATTTAATTAGCGATTTTAATATCTATTTGTTATTATTTTAACCCAAATTTATATATATTTTATTGTTTTGAACATTTTTATTAACAAAACCAGTATTTGTTTTTATTCCCTGTCGTTTGTGTTTTTTTATTTAGGTTGTTACTTAATAATATAATAAATAAAAGTTGAGACGTTACAAACGACTTAACTTTAATTGGTTACTTTATTCTGAAAAGAAAAAGAAAAATGTAGGATGTGGCGTACTACAACACAGAAAACATTTCCAGTCAAACTATTAACCAAGATTTATTTGAGTAGCGATTACAATTCTATTATATGTAAAACGTGTGCTTATTTTCATTTAAAATTTTTGTAAAACATTATTCATAAAACAATCATTTTACTTATTTAATATATATATATATACCTTATATCCAAATATTTTTATTGATTTTAATTTGTTATTACAATATTTGTAAAACTTGTATAAATATTATAATAGCAAATTAATTTTATGACATACTATTCTTAGAATATCTTAATTTATACAGTATGCAATTGTTAATTAATATCTTTTATTTTTAATATTAAATTCTGTAAATATTTATTTCATTTTATACTTTATCACATTGATCATTTAATTCTTTATCTTATATATATATATATATATATATATATATATATATATATATATATATATATATATATATATATATATATATATATATATATATATATGGTTTTTAAATGATAAAATTGTGTGATTATTATTAAAATAAAATTCATTTTTAACTTGTTTTTCGATGGTCGACGTTCATATTTTAGATATTTTTCAATATCGTCACAAATGGTTTCCAACGGATTGGAGCGTCAAAAAATGTGGTTAGGGTGGAAGTGGAGAAGATTGATAATTTTACTCGATTTTTCTCATTTTTCCGTTCTTTTTCCCCAACGTTCATTAATTTAAGTTAAGAATTCGTTTTCACTTTCGCACTGTGGTGAATTAAATTGCGTCCATCCATCAATCGTATCCATCCATCATAAATGTGACGACAAAATGGGTCCTTTACTTGGTGAAAACACTGAGCTAGTTGGAAAATCTGGAAAAACATTACGTAAGACTTTGTTATGTTCGTTGTCATTAGAAAATGAAATAAAAAACTTCAATAGGGATTAAAAAAATATTATTTTATTGATATTGTTATTTCATTTTTACGTTTTGCTATTTTATGTAATATACAGTAAATATCTCAATTATTCTGTTTTTTTAGAAAATCTTATTGTTGTTACTCCGCCATTTATTTTGTGATATATATATATATATATATATATATATATATATATATATATATATATATATATACTTATATTTAATGACGAACATTTCTTAATATACTATATATGTCTTATTAATAGTTAATTATATACACAATTTGTTGTAACATTTAATGAAGAATATTGAAAAATAATTAACAATTCGATATTATCTTTATTAAATTCATTGATATATATTTAAATCGACATAGAGTTGAGAATAGTGTTTGCTGAAAACCATATAGTAATTTTTTTAAAATTAATAAAAAGAGTTTTACCATTATTGTGATTTTTGGATAATTAAATAGAATATGTTTTCAAACAAAGTTCATATATAAAAAATGATTAAAAAAAGTGCGTCATTTTAATATTGCTGACATTAATGTGATTAGTAATGTGTATTTTACTCATTTCCTGCAATGTTTAAATAAAAATCCCACATTTTATTCTTTCTTAATTTATTATTTGGAATTTAGTTTTTTATTGTTATCATTATATTATAAAGTACTAATAATTATAGGAAAAATCAAAACAAATGATAAATATAGGGAATAATATATGGTGAATATGGCGGATGATATAGAATTTTCTACTTCAATTTTTTTAAGTATATTTTAACCAATTTTGCAAAATGATGTTGAACATTGTCATGCTGCAAAAATTACTTTATCATTTTGCAGCCGTTTGTCTTTTATTACTCGACATAAACGCATTAATTGTTTTCGATACAGATCGTCTGATCTGTATCGAAATTGTTTGAGACATTTTTAGTAGTTCGTAATACACTTAGTCTAGCTCGTCCCACCATATACAGAACATTACTTTTGAGTTGTAAAAATTCGATTTGACCGTCGACGTGGAAGCACACTTACAAAGTTGTTATGACTTTCTTCGTTTGAGATTGTCATAATGAACCCATTTTTCTTCCTTAGTCATTGTATGATGCCTTCCGTTTTTGCCTTACAAGCAGCTGAAAACAAACAAAAACAAGTTCACGTGAAAACAAACACTATTTAAGATCTTTCGCTTAAAAATCGAACGGCACCCAATTCCTTTCTTTCTGAATTATTCTCATAGCTTCAAGGCATTTTTTTTTCTAATAACTTAAAATCTGCCGAAAATGACAAACATTTATCTTGTTTTGTTACATTTTTAATCGAAAATAACTTGATGAGACAAATCGATTAATGTTTCGATAAGGTTATTTTAACAAATGCCCGAGCTTAATGTTTGACATCTGCATCTGTTTATTTCCACTATCATATATCAAAGTTATTTATTGGAAAATAATGGGTGCAATGTTGAATACCTTTTTTATAATAAATTTGTTTTAACTTACTATATAATCAAATTGTAACAATGTACTAAATCTTTTAAAATGATTATATGCAAGTTTGAAAATTAAACATAGAACTAGAAATTAGACTATTAAAAATTGAATCAGCATTTGGAATTCCGACAGACATACGGCTGTCTGATTTTCTTTTGTAATATTAATAATTGCGTATATATATATATATATATATATATATATATATATATATATATATATATATATATATATATATATAAATGTTCTAAACTTCAATGTCTGTTAATTAGATTTTTTGTGGCTTTAACCCTGCGTTACTCGAAAAATTCGAATATATTCGAGGATTTTCTGTATTCGTATCGTGTTTTTCGGCCTCGTTACCCAATTTGTTCGCTTCTCCAATACCGAACTTTGTAAATATTGAACAAATCACTTCATAATTTACGCTAATGATGGAAGCTTCCAAATGTAAACGTTTCCCATGGGGACTCTTCGGGCAAGGCCACTTTAACCTTTAAAAGGCGTAACCGACGTATTTGAGTATTTTTTTTCTTGCTGAATTCAATGCTTTGTTTACTTTTTTATGAATACGCGATAATCAACCCTTTGATGGTAGGTTTTTTAAACCATTCATTTTAATGTATATTACTAAAGAAAAACATTCAGTTTGTAGTTGATCTAAAAAATATGTAAATTTGCTTCCATTTTAATTTTTTTTTTGTATATTTCTGAGTAGTTCTATTTTTTTTCGTTAATTTGTTTCTGTCATTATTTCAATAAGTATCTAAATATTTTAAGATAAAAAAAAGTTGAATTACGTAAAAATATTTTAATCATAATTTTTGTAGGATAGTTCATAATAAAAATTAATTATAGTAACCACCATATAACATTTTCTTTTATTTCATTTATTATAATTTATATTTGTATCATTTACGAAGTTTATCAAAAATATTTAGAACAAATGTCAATCATTTAATTTAATATGATAAATGAATGTTCGTTGGATCATTCATTCACTTCGCCTATTGAATGAATCTTTACTATGATGTTTTTAATATAAATTGTATTTTAGTTCCATATTTTGACACAGTTTTGACATACTAATTAGAATATATTGTATAAGATGATAATTTATTGAATTGTATTTTTTGTAATACTATCATGATTTTTCGGTATTTTATTTATACATTTATTAATTATTTAAATATTAAAAATTATGAAATTTTTGATATATTATAATTATTATCTAAAATATTTTAAAAATGGAATGTACATATATAAATATTCACGTTAACATATCGATTGATATGTTAATTTTTTCATTATATGAAGCTAGATTTTGTTCACCTGTGTGTGACCTGTTCGTTGTGGGAGGTCTTTTCAATACTTAAAATTCAGTTCGATCTTCCCCTTTATTACTCACCAAGGTGGGGATTTCTTTCTCATTTGAGCAGCCGTGTTGTATACCATATAGCGCGGTTGTTTACGTGATCACGTTGTAAATTATTTATAAATGTCCATAATATCTTTTCTATTTATTAATATTAAAAAAAATGTAAAACGAAACGTCTCACGAGTCCAAAAATTTTTCGCAATCCTTTCACATATGAAGTAAAATCGATCGCGCGATTTTTATTTATTCAAACGATATTTATGATTTTCCATAGATACGGTATTTCTGAAGAAATCACACTGATTTTATTCATTACTTTGTATTTAAGTAATCTTATACTATATAGTAATGTAACCGAAGCCGTTAATTAATTGGTTGTGTATAATTATTTAGTGCGTATGAGCGTATTACATGCTTCGGTACGCATAGTTATATACTTGAATCATATACTGATGTACTTGTTTTCTTATTTCTTAGAATGTGTGATGTTTATCGACGACATAATTATTTGTTTTTATATAAATAAGAAAAAGACAAAAAAAAATCTTATACGTTGTTAATTTTGCTTGATAATTATCATTATAGTTATTACAATATTTTGGAACTTATAACTATTGTTGAAATTATGTCATTGAGATAATTAGCTATAAGTTTTATTTTTTGATGTAATGATAGTGTTTTATCAAGAATGCATGAGATTTTTGTTTTGTATTTATTATCTGAATTCTTTTGATATATATATATATATATATATATATATATATATATATATATATATATATATATATATATATATACGAACATATATATACATGTGATGGATAGGTATGTTCGATTCCATGAAATATTTCTGTTCGGCTCGCCTTTATGTAGCATACAACAGGGGATTTAAACTTTTTTCAATTTCAGTTATATATTTCGTGCAAGATGATTAGATTGAATAAATATTTTTTGTACATTTATGAAAATATACATAATTGATTTTTAATGTTTTGGAAAACCTAGAATAAATTAAATTAAATTATATTTACCACACACACACACACACACACACACACAGATACATACACATACATACTAGTATTTGTATAGTACAAATTTGGAAACGCGTTTATAAAGCTGTTTTTGTTACTATTCAAAAAGAATAGGACTTTTTTCGATATTTTTCATTAATTGTGAATTAATTTTTATAAGAAAAAAATTATACGCCCCTGATAAACAGGTAGGCGAGACCAGTTGGAGGACCCTTATTTTTGTTGTTACCTGTTTAGCGACCGTCTGTAACTGGCTTATTGTGGGATTTTACCGGCGGCGTTTGTGATTCATCAATGGTTCAATATGTTACCAAATATAAACGGAAACGATCGGACCATGTATATTTTAATATCGCTCCTTTTTCATTATAAATTGTCTTCGTTTGCAAATTCTAATAATAAATTTGATGGAGTTGCTTGGTTTAATATTAATTTTATACTAAATTGAATGTGAAAATTATATTGTTTTATATATTTTTTTAATAATTGTGAAATTTATTAAATGTGTCAAAATAAAACCTTGTACATTTTTTTTCAAATTAATATTTATTCATGAATATTTTTTTTAAATATGAAAACGATGTTTCTGATATACATCGTATGTTTTTTACAAATTAAATAAAAATGTATTAAATTAATAAAAAAATAAATATTTTGAAAAATATTGATAAAACACAATTATTTGTTATGTGAACGCCTAAGTTATAATAAGTGGTATTTATTATAAATTAATTTGTAATTTTTAATTAATATCTGGATCCATTTATTTTTTACAATATTATTTATTTATTATTTCGTGAAATATTATAATATAACTGCAAAATTTATGATAGTTTAATTTTATTAATTTTTATGATAGTTTTAGTATTCAAGCTCTCTTTAATGCATTACACTTTTTACTTTATTTGATTAATTTACAAATTGTATATACATTCATATATATATATATATATATATATATATATATATATATATATATATATATATATATATATATATATTACGATATGTTATTTTGCCTTGAAATACGTTTTATGGTAGGAATGTCACATAAATTCAATTAAAAATGCGTCATTCACGTTAGTGATTGCATTACACGGAAAAAATTTAATACAATTTTATAACTATATGCGTTATATCAAATTAATTACTGTACAAAATATACTCTCAAATTTTCAACTAAAATTTAAAATATTTGTTTGTGAAATAATGTATCTGTTGTTGAATAAAATTTCCTCGCTAGTTTTTTTTAGAGTACACGCGGAAAATCAATATGACGTTTACGTCCTATACACGAATCAAGGGCATTTAGAAAACATACAAGTCAGCTTTTTATTTAAAAAAAAAAACGTACTTTTTTCCTCCTGGTGACTTAAAACCAATATACTTTTTGATGATTTTCCGATTTTCGTACGTCGTTATTATGGTTTCAATTTCCTTTATACACGCTATAATATTGAAGAAGGAATATAAATTTCTTTCTTTGTTTTATATAATTATTATTATTACAAATTTAAAGTATACCATTATATATTATTATATTTTATTAACTAGATTTATTACAATTATAATGAAACCTCGTTGGAATATGTCTAAAAATCGGTAATTCAATTGGTGCAACATTTTTATTTTTATAATTTATCAAAATAGTTACCAAGAAATAATTTTAAATCAATAAAAATAATATAAAATATTCTAAAAAGCGATAACTTTATAGAATATATATATATATATATATATATATATATATATATATATATATATATATATATATATATCATCATCTCCTAGCGTTTATCCCGCGTAATTTCAGGGTCCGCTACATATATATATATATGAATTTGTATGAAGTTATCAGCGCACTTTTATTATTTCCATTAAATTCTAAATATATATATATATATATATATATATATATATATATATATATATATATATATATATATATATTTATATGCAAATTACACTAGTAATTATAATTTGCTATATTTTATATTTTTGAATTTCTTCAATATTATGTGAAGAAATTCTTAAAATTCTGATAAATTCTTAAAATATATCATTTTTTAGGGTTATTCGAATTAACAAAATCGTATAATAAGACTTTTATTTATTTTTTTCTTTTTTTAATGTAAATTAATTTAGCAGATTTTTTTAGTATTACTTATTATATTATGTACAAAAAAGTCTCGTCAAGCTTATATTTTATTTATTTTGTCTACGTGCTTGTCAGACTATTATGCGGCCTTCATAAATTTAAACAATACTAAAAAAAAAAAATACAAAACTTATATCTTCGGTTACACATTACTTACATTTTTTTTTTGAAACTTCGTTTTGTACAAATATAGTTTTTTTTACTTTAATAGCTATATTTTTGTTTTATTTAAAATATCATTTACATAGTTGGCTTTTCTTCATATATTTTAATTGGGCATTAAAAAGTTAAATTGCAATTTAATTATAATTTCAATTTTATTGCGCCTTTGGAATAATTGTCTGTATAAAACTTAATTTGATTTATATACATACGCAATTTTGTTGTACAAAAGATTTTCAAACACTAAGCCCGCACAAAAATTAATGATGTTGCTAATTTGATAATGTCATTTCTCTCGCCTTCGCTTTTCTCTTTGTGATAAGAAAGGAATTGGTTCTTTATAAATAATCACATCAATATTAATATTCCTCACTCAATTGAATATTCATGTATTATATATGTTTTTCAGTTTTCAAACGGGATTTCGTTTATTTTTTGAATTAAAATAATTTCTATTGCTTTTATAATTAATTAAATCTGGTAATATGTAATATAATTGATAGTATTGAAATTATCAATTGTATTAATATGTAAAATTATATAATTCGAATAACTAAATTATATAATACTTTGTTAAGGTAAAATCTTATTGATTATTTTATGATTTAATAAAGTATTTAGAATATTTTTCATTGAATTAGAGGAATAAAAGGAAGTATAGGTAAAATAATGCAATTGATAAACCAAATTAGGTCAAAATATTGATAGATTGCATCATTCCGTTTGAGAACGCAAATCGAATGAACCGCTTTGTAACTTCGATTTATCACCCATTAGACCAGATAAAAGCTCTGAACGAAAACCAAAAAGAAGCATAGAAGATAGAGAAAACCTTCGCTGAAAGCTCTTTCGCGTCCATTTGCGATACTGTTCGGGCAACAAACAAAAAGGGCGAAAGGAAAACCTCAAACAAAATAGACAAAACTCTGATATTGTCGGCGGAGTTTCGATTACAAGAACGGAACAAAAAAAAATTGAGCGCGAACATTACAATAGAACCCCAATTTTATGACGGCGAACTATCTAAGTTTTCCATTTGGGTCGTTATTTAACGATATTTATACAAGTTACTTTGTAGTAAATCGCTGATATATTCATAGTAATTTGTAATATGATGTATCATAAAAAGAAAATATATAATTAAAAATATAGTTGATAATATTGTATATTTATTACATACTATAAATATTACATATTATAAATATTTATTTCTTAACCATTTCAATGAGTTTTTACTTAGAATAAAATTCATAAACATCTAAACTAAACCAAATAATATTACAATACCAAGCTGAGAAAAATAATTTACATGATTTGATGTTTTTATAAAAATCAATCGTAATGCTTGTTACTCATATAGTGAAACAAAGTGTACATTCTCATTTAATATTTACATACAACATTGTATCTTACTCTAATGTAGATAACTAATAATAGCATTTTAGACCTTGAAAATGTAAATCAGTTTCTTCATTTCATAATATAAAAAATCTTATTTTTTTAAATTAAATGAAAAATACTTTTTTCTCGGAATAAAATATTAATTTGGTACTAGTAAAGTAAATATTGCGTATGTGTATATATGAATTTTACGGTTTGTTGGCTTTTTAGTTCTACAAAGTTCGAGAACATAGACCATGAAATTTTATCAATCTAGCAATAGTGTACCCTAGGCACCGATATCATAGCACTATATAATATATACACATACGAATGTACATAAACACGTTCAACACGTTCGTATAGATGCTATCTTTCGACCATTTATTTTGATCGAGTGCACCAAACTGTACGGTTGGTGAATGCATTTTCAATGCTAAATTTACCGCGAACATTTGAAATACGAAATGAAACGATGGGGTGCTGGTGTGAAAACGTTAAGCCGAACTATCGATTTCGAGTCGAGTTTGGTTTTGTAGACTTGACGGCAATAGGGAATATAAAACTGTTGTGCTGAAATCAAAGTTGACGTTAGAAAATTACACATTTTAGTCCGATAATAGAATTAGCGGGTCGAGTCTGAAATCTGACGAAGCGTCGTGTTTAATCGACGTCGAAATTGTATGTTTAATATGGAATCAAAGTTTGTAAAATACAGATTTCTCTTATTATTTGTATTATCCCATTTGTTCAAATTTAAATTTTGTCATATTATTCATAATGATATACACTTTGTATGATTTATTAATTGCTTAAATCTATTGATATTTTTTATTAATATATTGAATAAAGTCGTTCAATTACAATATTAATTGTTCAAATAAAAATATGAATTCATTATGGATATTTTTATGTAGCATATATACAATCTTGTTTCAGTTTCAAAAGATTGATTAAAAACAGTTGATTCGCTTATCGCTATCGTCTTCATCATTGAAATCTTTTTACGTTATATAAATACGATCAAGTGCCGCGTTAAAATCGACGCTTCGGAGAGGGTTGATTTATACGAGATTAACCCCGTTGCGGTGAGCAGGTAATTCACTCAATAAGACCAAAAATGTAAATAAGGGCGGCCACAGGCTTTCAGTTAAATCGTAACGCATTTATCATTTTGTTATTTACGATCTGACGCACGGTTATCTCCGTAACGGGCAACCCTCCGTTGGCTGGATACGCAATATTTCTTGTCGCATTTACCATGTGATTTATGTCATCGGAGTACAAAAATTTGCGCATAATCGCCATATACGCGATATTACGACATTGAATTTTTTTGTGATAAGAACGATTGACGTGCGCTTCCAATTTTGTGAATTACCGGTGTAACTTTATTTTGTCGGTAGATTTATTATATTTATATCTGTCTTGTATTCATTATTTTATATAATATAAAATAATATATATTTATTTTTCAAAATGAAATGTCATTTAATCTTCAATGTTTTGACGTTTTTTTTTTAATTTTCAAAGATTTTTTTATAAATTAACTAAAATATTCCTAAACTCGACGTTTTAGAATGTAATATTTTTTGCTATATATTTATATTTTGCTTTTCTGTAATAATTTTACGGGCTTTTACTAAAATCTTCTTTCATCTTGCGGTTTTTCCAAATTGAATACCTAGTATTTTTGTCATCCTTCACGGCTTGTAAACATCTTTTTAGTTCATTCAAACGAGAAATGTACTAGTAATTATCTACTCAATATACTATTTTAAGTTACGGAAATAGTATTTTTTAACAAATTTATATTGAAATACAGGCGTATATGCGTATCCAAATTTAAAAATAAACATTTAATACAAAATAAAAAATTTAAACTTGATTAACATCCATCTTTTAATTTTTAAATATCCGCATTTTGCTGCATTATATATTATTCATCCATTATTGTTTGTATATCGAGAATAAAGAGAATCGTGAATATACTATATGGGTTTAATAGGGTTTTAAATGATACGTTTCTTTAATAATTTATTAATATAAGCTATATATTACGGTTGAAAATTACATGCTACTTTGAATTCCATAATTTATTAAACGAATTTTCTCATTTGTGTTGTGCGTAAGCTTGTGTATATGTATTTAGGTATCGAAACTTTACAGAAATATCGTTCAATATCCGCGGGGTAGTTCAAAATTCATAATGCTTATGAAAGGCAAACTTTTGAGATTCCATATTAAACAGCTGATGAAGTTATTAGAGAACAATGATTCTCAAACAAAAATGTTTCAAATTTTATTTTTTAACAATTATTCGAATATTTAATATCAACTTTTATCTTGACTTACATATTAAAAAAAATAAATACGAAATACATTATTAATATATTTTTTAAATTTATTGTATATTATATATAGGTCAGTCCTATTTTAATTTAAATCTTGTAAATAGTTTAGTTAGTCATACTAATTTCATCAAATAATTGTAATACAATATTTTATGCATATCGTAATTAATTACTACATTTTATGCTTGTATTTAACTTTATATCTTATTTATATTCAACCATATTTGAATCAATCCTATTCCAATAACAATATTTACATTTAAAACCTCTGGTCACGGCCATCTTGTAGTTTACATAGGATCACGTAACTAATATTTGTGGAAAAAAATTAACCTTTAGTTTTATATATTTTGCATTATTATATGTATTCATTCAACTTTTATTCAATAAAAATATTTTTACTATAATCACTTATTGATAATCTAACAATAATAATAAGTAATTAATCGAAATTGAAAAATAATAGCTATTTATGAAGTATTTATTTTACAGAAATTTTATATATGAATTGATTTTATATTATTAGGAAATAATAATAAAGATTTAAATTTTGACAAGATAATTTGATACGACCATCTTTTCTTTTGTTTGACTACGTTAGCTACCGAGTTTACGTTTCTTTTTAATCGTATAAAGTTTAAAAAGCGTCTTCTTTTTACTTCAGTTTTGTTTATACCCGTTAAAGTTAATTAAAATCTCTTATTAGTTTTGTAATAAGAAGTTCTACGATTAATTATATAAGTAAAAATTTGTTTAATTTTATCGATTGATTGCAGAAAAATATGTTGAGATGTATTGAAAACTATTTTATCATAAACAATTAATGCATAAATTTGGAAACTATATGTTTCAACCACAATAGCAATATTTTTTTTGTTTTGATAATATAGAATATGAATTTCTCAAAAAAAACTTTTTTTTTTGAAAGGATAAGAAATAAGATTTAGTTCTATTTTAATAATAAAATATACTTTTCAAGTAATTAATAATTACAGTTGGGTATCATAATTTTATTTATTACTATTTACTTGTAGTTTTTAGTAAAATATATTTATAGCTTGAACGGAATATTTTTTTGATTTTTTTTGCTTTTATTTTTGATTTAAAAATGTTATACAAATAAACATAATGCATTTTCATAATTTTTGAAAAAAACCGGTGGCATTAATAATTAAGCTTACTTCGGTAACTTTAATCGCTTGTAATGCATAATTGAGTGACTTTACCATTGAAAACTTTTCACTTCGTGCTTTTAAATGTCTTTTCTTTTTTATGTATATGTATGTTGGTTTTTTAACACCAGTGAAAATGTACAGCTTTATTTAAATTTATGCGCATTTCAATGTAAAAACTGAATATTTAATGGGAACGTCAAATACGCGGAATTATGATTATACTTAAAAAAATGATTCTGAAATTCGTTTTTCATGTTATACATATTTTTTCCTCAAATGCAAAATATATATGTTTTAAAATTATTGTAAAATGTGATAAGTTTTTTATTACATATTTAATGTTTTGAAAACTTAGAATTACAGTTATTTTAAGTTCTTAGTTTGTTTTGAGCAATGAGCAAGTCTGGATGAAAATAAAAATATACCTGCTGAATAAAAATATCCTTTTATATCCCATTGTTTATTTGACTTCAGTCGATTGCCATATGTCAGAATGTTTAAGGTTACACCATATGCATTCATTGCAGTATATAGTTCGGTTCAATAACCTCTCTCTTTATATTTTAACGTGCAAACAATATTTAAGAAAATAATAAATATCGATGATGGCAATTTTCTTTCTTCACTGTATAATATTTGAACCGATTATTTTCTTGGTATTTATTGTCGCCGTCCGTGCAGCACAAAATGTTGTCTCAACTTAAACTCCGTTTTATTTTATTTCCCTTTGTTTCCATACGACAGCATAAAACCGCCCGCTTATGTTTTGTATATAAATGGGCTTGAATTTGTCCTGCGAGATCAACGTATTATCCCTTTTTCCGCGCAAACCGCGCTTTCCCTTATTCTTTAGTTATTTTTTTCTACGCATACCGAAAATCTGTCGGGGAAAAAAGTACTTTCAAATTTTACGAGTTTTTTCTTCGAGCTAGTTAAACGATCAGTTCGTCGAAGTTCGACCGTTGTTTTACTATGGAATATTGCAAATATGTTATGGAGAAATCTTATAGTATAATTCTATTTTTTTTCGTTATTTTACGTTTACGTGTATATATATTGATTTTTTTTCTGTCGCCATAAAATATATATTTAGATATTCCATGGGCCTAATATATTTGAGAATTTTTGTGTAAAAATAAAATGCAATTGAAATAAAGAAATTTAAAGTCCAAATCTTGGCTAGGCATCCAAATGAGTCAGATGTGAATAACCTCAAAGCTGTTAACTTGCTGAATATTGATTTTGAATTTAAAAAAATATTATTTTTGCAAAGTATACAGAAAATATATTTTAAAATTAGTGATTTTATAATTATTAAAATTAAACTTACTAATCTTTTTGATAAACGAGAAATGTGTTTATCTATATTATATATTTTGAAGAATTTCAGAACTTTATTGTGATAATAATAGAACATCAAATTTGTATTTCGTGATAATAGTGCAATTTATTCGTCGTCATAACCTACATTATTATTCGACGGCAGCAAAAATGTGCTTCCATTATGCGATATATTGGTAACACGGTCGTATATTATCCTTACTAGTCAAAACTGCGAAACTGCTAACTTTTGACACCAAGATAAATGACAACGGCAACCGAAAATACTACTGCTAGGGGCTTTACAAGTGTAGTGTGGTGTAGCGTAACTGAGGTTGGCGAAACAACGAAAACAATCGATTAGTCTATGACCTCTATGTGTGTTTATAGGTATATAATTTGATGTGTGTGTGTGCGCGCTAGCGAAAAAGAACCTGCCGTGTATAAAAAGCAAACGAGCCCTAAACGAAACTGTCGGCCAGAAAGCTTTCTCTGATACTTCGTTTACTCCTCAATTAAGCTCAAATTCTTTTGTTTGACTTTTAGATAAAGTAAATTATGGTCAGTTTTTGTTACTTAATTTTGCAAATAAGTTTCGTCATCTTTTTTTTGTCTTATGATTTGTTCTTATTTTTTAAGTGTTTAATTTATTTTGATGCTTACGAATATTAATGATATTATACTGAAGATTAACATATTTTTGAAATTTATTAATATATAATATTTTTTTGAGTGTTTTAAATGTTTTCATATATTAATAATGAGTTTTTCTATCTACACACATACACATATATAATTTATTCACGTAATAAAGATTATAGAAATATGAATATGGAAAATATATTTTCACATTTTTTTATCATAAAAAGCAAAAATCCTTAAGACGATTACTGAACCGGCTTAAGACGTAGAACCTCTGGTAATCGTCAAGTTTAATACTCGTTTGATCCGACATTGTGAATACATTTTTTATTTCTTTCCTGTATAAAAAAATGTTTTTAAATTTCAATCTAATAAAATTAAATAAATTTTGTTAGAAAAATATAAATGTTTTTTTTTTGATTTTCGGATGCTAACAATTGTACATTTTTTATATCAACGTTAAAAATATTATTATTTTTGAGTGGGTTCACCTGAGTGCGAATTCTGATCGGATTTTAAACGTACATATTTTCCTATCATATATTTAGAGTATAGAAAATAAATTATTGTTTTTACCAAAGTATAAATCGTATATGAAGTTGAATCTTGATAATTAATATATTTATAATATATACAGAATTAATAATACCCAAAAAAGTGTTGTTTCACGCATAATATGGTCTGAAACATTGTATTTCGCACATGCGCAAAAACCAACTCGCACCGTATAAAGTAGCCAGCTGTCAAAATTGAATCGTAAATACTGAAATAAATTGCACTGCGGTATGCCAACGACGTATATTTTAATCTGTTATAGCATTCATATCTAAAAAAAAATGTTAGTTGACTTAATACAAATACTTGAAAGCGGCGCCTTTAGCCTTTTAAATTTATCATTGTTCATATACTTCATAACTATTGAGATAAAATGAAATATTTATTTTCGAATATATCGAGTGCACTTTGATTTCCAATAGTTAGTTATTTTTTGTTTGTTTTTATAGGCAGTTTTAACTTTTCGCCGCTTCGGTTTCTGCCATTTCAACAAGGTGCAAACCGCTATCGTTCCATTTTTCCCCTTCCGAAAAACACTTTTCGTCGCTTGCCCCGTTGAGTTGAAAATAGGAAAAGGGGATGGGGTCCTCTCGTGACCCCGCTTCTTAAACTTTTGGTATAAAGCACCAATCAATACAATTGTTGGCAGAAAGCCTCATCGTGCGTATTTTTTGAGTTCTCGCACGTTATCATTTTTGTAAATAAAATAATAAATAGTTATAAATATAACGTATTAGAAAATTTAGTTTATAATTAATTTTCTTAAGAAAGATATTTTCTTCGTAGAATATCATTGTATTTATTTGAATTTCTAGTTTATATATAATATTAAAATTATTTCTATATAAATTCTGAGAATATATTTTTCTACTGATTTTTATACACAATAGTCATTAAATTCTCATTTATTATATCAATATTTATATAAATAATATGTATTTGAAATTCTTTAATCTTATATTATTAATATATATTTATCACAAATCGTTATAATTTAAGTTGCAAAACATGATTTAAAATGTAATTAACAATATTTATACATCAATATGTGGTCGGTCTTTGTACGTACAAATTTGTTTATTATATATTTGAAGTTTAGACAATAAGATCTACTTAATATTGTATTTATAATCATAAATATTAATATATTTTAAAATATATAAAATTAAATTATTCAAATAAATCTTTTTTCAAGTTTATCAAACGTGTTTTTGCATTTTGTTATTAATTCATTATATTTGTATTACTTATTTACCTAATGTATATATATATATATATATATATATATATATATATATATATATACATACATATATATATATATATATATATATATATATATATATATATATATATATATATATATATATATTCAAAATTCATGGATATCAATGGATTACAGTAATTTCAAATGTCGATGACAAAAATTTTAGCAAGTATTTAATATTTTTTTTTGTAAATCTTTTCTGCTACATCCTTATTACGTGACTAAACTACAATTATTGTTAATTTAGTGATTATTAAGACGGTGGTTCGGATTGAAATTGATTTTGTCATTAAACGCTGATTTTTACAAAAAATGACGTCTCTACTTCCCGTAATTATATTCAAGTTATTAAAAAAAATAAATTATCGAATCCATATATTCATTTTCGCGGAATCAATTCTTATAGCAAGATTTTAGTTTTTTTTTTAAATTACGATTGATGACGAATGTCAGAGGACATGCGTAGTTAAAGTTGAATTGACCATACATTAAAAGACAACGACGACATCGTTAAATAATCATTTGGAATTATAGTAGCTCATCGTGTATGTATATAATGGATTCACCTTGGCTATAATAACAATATTTCTATTTGTATCTCTTCCACATGAACGGTTTCGCAATTCAAAAAATTGATTTGCTTTTGGTTATCGTCAATTTTTTATTTACATATATCGTAAAAGTTTACAGTTTATTATTTAGTTCAATATTTTTTTTAAATCAGTGACCAATAACGAAGTGAAGAAGTTGCGATTAATTTTCAATAAATTTATAATTTCGGAATTATAAATGTTGTTCTGTCACATAATGGGAACTTATCAGATAATTTTATAACGTTATATATATATTCATTATACAAATTTACTGAAAAGATTTCGAAACATTGTTTTATACCATAGTGACTCATAGTTTTTTTTCTTTACTTGTTTTGAAAAATATATTTTCTGTTAGATTTACAACATTGAATCAAAAAGCATTATGTCTTTATAACTAAAAGATATATAATTATATAATATGATTTTAGATGATATAATTAAATCGTGCCAAAATCATAATTTTTAATGTTCACAGTAAATTTCCTCCGATAAAATTATGATGACCTATTTGTAACTTTTAATTAAAACGCGAAGAAAGAATCTCGAATTTGAATGCGTTTGTTATTTAATATGAAAGTTGTTACTCTGTAATAGTAGTAGTAGTAGTAGTAGATCTCGCTATAGAAGCAAATGATACGCGAAATTCGGGTCGACTGCCTTTTTTTCATTTTATTTTAAGATATTATATTTATCCGGGGAACGCAGAAATATTTCGAGCATCCCTGTCGTTCCTTTTTCCAATTCAGCTCTGGCATCTCTTTTTCATATCTAGTAGAGTAGTATATTGCGTAGTATGGCAATCGAGATACTTCGTACTTTATATATACGTCGAGTTGTTTCATAATTTTGGCTTCTATCCAGTTTTCGTATTAGATAATAAAAAATGAAGCCATTTCGCACTATATGAGCATTGGTATTTACCACGGCCATTTAACCTAGATTATCATTTCGTGCGAGGATAAGAGGTGGAATCGGTAGAAAAAAAAATCTCATTCTCTCCATCTTTTAATAACATTCTCTACCTTTACCACTGTCGACCATATATTTTACGCTTTTCTTTTATATAAAATTCGAATTTAGTTGGAAAAGAAAATTTACTAATAATAGGAATAATAATAAAAAAAAATGCGATGCCGAACGGAAAAAGAATAGATCGCAGACGGCGTATTGTGAGCGGTTTAATTACGTTTTTGGTTGTAATTAAATTTCCTTCACCAAATTAAACTTATTCGTATTAAATGCGGGGAATGTTGTCATTATGCGAGAATTGCCTTTGGTGTGCGCGGTTTCGCCATTAACCTGCGATGAAATTAAATTTACTAAGTCCTATTCTATAGCTATTTCTCTTGCTTCACTTCGAACATATCTTAATTATGAAAGGTGGTCGGGATGGAGGCTTGTTGATCGCAAAAACGTTTTATAAAACGCAAACAGCAAACTTTTTCCCATTCGTCTTACATTATAGGGATGTTCCATTTAGAACCATCTTCCTATTTTATTTTTAATTTGTAATATGAGGCAGTTTTTAATTGTTCTTATTTTTCTTTTGTTTCAGGTATGCTGTTCTTCTTTTATTCGGTACAATGTTTCCAGTTACGTCCGGATTATAAACACCTTTTCTTAAGTGGGGAAAACTAGTTAAAACTTTTAGATCTGAACCTACTTTAAACACCATTTAAACTTTTACTCCTTGAACGCTTGAATGTACGATATAATAATTTTCAGATGAATTTTATATCGAACGATTTCTATTATTGATACAATATTTAAATGGCAGTTATTTTTTTTGTTTTTTTTTATGATTTTATCGTATTGCTGTGACACATAAAAAAGAAAAAAAGTAGAGAGGAGTTGTTTGTTCACGCGAAACCTTTTGTCCCTTAAGTTTTCCGCAACAAAAATTACAGTTCGGCTTATGGCACTTTTTCCTACTTTGAAGGATGTCGACCATCTGTCTTCATTCAACTAAATTATGAGAAATAGTACGGTCATGTGTCACCATTTTTCTTTTAAATCTTTTATCATTGTTAAAAAATCTTACTGAACGACCACAACTATTTAAAGACTTCACAACTTATCTTATTTTCGCAAAGTTTACTGTAATTTAGAAATCGTTATAAAACTTACGTTGTTTACCATTTGCTTTTTATATATAATATATAAAAGCAAAAAATACGTTAAAAGCATTTTTTTTCTTTTATAATTGTCTAAGCTTTTTTGACTAAAAATAATATAGTTTTATCAATTTATACACACATAAAAAATGACTGCTTTCTTTATAATTTTATTGTAATTCTCTTGTTTAATTATTACTTAAATATTTTTTTAATTATTCCCAATTTTAACTTTCATATTTCTTTTTTTATATCTTCAAAATTCTTATTTAATAATAAACGAATACATTATTGTAGTATTGTATTTTAATGAAATTTATAAAAATGCCTGTTGGATGTCGGAACGTCACGTTCTAAAATTTGAACAATATTCAGCTAATGAACGAAAATTTAATTAAAACGCTCCACAATTCTCGGAGGACGATATCTAGAAGGAACTTATTGAATAGCGATTCTTAATACAAATAATTTAAAAGTTTCCTTTCAAGCGCGAAAACTCTAATATATTCTATGCTTTAAAATTCTTGTTCTCCAAGAAACGTCGATATTAACTCGTAAGAAGATTTTCTCATTGAACTTTTCTCTTTGCTACCAGCATTCGTTCTTTTTACGGAATTTAAAAATTCATTTGTAATTTAACTTCAGCCTTTTCTATGCAATTATTTTATTAAATCGTTGCAATCGTCTGTTTTTTTTTTTTTGTTGAGAAAGTTCTAATTATATTTAGTACTTTGTCGGTTCGTTAGAAATTAAAATCATTTTATGATCTATATAATATTTCAGAAATTGCTTTAGTAATAAAAAATATAATTTAATTTTATGAAATTAAAACAAAAATCATCTGTGTGTATTAAAATTATTTAATTAATTAAGAAAGATTTTTAATACTATAATAATTAAATTTTAATTATTCGCTTAACTATTAGTTTCATTTATAGATTTGGTTTAAAAACAATTGTGATAGTGTTAACATATGAACTTTTCAACTAACATTGAAAATTCGTTTATAAAGTTGGAGTTTTCATTTTAACTTAAAAACTTTGGATTATTTTTCTATACTTTATTATTTATTATATTCTACATTATGTATTTTTTTATTTATTTTATTTTAATACTTTATACTTTTCATATAAACTAAATATTAACTATTTGAAAAAATAAATTGAATGAATTAAAAAGTTTACTCAAGTATATTATATATTAATAAAAACGTATCAACATTGTTTGTTACATATTTCATTTTATGCTGATTAATTTTATTTATTCGACGTATACTTTGCGGTTAAGTATTATTTTCTAATTTATTATATCTGTCTGCTCTACTTTTTGACATATGTTTTATGTATATGTCGATCGAACGATATATTTTTTTCTATTTTTCGGAAAGCGTAGTAATATTTTTACAACGCTCTCAAGAACTCGTGCAATCGTGTTTTTGAAACTCATCCAAAGCTAGTACGACTTTATTGAGTTTTCTTATCAAAACTTTCTTTGAAGACATCTGCATTTGAATGTTGAGAAATAAGCTGAAGCTTTTGATGGTGACTGCATTTCAATTTCTCATTTGGCTAGTTTATGCTATTCAAATCTATTCGTAATTCGTATATTATATATTATTATAAAATATTATATACAAATTATAAATATATATATATATATATATATATATATATATATATATATATATTTGATCAATCTATTGAATACTGCTTTTACATTTAATATCAAAATATATGGAATTGAATAATAATTTTGAATATTTGAAAAAGAAATTTCTCTTACACCAAAATTTCTTCAAAAGTAAACTGAATAAAAATTGTGGTTTATTTAAATATGTTAGTTTTTTTTCATAGGTGAATATAACAAATAATAATTTGATATGTAAAGTTTAAAGTAATTTCTTACACACACGTATTTATATATTTGTCGAAATAATAGATGTTTCAAAATTCATTCGTATGACTTAAAATTTTCTAAAATTCTTTTCCTATCTATTACATATTACTGTTTAATTTTAACATGGTGTTTGAAAGTAAATGTTAAACTAGGAAGAAATTAATAATTAGTAATTCACGTATGAAACGTACGCCATCATCGTAACATTTTACACAAACATCGTACACTTGGGAACGGGCAAATGTATTTCGATCGCATGAAATGTCTGTCTTTATTTTCTAATACGGCCGCTATTCATAATTACTTTTTGACACGAATATTGGTTCTTTTCCTGTTCTTTTGACGTGTTTTCAATATTATGGCGTGCTATTGGTACACTGGCTCACGGCACGCGATGTTGTCTGGAAAATATACGAAAAACAGGCAACCCCGCCTAAATGTTTCGTTGTATTATCGCGTTGATTGAAAGTTTTCGATTTGGAAATTTTGTTCAATTTGCCAAATCTGACTCATTTTTTTTAGGTGGAGGTCGACGCCATCAACATATTAACGACATTTCATTACTTGTTTATTTTAAAAAATATATATAAATCGATCAAACTAATTATAAGATCAATTTTATTAATTGGTCCCTTTTTGTTTTGTACGTTCCGAGAATCGCTCTCGAATAAATTAAGTAGATTTTTGCTTTTTAATTGAAATCATACTTTACTGCGTCTGCGAAATTAGCATTCTTTTCGTAATTTACTGCCTCTCAATTGCTAAATAGAATATAATCGTTTTCTTTTAATAATAAATTGTTTGAGCTGTTGTTGGACTTCTCGATATGATGAGAAAATTATCATTCATTCTTTTATAATCATTTAAGTTAAAAAACTTTTTTAATTTAATATTCTGAATTTTTTATAGTTAAAATAAATGAAAAATATCTGATTTTCCTATTTTATCGTTATCAATAAAAATATCGTTTTATTGAAAAATCCTATTTTATCGTTACTGTAATCTTATTGAATTATTACTCTATTTCATATAGAATCTAGATCGTTTTAAAAATAAATATTATTGACTGAATTATCTCCGGAAAGACATTTTCTGTTCAGCTCCCGCATTTATTTTAGGTCTTCGAAAGAGATTGTTGTCTCTTCCGTGTGGTGCGGGCCCGTTTTCTATCTACGTTATTGTCCCATCAAATGTTATTTACCTTGGAAATATTTTACCTTATCACTTTTTGTCGCTTGAATATGGTCCTAAAGGAGATATCCTATCTTCCAAGCGAATGTTATATGGGGGTTGCCTTGTGCCGCGAATCTCCCTTATGCGTCATCGCAGCATTTCTTGTCCGCAAACACATATATTTATCGATTTAGTAGACACATTGTGTCTTAATGCATACTTATTATACCGAAAATTTTTTATAATGAAAATTTTGATAGTCGCTTTTTATATTGTAATCGTTTTTGTTTAGTTTTGAAATATATTTTTTCATTCATTTATTAGTCGTTTGGTAAAATTAATAAATTAATTTTGTGTTTTAAATAGATTCGTTTTTCTTATTTTATCATTTATATATGTGTGCGTATATAATGCAATTTTTATTTTATGTTTAATTTTTTTCAATATCGCATCATCCTGGGAAATCACAAAATCGAATTTCGTTGCTAGTAACACAACTTTTCCATATCACGCGAAAAGAGGCAGCAGAGTGTTTAAGGAAAGTTTTTCTTTCCGAGGGAGAACTTTTCGGCTCTACGCCAATGTTCGATATTCGTGTCCATTTCAAATATATATTATATTATATTTGTATATATATCTTAATTTTTTATCTTCGCATTTATTTAATGAAATGATATATTTCTCTTAATTACATTTGTAATCTTTTAATCAAAATGGAAATAGAAAATAATGACATTTATTTTTTGTTTTTCGAATCTAGTACATCAACTGGTAATTTTGGTTTTTCTCCTTTTTTGTTGCCTTCATGTTCGATCGAACCTTTCTATCCCTCGTTCTCTTGAGGGTTGCTCACCCTCTCAAAAGTGAAGAGCTAGCCTACATCAATCTATTCGGTAGTTGGCGATAAAAGTGCCGATGAACTTTCCCTTTTGCTTCTATCGATTTTTTGCTTGATTGTTTTTTAAATCGGATAACTTTACATCTAGACATTGAGACAATAAATGGAAAATTCAGTACTAATTGTTCATTTTATATGTAAAGTTGTTTTTTAACTTCACATTTTTTGTCTATATTTAATTTTTAATGTTAGTTGTTAATGAATTATTAGCACCCAATGAGTTTTTTGTTTTTATAAAATATTTTATTGTATATTAATTCTACGTTTACGTATAAAAATATAAATATATTGAGTTTATAGTTTCTGTAGCTAAAACAGTGCGTTTCATATAATATTTTTTATATTTGTTTTAGAAATCATCAGATTATACTCATATTTAATGTTAAATTATATTTGATATTAAACATGCCATTGACCGTTTACGAAAATAAAAAAAACTACTGATGAGTAGTTTTTTTTATTTATTATCTCTATTATTTTTATGTATAACAATTTATATGATGTTTATTTAAATTTAATTCACTTAAAATGTTTTGTGAAACATCGATTATTATTGTCAACCGGTTAAAAGCATTTTATTGAAGCTCTGTTTTCAGCACCGCCTAGGACATGTCTGCTGTCAGAGCTTTCAAAAAATTTAGTACTTTAAGACCGGTACTCGAGAAATTCTTCTTCGTTGTGGTGGTTGTATTTTGTTTACTTGAAGTACAACTTGATTCTGTTCTTGTCGGAAAGGAATTCTCTCTTGCGGTCGTTTTATTTATTCAATCTAAACTTCAATTTTAGTGTTAATTAATTAACTTAAATTTATAACTCTTTTTATATTAATTAATAAACGAACGTCATTATGACAATGAATTAATATCTCTTACAACGAACTGAAAACGTTACAAATTTTTAAAGTAATTGAAATTTTGATAATATGTTTTTTTTTATTCAAATTTTTATAGTCTCTTTTTACGAAATAAGATAAAATTGATTTTCATATGACTGGCACAAGGGTATTGCCTGTCCATTTATGTTCAATAGAATAACCGAGTATACCCTCGTCAAAACGTATCTAATGTATTTGAGTATATTTCGATATATTTGATGATTAACACACATACACTTGTACGCATAACCATTTTCATATCTCTAAAAGTTTGTAGTTTGTACGTTAAATGCATTATTTTTTTCAATAAATAATAAATAATTGGCAATCTGTGAACTTTCATTTTATATAATTGTTTTCTATTGATATTTTTTGGCGTTTTAATAAAGTCACCATACATATCGTTGGCCAGTTAGTAAACGGTTGATGCACCTGCAATGCAGTCTTGTGAACAAATAGAATAAACTAAATTCAACTACATTTTCCACAAATGTCGTATATACTTTTAATATCCTAAATGTTTTATTTTTCAATATTTTTTATATATAAATTTTGTTTGATTTTCGGTATGCAACTTCAACTTAAAATAATCAATATTGTGCAACTGTTTTAAATAAATAATATGTTAAAGTAAGTTTTTAATATTGCTTTTTTTATAATATATGTTAGTTAGTTTTTCATACATGTTAATTTCTTTTAATTATTAAATAAAAAATGTTTTTAACATAAAACTAAAATTTCATTATTTTTAACGTCATCTATTTAGTCATAATAGAATCATCACTACACTGAGTCAAGTATTATATATATATATATATATATATATATATATATGGTATATGAAATTTTATTGTTAACTGGCAAACTCGTATATTCTCCTAAAATGTCTGGATTTCATTTTCTTTACAAGATAAATGAAGAAGTGTTAGGAATTATATGAAAATTTACTATATAAATTTATGTAAAAATATTTATAGGACATTTTCTCCTAAATCAGTAATCATGTTATGCGTCATCTATGAGAATATAACTAAAATTTCTTAATAATGTAGAAAAATTTAATCGATACATTTTTCAAATGAAAGCAAAATAGTTTTCCTTGTTTGAATTCGTGGAAAGAAAAACGCGACGAATCAATTATATGACCACGTTTATCCCAGGTTTTTTTAAGATTTTTTTTCTTGTATAATAGACAATTTTCTTTACCTCTAACCTTTTTCCGCAATAGTTCAAAGAATCGTCAAGAACTCATTTCGCTTTCATTATCTTGTCGAAAATCTAACAGGCAAGTGGAAAATCAATCTCCATTAAAGGTACTGAACCGTTGCTTTAACCTGAAGGGTTAAGTTAATTACGCTTGTACAGTTGACAGACTCATCCTCTGGACAAGGGAAAGAATTGTTACCAGTGGCCTTTATTAATGATTTACGGATAGGATATTCTTGTATGCGAATATCTTATAAATATACATGACTAATGATAGTGTCATTCCTTGATTAAACTTGAAAATCGTATGAAAACGATTATTATTTGTATATTTATTTGTAATGAAATACTATACCATATATATACACAAAACTGCTATAACTAGACACACCTGGATATTTTTGTTTGTTCAAATAATGTTAAATTATCTATTATTCCTATTACATTCAATATATGTTTTATTCGTCTTTAGATCGTGTGCTTTGTCCCGTTTTAAAGCCAGATCGTGCCTTTACATTTACTTATTGAATTATATAAAGTTGTTTTTGGAAAAAGATTGATCCATCATATTATTTAAATTCCAGATATACAAACTTTGTAAAACAGTTCTACACATATATTTTTTATTGCATAAATAAAATAAAAATATATGCAATATTTAAAAAAATATAATTATGAAATATTGTATTATATATTTTTTTAAGAATTTTATTCTATAATATTTTTAAGTCGTTTTTAAAATTGTATACTGTTTTATTTCATTTATTTTTACTTTTATCGTAGAAAATTAATTCAATTTGCATAAGGATTTCCAATTCTTTTACAAGTTATTTTAAAGTGCAGCTTCTTTGACTATAACGTCGTATATGTTGTATAATATGATATTATATTATACTAGGTCATTGCGAATGCGCATAAAGGCACAAACATGGGTACACTTGAAACACGCATGATTTACAATACTCGTTTTCAGGATACTTTCAGAATTCGCCACCGTTGATTAATTTTATTCCCTGCGGGTTATAAAGTCGCTGAAAGTGTTCCGACGAACAAAAATAAAAGCGGAAAATGCTAAACGATTTTCCAGCCGTGAATTCTCAATTTATTCTTTTTTTCATCGCTTTTTTGTTTCTTTCATGACTTTTTGTGTTTTTTTTTAATATAATACATGTATTTTTCCTTTGTCCGTTCTCCACATGAAATGAAAAATTTCGACATAAAAAAAGGTTCTCGTCTGTTTTCGTTGTAGAATCAATAAAGAATGTTAACTCATTCAAAACTCTTCCAACTGTTTTTTTACTAATTTGGATGTAGTTTCTTTTTCTATATATAATTAATATAATTATATTATCATATTCCCGAGACACTATCCAATTGCAACAATATCTTAAGTCTGAAGTCGACTATTTTGCCAACTGTGATATATAAATGATTGAAGAGTCATAAAACGGTATCCTTTTTATATCATATCTTTTTTTGTGTTTGGTATTACCGTACTACGTCACTGGAGACGTATTATGTCTCCCTGAGCAAATATTAAATAGAACCTGACTCAACTTTATAACGAAAGTGGGCGCGTCGAGTAAAATAAATGTAAATAGAGAAAGATCACGATTTTGTCTTCCGTTGTACGTGTATATATATATATATATATATATATATATATATATATATATATATATATATATATATATTCATTTAACTTCTTAATATATATCCTTTAAAATGCTCGCAGCTAAAAGAAAAAAAAATGACTACAAAAAATACATTCATAATTTGAGAAAATTGGCGTATAAACGCGACATTTATACCAATTTTCACAGCGCCATTAATTTATTTTATGTTTGCGTTAACACATATATAAGACCCTTTTTTACACTGGAAGCGACGATCCTTCGACCTTCTTAACTTCAACTTTCGTTGCTTATATTGGTTTTGTGCCTTTTACTATTATTTTTGTTGTTATTAAAAGCAATGGTGATTATTAATTCGAACAGGTTGCCCATATCGGCAATAATAAATAGTAACTGTTTTATATCCTAATCTAAAAAGTCGAATTCGGCAAAAACCTAGATGACTCAAAAAATAATCCGCTGAGATCTCTTAATGTTCGTTGCTGAATTGGCAAAGGGATTTTGCGCTCACGTAAGCTAAAAAAAACTAAAGAAAAAAAAATCAGTTCGTATCGAACATAACTGGATTTGTGGTTTACGTTCGTTAGATCATTGTAACGGCAAACGTCGTCAATTGTTTTTGTAACTCTTTCAAAATATATAAATCATTATTTTGAGAATTGTGTAATTATAAAAATTAAACGTTTAAATTTTGTATCTGATCGAAAACAAATTTCTTCAATTGAATTTACTTCCTTATATTGCGTTTGTCAATTATATGTAATTTCTTTAAGTTGGGTGTGGAATTTCTTATATAATTACTAGTCATGAAATTAATTCATATATTACTCATATAATGACTTGTTGAATACGTAGTATAATATTTAAATGTTCTTTTTTTGCGTTATTTTTATTTTAATTACTTTATGTTTATGTATAATAATTAAATATATTACTTCAGTTATAATGGTTTATTGTGATGTCGACTTAATTAATATTTATAAAAAAACTGTTAATTCATTAAATGCATCACATCATTAATAAACAAAACACTCATATGCTAAAGATAATCTGTATTGTTCTAATCATCTTTGTTAATTTTGCATAAATTTTCATTGGCTTAGATTCCACTTACTAGTGTATATTTTAGTATATATAGTATATTATTATTGAATCACATACACTACTTTTGGAAGACTATTTAAATTTGATTATAGATTCGTTTAAATATGAATGATTAAAATTGTTGTAATTTATATGGCTTTTATATTAATTTAATCCATGTAGTATTAATGTTTTTTTTTTGGTTTTCGTATCGCAACTCAAAAAACAGATCACATGATCGATTGTAAATAGCTTATCTAACCATTGATATTGCTAATAATAGGATTTCATATATCATTTAATTAATGACATAATAATTATATTTATTTATTGTCAATAAAATTATGTGATATCCTTGATGACGAAATATAAATATGACCGCTGATATTTTTTTAATTATTTTTGAATTATAATGCGCATATATTAAGTAGTGATATCATCACAATTATTTATACTTACATCTAGCTTCTGTTTTTTTGTTTTTTATATATGGATTGTAACCATAATAATTATTATATTTTAATATCTTAATAATTTTAATTAATATTAATTTTAATTATAGTCACTATTCAATCTTTCATTGTTTTAATTATATATATATATATATATATATATATATATATATATATATATATATAATTATAAAGAAGTTAGTTTGAAATTCATTTATGCTTTTTTAATATAATAGTTTTTAAATTATATAATTTTGTTTTTTCGAAAATCGATTATATATATATATGCTATCTAAAAATATTAGAGCGTGTATTCTATAAAGCTGAAATTAATATACACCAGATAAAAGAATGAAATGTCATATGTGGGTAGATGTGTGTATATATATAGCTATATTAGGTTGCGGAAAACAAACCCAGGAAAGGTCGGTCGATATGCAAAATTTAGCACAACTTACCCCAATCCTCACCCGATAAATCAAGAAAAAAGCGGCCAAAATATTTTGAGAGAGCATATGCGATATCCGAGGTGGATCTGATAAAAAATACATCGACCGGACTGTGTACGCTCCAGATACGTTTCCCAAAAGAATATGGACATGAAATCGTGAAATATAAGAAAAAACTTACCGGAATACTCGGTGTAGTATGGTGTAAATTTATAGTCGCCAAGGTATTACAAATATCTTTAATATTATATACTATGACGAGTGTCTATACATCCTAAAGTATACCTATTTTACAATAAATTTGTGTATTTACTTTTATAGATTAAAATAATATATAAAATCTTAAATGTTTTTCTGCTTGTTGTTTTTTTTTCTATGGCGTAATTTATTTATTTTTTATAATTTCGTATTTAAACGAATCGTTAAACAAATTATATTCTTAAATAAATCGATTAATTCATTATACATAAGTATGTATTAGGTTTAGGAGAAAATTTTGTCGTTTTTGAACACATGTATAATACTTCTAAGCGTTGTTAGTTCGTACTAAGGATTCTGATTTTAACAGAAACTAATTTGAGCAATTATAATCAGTATATATTAATTTTTTGTTATTTTTTATAGATATTAATCGAATTCTTTAAGTCTTAAATTATTTATATAACCAAAATAATGTACATTTAAGGCATTTGTAAGTTATATAATTTCTGATAAAGACGTAATAAGATGCAGATAAAAAACGTGAAGTGTTTGTAGAGGTCACAGTTGTAGTTAGAATACATCAAAAATTATTTGTTAATTTTTGTTTAAAAAATGAACTTAAATCAGGAGGGCCTTGAAAATCCTACATTAATTTCCATAGATGTGGTCTTTTAAGTTTGGAATTTATCAAAAAAAAACTTCTTTGGATTATATTTAAAAGCTTCAGCCTTAAATGTTTTAGGATATGTAATTGGAATGTTAGAAAATAGTTTTAATTAACGAAAGAAACAGTTTTTTGAATTAAATTTTAAGTATAAAGTGAAAAATATAATTTCTTTCATAAAAAAAAGAATTTTATTGAAATCCAAATATAACGAAGTATATATATATATATATATATATATATATATATATATATATATATATGTGTGTGTGTGTGTGTGTGTGTGTGTGTGTTTTTTAACATACTATATGTAAGAAGGTGGTAGAAAACCAATTTCGCTTGCTTTCCCTTGTCTAAAATTTCAGCTTGATGTATAATAAAATAAATTCTTTGATACTTTGATGTTTTTATGAATGACTTTTCATCTCATGTATACACATAATTAATTGAAAATTTATATTACATGTTAAATAAAATAGAGAACTACATATATTCGATATTTATGTTTTTCTATATACAGTCGGTTCTCGTTAATACGACTCCTATTAGTGTGACAATTTGAATAATATAACATTAGCATTCTCCGATTTTTAATCTATGTTTTACTTGGTCTAGTTAGTATAACATTTCGTTAATATGTCATAACAATAATATACGTAGTAAAAAAAAACATCCTTTTTGAATCTTAAACTTCATATCTTAAATAGAGATAATGAAACTGTTATTACTGCCATAAATTTAAAATATTTACCTGTATAATAACAAATTTAGGATTTATAACTATATATAGGTTCATCCGCATACGTATATTCGCCAAAGATCGCCTAGTGACGGCGTTTTAGCAATTTAGCAGATGACAAACGACGCCATAGTCTCATCATTTCGGTAGCAACATCTAGCTTTTCTCCTTTTCCACCACTTTGTTCAATCCTCGCGTTCTCTTTGTGTGAGTCAAAGAGAGAGAGACTTTCCACTACGGGTGAGCTTACGTGACGGAATTACTAAAGTTCTCTCCTTTCGTTTATTCCACGGAATTAACGAGACCATGTCGTTCGTTCGTCTACTAGCGTACCTTCTATACGAGCATAGAAGAAAAGGCAGAGCTCGTCTCGTTTTATGCCAGACTCGAAAAAGTAAAAGTTATACTCTCACACCATTGAAATTATACTTTGGAAAAAGACTTCATTTCGCACAAAACTTAAACCATATTCACAGCGAACGGACGCAACGCCCAACGATTTTTTTTTTAGTTGAAGCATTCGAGCATAATTTTCTCATAAGAAGATACTGCGGCGATGCTGTCATGAAAGAGTCACTGAAATTATGGAACGCCCACTTTTTCACGGAAAAACTCATCTGAAAACCGAGACTAGTACTCCCATTTGCTTTTAACACTAAAATGTAGATTTTATTTCGCTGAAAGTCTTCGCCGAATTTATTTTATGAAGCTAATTTTTTTTCTTTCGTTTCTCTCTGCTTTTACTTCATTCGAAGATTTCAATATTTTATCTATACAATTTTCATTTATACAGTTATGACAAAATGAAAAGGAAAATTCTATCGCTTTTTTATTATATTGTATTTTTTCTCTTTTATATTTATGTGTAAATAAATACAATTATATTAAATAACTTTTTTATTAAAAAAATATAATATAATTTCTAATCTATATTTCAATTTACCTCCACGAACTATAATATTTAGATTACTGTATATAGTGACTATTTAATGAGTAATTTAATCGTAATTGCTAATGATATTTTTTTGATTTTTGCTATAACACGAATGGAGAGATTTTCGAAACTAGTTCAATTACCCGAAAACGAGAGATGGGCTACACATTAAACCGACAATTTAACTATATAAGGGACTTTTCGCTTACGTATTGTGTATTGTACGTTTTAATGTTAACTCGCTTGACACTTTCAGCTTTGGGAGGCCATTGTTTACAAAACGCTTCCTTGGATCCTAAATGTGTCACAGTCTTGAAACGCGCGCTCACAGTGGAGAAGGCCTCGTTTTGCATATTTATGAAGTGATAACTGTCGGCAGCGGCCGTAGACCGAAAATAGCAGTTCCCTTTAAAGCCAACAACCGCTTTTAGTGTACCCTGTACCTTTGCCCACGTAACGACGAGCAATTTGCAAATTTTACCCTGCCGCCATCATCTATCCGTGCTCTCTTATTTACATTGAGAATTTTTCACGACGATTACTTCCTGTGCACGAATGAAGCACCAGGAATGCGAACTCGGTGTGGCAAGGCATTATACCTGTTTTATATTCCCATCTCGCGCTAATTTGATTCGTAATTACCTGAGATACTTCGTACACATTGATAATTCGTAGTCTGCTCTTTAATAGCTTGCTTCATTTTCCACTGTTGTGTTTTTATCAAAGTATATATATATATATATATATATGTACTCTTCACATTTTCTCATAAGTATAACAATGAAATGGAAAATTGCGTTTCATAAAAATATTATGTATCTCAACATATACTACATTTATTGATATTTTAATTAAATATAAATATTAGTGTTTTAATAAAAGTTATAAAAAATATATTTTTTATTAAAATATTCACAATATCAATGAGTTAGTATAATATTGAATAAAAATTAAAATACTTCAATATTAACGCTATTTTATTCTTAAATATATAATACATAAAAATCAATGGTACATACCTCAGAACCAATACACATTGGGACACATTGTTGACGAGTTATGATATTTTTAGTTATGAAATGTCCCTTTTTTTACTGTCATGTCTTTTCGCTGTTTTTTTTCCACTTCACCGTTTTAAAGATGTGTATGTTTGTCCTAGTATTTGTAGCAAAAGTTGTCGATTAGATTCTGATTGTTGACCGCGTCACGTAGGCGACGGAAGGTTCCTACGTGTTCTACCCACCCAATCTTCCCATCTGCCTATTTGTATTGAATTCGACACTCTTTTTACGGACGATTTGCGATTCTTATCGCATAATCGCTGCGCAAAGATCTCCCTTTAATCATTTTGAATCGTTTCTTTTTCTTAAACCGAATAATATATATGATTTTTTCTGCTCGATTAAAATTGCACCGTTCTTACATGCCATTTTATTTTTACTTTAAATTATAAATTTTACAATTTTGATTATAATATCATATTTTATGTGTTATCAATTATTTTAAAACACCATTTATTTTTCCTTGTTAATATTTATATTGCAATTTATCTTATCGTAAAGTGTAAAATAATTTATATTATTAAGATATATATATATATATATATATATATATATATATATATATATATATATATTCAATTTTATCGTTTCTTTACTTTCAATTGCATTATTTTCTTCCTTATTAAAAAAAATAATTAATATTGTGTAAATTCTAAGAATATTTATTTTTAAAATTTGAGGAAATATTTTTTTTATCTTATCATTAAAAAAATTTCATTGAAAAAAATTATCAATTAAATCTGAAGATATTTCAACGCATTTACATTAAACTGTACCCTTCATTATGCGATTCGCATGTAATGTGCGTATGTGCTATTCGCTGTGTCCACATTCCGAGTACGAATATGAAAATTTTCATAATTTTCCCATATGACATTCTGTGTACGTTCATTTTTATTGGTAACTTCGCGGAGATTTGTAACGCACTCATTTTATAAATGTTCACATTGTTTCAAAACATTAAAAAAATGACATTTATTTTAATATTTGGAATAACATCTGTATCATATTTAACGATAACGTTTTGCCATTATATTGCATATGACATATACACTGTCGTTTATTTACACGTACATGATTCCAATTGTTTTTCGTGCTAGACAATATAGAATACATACGTTGGACAATTTGTATGGGTAATTTAATGAAGATTTTCGAAAGCGATTGAAGCTTCTCGTATGTCAGTTTCAGGGCGCGTTTATTCTTGGAATTGTTTTCCGAGTTTAGAACAATGGACATAAATTTGCTAAGATTACTCATTATACTATATATCTCTTGCTTTGTATTTAATCAAGTGCGTCTTGACACTGTTTAACGTTGACTGTAATATATTTTCTTAATTTATATATATATTTATACGTGTGTGTGTTACAATTTTTATATTAATAAGTATTTATAATATTTATAGAATTTTTGTTGTTATTCGTTTAAACCGTTAAGAGTATGTGAAAAATATATATATAATCGTTCACTGATAAACCCTAATCTATTTAACATCCTAATTAATGTTGACAACTTGTATTAATTTCAAAGTTAATTGATCCCTTAATGGTAAATTCGCTTTAATTTAAATAGTCAATTTATGAAATTTGAGTTGACATTGACGAAATTATATATAAATTGAAATATAAAATATAATTTTAATTTGCATAGCATTTTTTTTTATTTGTATTTAAAAATATTTTAAAAAGTTTTGTATAAAATATTTACGAAGCATATTATATGTATGGTATATCACATTATATTTTATGTATTGTATTATATGTTATCTACATTACAAATTTTCATAATATTGTTATAAAACTACACTTATCCGCAGTAATATATAATATGGATTTTTTTACTTTTTCTTTTTGTATAAAAACTTTCCGAAATCTTATTTTACTATTTTTATATTTTTTTCTCTTATCATATGTAATAAAAATATATCCACTTTAATTGACGACGTTATTGAATTTAATAAAATTATCAAATCTTTTGAAAAACATTTATATTTATTTTATGAAAATATGACTAATTTAATATAAAACACTAGTACATACCAACAATATCGCAAATAGATTGATTTTTATATTGTAAACATTTTTATTTGCATTCAAACTTCATTTAATGTTTTGCTTATAAGGTATGATCCGTATTTCTAGCGTAAATTTTTTCACTCACACAGTTATAAATTATTTCTGTCAAAATTATATGTATATATGTATGTGTGTGTGTGTGTGTGTTTTTTGCATGATAAGTATTATATTATTTTTGTTGATTTATCAAAATATTCCAATGTCCGTTTGACCTTTTTAAATTTTTAAGTTGTTTTTTTCTATTTTTTTCAAATTTGTTTTTGAGTGTTTTGTTTTTACCATTTTTTATATAATTATATATAAAATTCAATTTATTACTTATAAACCACACGGTCATATAGTTTTCTAATATATTGATTTTATTAATATTTATATTATTTTACAACTTGTGAAAAAATTTCTCACAGTTTTCGAATAATGTTAGATCATTCATTTATATAATTATCCTTTTCATTGATTTTTGAATCATGGTATATCACAGAATTATAGAATGAGCTTAAATATACTGTAAGTTAGAAAGAATTATGTACTTGTAATATATTTATTAATTATTCCGTATTTTGTCGATCTTCATTTTTGTTAATAAACATCTTTTTTTTAATAAGAAAAGATAATTTAAAATATTTCCTTCTAAATAAAATCTTCAATCATAAAATCGAACTAGAGAATTCAGAATCTGTTGTATTTTAAGAATCCAGATTCAGTTTTTGCGTATAACAATTTCTTATATTAAAAGAGTGAAATTTAGTTTTATTTATAACTTTTTATTGCAAACAAAAAATTATCTGTATTTAAACGTCAAGAATTTTAATTAGATGACGGTTAAAAATAAAAAAAATGATTAAAGAAACTAACCATCTACTTGTTGGTTTCATAAACATGTTGGTTGGTATTATATTTGAATTTGCAGTCTTTATTAATTAACATATTTAGTGGTAATTTAAATATATTGTTTAATTTTGACATGTAATTGTTTTAAATTTACTTTAAAATATTAATCAAAAATTTAATAACTAATTAACTCTATATTCTGTATTTTTAAGAATTTATCAGACTTTTAGAAAACTACAAGTTTATGTTCCGTTAAAACATCGCAATACTACTAGGCGTGGGTTTTTAAATGTTCGTTTCGTAAGATGTAAATCTTTTAACCATAAAATATATTCATATTGTATAATACTGTATACACCTACGATAAATCTAGAGCCGTGTTTACCTATCTTTGTAACTTTCTTATGTGCCCAAGTGACCTTAAATTGCTCGTAAACGTTAAATTAATTTCTATCTTCAGAACTATTATTTTATACAACACTATTTTTAATATGGTGTTTAATTATATTACCTATATAGAAATACTGTTTTATGAATTAAAAGTATAAAAAATTATACTCTTTTATTACGAATTAATTATATTTAAAACTTAATTCAAAAATATTGTATATAAAATATGTCTTCTTTTCATTTCTTCATTTTTATATAAATATTTCATTATTATTTAGAAATCACATTTGACATTGCATTTCATTGGTCATTATAGAATTATACAAAGAGTATTTCTTATGCTAAAATTAATGTTTTTATTTAAAAGAATATTTATGCAGAATCTATTTTTTTTGTTTAAGTTTAAGTTAAAACCTAATATTTTACTAATTAGTAATAAAAGTTGAATTATTTATTAATAATATTTTTATTTGTCTATCAATAATATGGAAATTTGTAAATACCGACGTCGTTAAATTGACAACAACTGTATTTGTGTACCTTCATTTAATTTTTCTTAAAAATATTTGAATTTCGTGAATAATATTTTGATTTTTTTCTCTTGTTTAAAGTTATAACACTGTAATATATCTTTTTTCTTCCGACACCTGCAAACGAAACTGGGTTTTGAATAAACAAATTCTATAAGAAGATCGTATATTTATGTGTACGCGGCGTTCTTCCTGTCACGATTAGATTTTTCTCCATTTTTTTAATTTATTTTTTTCCATAATACTTTTTCTTTGTTAATAAGCTCTCAAATTTGTTATCAATATTCTTATATATTTATAAATTGAAATAATAAAATCTCATTTTTATTTTATTGCGTTTATATTTCTATTCTCATAATTATTTTCTAAATATATTAAATAATTTCAATTATGAACTCAAATTAAAGAAATACAATTGAAAATTTCTTCTCTGCTGTTTGTTTTTTCAATAGAATATTTAAAAATTTGATTTTTTCCTTTTCAAATTGACCGCCTCCAAACTCAATTTATTCCGGAATTTTGCAGTTTTGTCAGTCGACAATTTATATAATGCCATCAACCGTCCGCGTTATTCACTTTTATACGCATCTGTCAACTTTTCACATCAACTCTTTGAATTTCCTTTTTAATTTATTACCCTTTTTCAACTTTTATCAATCATGCCTTATTTTTCTTTTTTCACGATTCTGATTTTTATTTTTTCTATGCTTTTAACCTTTGCTTTTACAATATAAACCTTAATTTGTGTGTATTCTATTGAATTATGTAATATTGTTTCAAATTCTAGTTATTTGTGTTAATTATTTAACATTATGTTTGGCTAGGGGGTACGCTAAATATGGTTTTTATCTATAATTTATTATTATCATTATAATTCCATATTTTCGCCTATTATTATTACTTGTATGTACGAAAGATGATTATAATTATCTATATATAAAATGTTAAAAATCAGAAATAACTATAATTGCTTATAGTCGTTTTTGATTTTTAACTATAATTTTATATCATAATATTTAAAAAAATATTTATATAATATATAAATTACTATATAAAATTGTTTTTATCGATTTTTGGAGTCATGTTTACTAATACAATTTCTGTATTTTAAATATTGTAATTTTTGTTGAATACAATTTACATCATATATGGTATTGTTGAAATTTAAATATTGTAGAATATCTAAAACATCTAACATCTATTTATATCTAACGACGTCAAAACCAACGACGAATTCGAAAATATACAAATACCGCAAAAGTTTTGTACTCCGAAATATATTATACATATTTTTGTCGACATAAACGTAATTGGAAAACGAGACTTTCGATGGCATATTGTTCTGCTTAAATCAAGGCTCTCGTGTATATTACTACAACAAATCCGTTTGAAATTACAGTAACAGGCGTATATAAACGAATAGAGCACCAAACCAGACACGATAGTTGTAACAGATGTTTCATCCCTCACCCGTAACCCGAATACGCTATCAACTCGCGAATTGATTATAGTTTGGAAAACTACGTTTGGCATATCCAATTTTCAGCAGGGATTAAACGAAATCAAATAACAACGTATATTAATATATATATATATAATGTTTATGTGTTTAGCTTACATGAAAATTTTGACTTCTATGCAAATATCATTTACTAAAAATATACAATTGAATATAGAAAAAGGAATGTGTATTATGAATAATTTAATTATTTTTATTTTTCTAAAATATGTATTTCTCATTTTGCTACAAATTATAACAACAAGATTTGGAAAAGCTTTGCTTTTTAATCTCATTAGCCTAGTTATATTATCATCTATTTAGTATTATGAATTTATTTTAACGTTTTGTTCAGTTGTGTTGCGATCGACGTTATCGTAGCAAAATTGTGTTAGTTAACTGATTTACTGACTTTGTGGCCAACGGAGCCAATTAGTCTTCAATTGGCGGTAGCTGTTTGATTGAATCATCGTCACAGCCAGTTAACTGAAATTCAGTGGCGTTTGTTATTATACGCCGTTTGGTCTCTCACCCTCTGTAATATTTGTACACGTTTGCGTTCTTATGTGAAATAAATTAATTATGTTTGTCGATTGTTTTTCATTTACTAATATATGGTAATAGGATTACAACTTATTAAAATAACCATTTAAATTCGACTATACGAAAATTACAATATATAGTTTATTATACATATATAACATATATTATATGTTGAACGTGATATATCACTATGTTTTCTCAGAAGAAATGGGTTGAGAAACATCGATTAATTCTCTCGTGTGATATACGTTTTGTCTTTGGAAATTTGGAAAGGAAAATGTGAAAAAAAAGCTGAAAAACGCAAACGACATGAATGTGCGTCTTCAAACAAAAGACATATAAAACGTAAAAAGGAAGGACTTTTTTTTAGCTTGCCTGTTGCTGACGTCGTAGAACAATTCCTCACAGATTCAAAGTTATTCTTCAAATGTACATATATAAAAAAGTGTAAATATAGGTTTTTTCTAAAGCTTTTTAATGCTCTTCTTATATATGTACAAAAAGAATTGTTTTTAGTAAGTACATATATGAAGAAATATCTAGATATTTCTTCTTTTCTAATAATATTCATATAACGTAAACATTTTTTTTTAAATATATAAATCATTTTCTTTAACATTTTACTAAAATGGACCGTGTTTAAAAAAAAACAAAAAAATGTTTTTTTTTTATCAAAAAGATTTTTTTAATTGATTGCTTACTGTTTCGTTGTATTTTTATATTTATCATTTTCTTTTTAATACTTGTTTATTTTCCTTGTTTATAGATAGTATCTTGAATAAATTCGTTGAAAATTGAGTCGTTCTTTAAAAATTATCGGAAATTATTTTAGTATTTAATTAATTATGACGACGTTGAGAGGAAATTTTATCGAAGTTGATTTGATGAAATAGAATTAGTAGGAGCGGCCTGTAAAAAGAGAAGAATCCAAACAAAGAGGAAGAAAAAGCGAATGGAAACTTGCTCAGAAGACGAACGGCGAAAAAAATCGTAGATTATTATCGACGTTGGGGGACCGGAGGTTAAATTATTCATGAACACGACCCTCCCGTCGTGGAAAGCTTCTTTTTCTTCTTGCCATTCCTTTCCTGCTGGATTTAAAAGTGGATTTCAATTCAGAACCTTTTTTACGCCTTCATCGGAGGTAATCAGTTTTATAACGAATTTGCGGACGGAAGCAAATCGATTCGTATTTCGTATAACTAGACTTTCATGTACAGAATGAACCAAAAGTTTAAATTTATTTCTCATTGTTTAATTGATTAAAAATGTGAGATTTCATTGTTTATAATGCTTATATTATACAAGTATATTATTTGCCTATAATATACAATTAAGAATCAATCTTTTTTGCTTCTTATTTTTAATTAGAAGATTATTTTGTTGTTTCGTGATTTCTTCTGTAATGAATGACATTACAATAATCAATTTATTTTATTTTTACTGTTGTTTTTTGATTTTGGTATATAATATTTTATGTACAATTAAAAAATATGATATTTGTAAGCAGCATTTGTAAGTTTTTATTTCCTACTATTTATATTCACTAGAAATGCATCTGAAAATGCAAAACACCGAAAGGATTTATACACAAAATGCGGTTGGTCTCAGTGTAAAAATGAACTCGTGTAAATATTTGCTTCCTCTTTTATAATTGTAAAGGAGTTTGGGTTGTTCTCAAAATAAACATCATATGATTTGTGAAGACGCATTATCACCATATTTAAAAGCAATTTTTAAACTAATGTAAAATTAATCCAACCTTTTTACTTATTAAAATTAAATTTTATGATCACTTTAGATTTATAATGTATTATGAAATTCTTTTATAAAATCTCTCTATCTCTCTCTCTCTCTCTCTCTCTCTCTCTCTCTCTCTCTCTCACACACACACACACACACACACACACACACACATATATATATATATATATATATATATATATAATACAAAAAAATAACACTGAAAGAATTTGGGTCATTTTGAAACGGATAATTTTCATTGGAACTATAAATCTCAGATTTTGATAATGTAATATTTTCATTTCTCGTATTTGTTTTACTAGGTGTTTGAAACGATTCCAAACGTATAATCCTTTTTCACCTATTAGTTAGAATAATGCGGCTTCGGGATTTAGAACCGTCACGGACCCTTTTCCGTACTGACTGAGCCTTTTATTATGACCCTTGGAGAGAGGAACGACGGTCGCCTTGCCAAAAAGGCAACCTAGTTTCCATTTTAGTCGTCGAATATTTAGTTATTCTTGGTATTTTGAATCGATTCCTTAAATTTACCTATGCACGTTAAAAAACACAATCGCTAATTTAAACATCTCCATTAAAAACGACACATATTTTTCGACTAGAATTATATTTTTATATAATAATAGTTTTATTTAAAAGACATCAATACACTATTCTAAAATATGATTTGAGTATTTTTATTATGATTAACCTTTAGAAATCTAAATATAAAATATATAAGAACAAAAACAATATTGTATAATATAAATATGCTTCAAAAATTTTGATTTTTTTCTTTGTTTTTTTCTACAAATTTTTAATATTATTATTTTTTATTTTCAGGTATGTTTTGCACCAATTTCTTCGTTAATTGATTTTTTGTCATATCTGGTAAGAACATTTTTTAATTATTTTGTAATTATTCATGTATTATTTTTTCATTAATATATTAATTTTGATATCCATATATTTTTATGATAAAATACGTTAAAAATATTATGATAACACTTTGTATTTGTTATTTGATTTACAAGTATATATTAATTTTTGATACTATTCTCATTGTTAAATGCTTAAAATTTTGACGATATATATGATTTTGTATTTCTTTTCTTAATAATATTTTATTTATTAGATACTTATTTTAGATATTCATAATATTTTTATATCATATATCCGTTAAAATATATAAATTTTAGAATAAAATATACGTCAATTTTATAATAAAAAAAGAAGTCAACTAAATTTTTCAACGCAATCGGCACAACATGAAAATTTGTTGACGTCAGTGGTTGGCAACATTTTATATTTGGTGAATCGTCTGCTCTAATTCGAGGCCCACCCAGCTAATGTCGTGAAAAATGAGCAAAGTTAGTCGCATATATTAGCGCACTAGGTGATGTTGAATCGACCATTACATTTTATTACCCTGTTTTATCTCAGTTTCTAGATGGTTGGCGGTATTGTTGCAATCGTGATTCCTAACTTTTTACTGAATACTCAACAGTAAATATTGCCTTACGATTTTTTATGGAATTTGTTTTTATTATTTCTTTTATTTTTATTAACTCTCGTTTGTACAACTGCTGATACAACGATACAATATTCTTGGTTTATTTTTAAAACGATAGCATTTTTTATGTTGAAATTGTTCAATAAAGTTTCATGATTTGAGTACTAGTAAATTAATACATAGTGTCGTTTTTATTATTATATACGTATATTATTTCCTCTAACATTCATTAACAGATGGATCAAGTGAATATATATATATATATATATATATATATATATATATATATATACTGCTTTTGGCAGCCTGAAGGTTCAATTGTTGATCTTGCACTATTTAATAAGTTACTCATCAATCACAATTTGTATACTTAAGATGCGATGCTAAGATATTGTGATTGACGCCAGCATAAGTGTGTCATTTCTATAGAACGTTATCGATTGTTATCGTTTTATTTACCTCTTATAAAAGAACTCTTTTTCTTTCAATGACGACGCAATTCACTGAAGCTAATGATCTATTACTATGGTATTTACATTTTCAATCCCGTTTTCTTTTTCATTTTGACATAATCGTTTTTTAATCTAATTAATTAAATTAATATGCTATGTAACATTTTTTATTATTATATTCAATTATTTGTTTGTTTTATAACGGATTATATTTAAAGCAATAATTTATTTGGTTTATAAGTTTCATGTATCCGTATGAAAACTTGTCATCATAAGAAATAAAATAGATTAAGTCATTGCAATAGCCGCACACGTGCGCATAGGTGTTGGGTTCGTACCGGGCAGCGAATTAATCACGGGGAAAAGGTCTATCATTAAAATTAAGTATGTTGTTACTTATATTCGTATAGTTTTCCCTCGTGCCATTCGTTTCACTAAATTAATTTCCATCAAAATTAATGTCTTTACCGCATGCAGTTCACGCGCCATGCAATAATTATTCGCCAGGACTTTCGGATTATTTTGTTTTCCGCTGGTAAACTTTAGAATTTTATCATTTTGAAATACCTTTACGCTACTCGGTTCAACCCTTTTTGCAGGCGTGCATTCACATCCACCCATTCGATTAAACACGGGGATTCAATTAAATTCAGCATTGTTGTCGCTTGCCCGACGACCAGGTGTGACCGCTACCTCCCTATCCTCTTCCGCTCCCTGAATTTTGCCTTCAGAATCCCGGGATTGTTGTCCTGGGTCTTTTCTCTTTGGTTCACCGCCGCTGACCATACTACTTTTCAAAGCGTTCATTGTTAGAAGTACTTCCTGTGATTTTAATTGAATCCAAGGTGGAAAAAATAGAGTTCCATTTTCCGAAAGTCATACATGTTTTCCGAGATGTGAGATGCAGTAGATTTTTTTTTCATTTATTATGTAGAATTATCTTCTTTCGTTTAAATTGAATTTTTAATAACTTGCGCAGCTTACAGCTTTTTTATATCAATAGTTTATAATTAATTTTAAACTTCGTAGTTTTATATTTTTTTTATATATAATACGTCTATACTATTTTATGTAAATTTTTGACATTACACTTCATTATTTTTTTTAATACTTGCTATGTTTAATTTTTGCATTATCCGCATTTTTTCCGTATTATGATACACTAATCTCAATTTAATGGTTTTTTTAATCCAAAATTGTATATCCGTTTTTTAATGCGATATTAACTACAAACAAAAATATAGCGATCAAATAAAACTAATATCGGAATCAAAATAAAACCTTTATACATTTATATACATATTATAGTGTGCGAGTATGTGTGTGCGTGATCACCTGGGAACTGTATGTTTACTCGTAAATTAGCAACTTGGGAAATGTAAATGTAACTTTTGCCAATCTAAACGTAGAGTTATACAAATTGCACTAAAGAACATTGCGTATTTAATTACATAATATTAAAATATATATACTTTCTATTTTTATTTTAGATTGTACAGTTATTAAATGACATGCAAGTGAAAAATATTTTTTTTAATTTATTTATATTATGAACTAAAACTTATTTGACGATTTTTAATTTTAAGCGTTGGAAATGTAAAATATGTAATGAATTATTACTTAATTGTAATAGTTTAATTTCAATATACCTAATCTAGAGAGATGCCAACTATAATTTTATATATCGTTGGATTTATCTTTGATTATCTTTGATGTAGAAAATAATTACTTTTGGTTAATTCAAAATGTCTACGAACCATTTGTCGCTGTAAAGACACCTATTTGATATATATGGAGTTGGGGTTGAAGGGCGGTTGCGACGACACTGAATTATGTCGGCGTTTTCAATCGACACCACGAAAATTCAAGTCTCATTTGGAAAACAGACATCTTCGCCATTGACGAAAACTCGAAAAATCTCTGGTCGTCGGTTACACACCGTTGGGAATTGTAATCGAAAGAAAAACGATCCCTCAACGTAATGAAGATTAATGATACCGCATTACGATTCTTCAGATGTACTCTGAATATTATTATCTGCAATCGGTTTTTACATTTATTACATATTTCTTATAAGTTCCACATCTTAATTATCATTAAATTTCGATACGTTGATGTATTTTCTTGTGTAATATAATATATGTAAAAAATATACATAATATTGATTCCAGACTTATATAATATATAAAATTATAAATAATTTTAGCTAATAAAATGTATTTTCTGAAAACAATTGATTCAATATACCCCTATAAAGTACACGTAGCTTAGTGCTTTATTGTGTATACACCACACATTGTAAAAAAAATCGCTTATTCATCGTGATAAAATTGGCAATAGATATGCGGTTGTGCCGTCATAGTTTTTTACGATTGTCGATTCTATCCAATCTAATTCCGAAAAGGATTCACAATTCATTTTGCTCACGTAAAAGGACAATCGTCCTGCACGCGTTGCGTCTTTTCATTGTTCCACACACCCTCCCCCCCCCCAACGAGTTTTTACGACGTACTCTCCAATCTCGAGAGACGCAACTCTTCTGCGGAAGACGTCTTTATAGTTCGTCGTTCACAATCAGAACGGACCATTAATCGTTTTAACGCCTCGCTTTCTTCTAGTTGTACTACAGGACATCGTTTAGTTGCGAAACGTTTTCCTTGCTTTTTCTCTCTCCCCCCATCCTTCCCCTCTGTCTCCGTTACGGTTCCGTCTCATTCGGGTAAAATTATTTTATTTGGTCGTTCTTCATTCTGACTATATTGCGAAATTCTCAAACCTAAGGGCTCTACGTTCGAATCGCCCAGTTAAGTGAAATGGAAACGACTGCCGGCATCTGGGATATGAGCTATTCACTATTTCAATTTCAATAAAATTTTATGCACTGCCTCACCCGCTATGCATCTGAGATTGAAATATGTATATAATATTTTATATATAATAATATTTTATATATAAAATATTAATAAATGTTTTAAATTTGTTTTACACACACGCACACACACACACACACACACACATATATATATATATATATATATATATATATATATACCATATATAATATCTAAAAATGTTTGATTAATGGATAAAGGTCATTAGGCTATATATTATATAATATTTGTATCACATTTTTGCCAAACATAATAGAAAGGAGTTTTTCTATATTATCTATAATACCTTTAATGCAAATTATTTTTTTATAGTTGGACGTTGGATGTCCCCTATTAAAGACACTAATTAAAATAATAAGTGTTTGAACGCAAACTTTGCACGTTAAGCACGCTTCGTTGAATTCTCGCGCGAATATTTATATCTTTGCAGCAATTAGATGAAAACGGTTAGCAGCACAATAATTCGTCTTCAGATATACGAGCTGTGTCTGTTTGTTACAAAATTGCCGGTCGGGGATTATTTCGTGTTTATGAACTTAATCGCTTCCTTTTGTGGATGTTGTGTTGACGTCACGCCAGCCTGAGTGTTTTTCAACCGCTTCCCCTTTACTTGTGCATTCCATTTTACTCTTAAAATTTTCCAAGTATTGTTATGGCGAGCGCGTTATGAAGTAGTTAAGACATAAGCTTTCTTCTCGTACCCATTTTCTTGAATTTGGCTCACACCCTGAGTTTTCCAGTCCCCAAGGAGCTTAACGTGAAGCACTCAACTCGTCTCTGGTGCGGACCAGGCACCGAAGAAGTTTGCTGAGTAAATAGCACAGTGAATATTTCGCCAGAACGACAGGAAGCTTGTTTGCTTATTTCGTCATATACGTATGGTATGTGCGTTTGTGACAGGGCATGGTTTGCTGGCTTCACGAATAAAGCAAATTGAACTTCAATTCAATATTGAAAAATAATAAATATATATACGTTACTATATTGATTCATTTTTATTATATATATATATATATATATATATATATATATATATATATATGTATATATATATATATATATATATATATATATATATATATATATATATTGTAACATTAATAAAAATATATTTTAACATTTTTTGTGAAGGTATAACATTCTAAATATAATAATTTCCAGATTTCAAGTAACGCAAATTTCCATATTCGTTAGTGTGATTTCGGATATCTAATTAAAGTTTAAAATTAGTTACAACTCTTATACTCTCTTAGGAATGTTTCTGATTTATTACGGAATTGGGTCACTTGATACATACTACGTGTATGTGTTTAAATGTATATATTATATATCTTTTTATTATATGTAATAATTTAGTATTTTTTTCTTAGAAATATACTTATTATAATTGTGATACTCATGTTATATATCTATTTTATAATATATTTTCTTGCATTTGCTTACAAACTATCGCATTTTTCTTCATAAACATGTATATAATGTTTTCTTAAACATATTCTCATACTCCTTACCTGTGATGATATGCTAGTTTATTGAAATATACATATCGTATAAATTATATATACAATTGTAATAAACTTTGTGAATTTTCTCTTCAAAATTTATTACTACGTAAATGTACTTATGATCATATTTGGATCATTTTCGTAACATATTTATTTATACGTTTTTTGTAATTTTAAAATTAGTTTTTTTGTTTTACATCGAGTTTTGATGTATTATGACTAGTTTCTATATTATAAATGTTTGAATTTTATTTTTCGCTAGTTGTAAAAACAAAATGCGCAAATTCATATAAACCCAACTGCAGTGTAGAAAATTCTGAAAGAGAATATATATATATATATATTTCTATATATATAATGCTTTACATTACCCATCAAAAAAAGTTTTATAAAATATAAGAAAGCAAAATTTTCTTTTCACGTATTGTATCTTAACGTATAATTTATTGAGAAAGAACACTTCGACAATAAGCAATAACATAAATCATCCAGGCTACCCGCATGTCGGTGAACTTTTATATCTTTCATCCGAGGTATGACGCGAAGGCTTATATGGGATATCCTGGCACACCGTGTGAACTTTATCACATTATGACGTGTTTTGAAAGAAGAATGACCAATTTCGTAAGAAATTAATATTTTTTTACTATTTCATAAACGCGTCACTAATGTTATGTAAATTTCAAAAATAATATAAGTATTCTTACTTAATTATTCTTTGTAATTATCTTATTATTGATTAGTTATTAGAGTGATTTATTTTATTTTCAACGGATTTTTGAAATATCTTATTCATAAGTTGTAATAATCGAATTAAAATTAATTTCATATAATTCAAAAAAGGATTATAATAATTGATTATATTTTTCCTATAAACTGCTGTAATCTCGAAAATATTAAATTATTTTTTTTTGAGATCAAATATATATATATATATATATATATAAGTAGTGGTTTTATGATTTCAGAAGTAACAATTCTTATGACGTTATATATAATAATTATCTTAAGTGATTTAAATAGTAATATAGCATAAATAAAATAATTTCATTTAAGATATTAAACGAGCTTATCCGTGCTTTTTTTATCCTGAAAATTTTTACTTAAAATATATGAATTTAAAACGTTTTATTCTATATACTGCAACAATAAATTATATTCTGTGATTAGTTGCCAGCTTAATATTTTAAGTTTTAGAACTTACTATTAATATGGAACTGGTTTATATATTTAACTTCTATTACATGCAGTCCATCGAACCTTTTGAAATGTTAACTATTATTTTTACGCCCACACTAGAGAAATTAAAGATGACTTGATCCAAAGCTTTGTGAAAATCGTTCAATAACAGTATGACAGCGTGTGCAACGTTTTAATACGCATATAAAAAAAAGAATGAATTTAACATAGTCATAAAATATTAATGTGATCGACAAATCTTCGGTTATTTTTCTGTCGTAAAACGTCTTATATAGAATATATAATATTATATTTTATGCAGTTTATATATGGCGATCAATCGCAATCTGGATACCATTTAGTGATTTACGGTCGGTCGTTTGTGAAACGCTGCAGGACGACGTTTAAGTGACTGCGAATATATACTGGATAAAAGGTAGCTGCTGAAATCCACGCTATTTGTCTCAAAATCCTCGTTCACAATATACAGTACGTTTCCAATTTTCAATATTACGATAGTGTTGTAACATAATCGAAAATTTCATATGTATTATTATGATATCGGTCATCTTTTTACGATGATAAGCTGATGTTTAAAGTCCATTAAAATGACCATGAATATGTTTTTTTAAGAATTTTATTTTATATAATATTTTTTGGTATTCATGTAAATAAAAAAATCAATATTTTATTAACTTTAATGCCCTATTTTCATGTAAAATTATTTCCTTAATTTATATTTAATATTGTTAGTAAAACCATTCCCAGTGCGTTTATGTTTTCCGTATTTTATTTATTTTTTTATTACTCGCCGTTTCTGGTAATTTTAATCAAATTTTCATATATAATGCAGAATGTGTATTTACGATGTTTTTATATAAATGAACATGAATTTTCACTTAGATTCGAAAATAATAGATTTTTTTAATTTACTATTGTTTAGAGATTTAAATTAACGACATTAATAACTATAAATCAATATTTATCGTTTTATATTAAAGGCATTCAAAATTATCAGTAATAATTAATATACATATACACATATATATATATATATATATATATATATATATATATATATATATATATATATATATATATATATATATATAAATTTAACTTAAAAAATAGCCATTTTAAATTTGCTTTATTAAAATTTTCATTTATTATTATAATTTATTTAACACGAAACAAGTACAAACTCCAGGAATTCGTAAAGAATTTAAGTAAAAAAACTTTTCTTATTTATAATAAATGTTGAAAAACTTTCCAGTATCTGTAAAATCGTCATAAATATATAAAATATTTTATTATTTTATTAACAATAGAAAAGTTCTTAATTTTACAAGAACAGATATTTTCTCAAAGTAGCCGAACAATGCAACAAAATGCGAAGTTTTCCGTAGATCGCAGTCTACGATTTTCCATTTTCGTTTCTCTCTCCATATGGATTCTTCATTCCGTTTTGAGCACACTGTAGGAAGCCATTTCAAACTTCTACTTTTAGAACTTTAGCACTTGTATATAATCATTTCGTATTTGCGGTTATATACAATAATATATTTCTTTGAGAAAAGTCATGTACAATAATTTTACATCAATTTAAGTTTGAGAATCCTTTTCAGCGTTTCGTACTCCTCTATTTAGTTTAAACGTGGTCAATGGAATAATTGCCGGTTTTATTCCATACGTACGGGATGTGTTGAAGGTTGTTTCCACTTGCATTAGGATTGTGCTGATCTGAGGTAAATAATCCAACTAACAATCCAAGAACCAGCACACCAATTATTCATTTATTTTATTGATGTATGTATACACATGTATATATACATTATTACAATATAAATTTGACAAAGTTTCCTTATAAATAAAATATAACAAGCATATAATTTCTCTGAAATTATATTATTATTAACATGGTTTTAATATTTTAAAAATGTGCAAGTAATACTTCAAAGTTCATTTCATAATTCTTATCTTATTTCAATTTCATTCCTTTTATATTTAAATAATGTGTACGTGTAATTTTTATACCTTTTGTATTTAAAAAAAAAAAGTTTTTATATGATTTAAATATAATTTTTCATTCATCGATGTCTTATTGCGTATTTGAAATATAACTTACTTTAGCTCTAAATTGCAAATAACAAAAACCTATATTGAAACACCGCTATACGTAACTATATAAATTACTTAAAGCGACATAACTAACACTTTTAAAATACTAAACCACCATTTCAATGAATAAGTTTAATCAAACTCTTGCCTTTGCATTCAAACATTGTTAAAGAAATTATTCTTACCTTGTATAAACCATTGTGATTCAAACGAACAAACAAAAATCATTGTGATGCATTGAACGTAGTATTTAATGAACGAAATCATAGTATACGACATTGTGTGAATCTGCATATAAAAACATAAAATTTCAGAATATAACATAATATGTTTCTATTTTGTACGTGTAATATTCGTTTGTTGCCCTCATTACTTAATTAAACATACGTTTTAAACAATATTCTCGTCGCAATCGCTACACCAAAAATACATTATTAAAACGATTGGATATTGCAAATGGTCATGATTCATCGTACTGTATTTTATTATTATGTGTGTTTTAGTCAAAAGATATTTCCGTTTATTTCATTCTGCGTCAAAATTGATTTCCAACATTTAGAATATTTATAAATAAAAGAGCTCATATGTATATTGAAATTTTGTAGATATTTTATGCGTTTGCTAATATTTAATTGTAATTTTCCGAATGAATATTAATTTATTTATTATTTTAATATAATATTAACTATTCAGTGTACATACATAGTTCATGAAAATATTATTTTAACGTATCGTTTATATATATATATATATATATATATATATATATATATATATATATATATATATATATATATATATATAGAACGTAATTGATACGAAAAAAATGTTATGTAAAAATAGACCACACGCAAATTAAAAATAAAAACGATTTCGTTAGAAAAATTATCATTTATTTAAATTGCGACTTTTTGAGACCTGTATGATAACATTATATGTATATTTTTAGTAGAGCGTCGTTGTTTTTAGTGACACTTGACAATGTCAAGAAAACTTAGTAATTTTAATATCAATATAAATTAGAATACATAATAAATTCGCGCATATGTGTGTATAACTTATAATAATAATTAATATTCATTGTTATTATTATTGTTTAATATTTTTATCGTTTAAATTATATCAGAATATATCAAAAGTTAATAATATTCTTTTCCTCAAGATATTTAATTGCAAAAGAACGTTTTTCAAAATATTTTCTTAATTTTTAATTCAATTAATTATTACAAATTGTACAACTTGTATATTTATACTAAACGATAAACCGCTGAATTAAATTTATATGTATTTTCTTACGAGCGTTTAAAATTTACATAATGAAATTCGTAGTGAAGACGTGGTGCATGTTTGCAGAATATTGCAGAACCGAAGAGAATTTTAGGAGTTTGCTTTCGCAATACAACAATGCAAATATCTGTAAAATATTTTATGTACATAAATTGTCATTTTCAAACTATTAATTTATTATTATCTTACATCCTGTTTGTAAATTAATAAAGAAATACTGCAAAATCGATATAGCATTTTAATATTATAAATGTAGAATTTTTATAATAATTTGTATTTTAATATCTAAAATAATAATATGAATAAATCTCTACTGCACGTATGTATAATTTGTTTTAACATTTTTTTAATTATTTGTGTATTTGTTTAATTATTTGTGTACTTATATTTTTGATAATTATGTTCATGACCCATTTATATTTTGTCAATATGAGTTGATGGCTGTTTGACTATTTTTTGATATCGAAATTCTCCTTTAGAATTTCAAATAGTTACTTTTAAATAAAAAAAAAATATATAAATATTTTTTTAGTCAATCACTACCTGTTGATATATATCTATTCTATAAAAAATAGAGTTTTTGTGAGTTAATGTGTATTGTTGAATTTCCAATATAATGTAATTTTATGTGAATTTTTGCTAATAATTATTTGATGACGATATATTACAAATTTATAACTATAATTTATACATATAACAAAAAGTAAGGTAAATTTGTTTATAAAAGGTAAATTATTTATTCTTCCAAATCAATTTTATTCCATTTAAAGTAATCCCCGTCCGATAAAACACTTTTGACTCATATCGTTACGGAACGATATGAGTGGAGTTTTTGGCAAAAAAATGAAGAACCAATGCAGTATGACACGGTGCATTATCGTGATGAAGGAACCAAGAGTTGTAAAAACACGTGTAACTCGGAGATAATTAAACCTTTTGATAAACGGACGCTCGGCAAATATTATAGATAGTCCTACCACTTGATAGGAAAAAAATATACAAATTACTTGTCTTTCTAATGACCGAGAGTTTTAAATGACAATTTCACCTTACTTTTTGATTATAATAGTATAAAGATGTCTTATTTTTTATGTATATGTAAGTTATATATATATTTATCAGGTATAAAAATATTACGCAATAAACACAACATTATGCAGTATAACTGTCATAACAGGTGTTTCTTTTATGTTTTCTTTTATAAAAGAAAAAAAATCGTAAAATTGCTTTATAACCCGATTTAGGCTTTACTACTGTCATCATAAGTACTCGTTAATACTAAATAAGAAATATATATATATATATATATATATATATATATATATATATATATATACAACGTGTGTATGTGTGTGTGAGACAGTTTGAAATTAAAACTTTTTTTAAAACTTATTTTATTTTATTAACTTGAATTCTTAAATGAGTATCAAATTAAAAGCAAGAATGACTTATTCTATATAATTAAAAAATAGTTTTACCACACGTATTTCAATTAAATAACAGATATTTTACAAAAAAGAAGTATGATTTTAACAATTAATTGTAAGATGTGTAAATCGACTATATATTTATAATCGTATTTGTGACATAACATTAAAACTCTTTCGTTGATATAGTTGCAATTTTATTAGACTCTTGTATAATCCTTTAATGAGATTAGATATCATTTGCTTTTCCTTGAATATAAACACGTAATTATATTTAATGGGAGGGTTCGTGAAAGCGAAAGCTTCCATGTTAGTAAAATAAAATGAAGGGGATGAAAAAACGGCAGAAAACATTTCTGTGTTTTTATATATTTTTATTTGAAGAAATACGTGGTGATGCGTATATGAGAGAACAAAGGGATGTGGAAAACGAGAAAGAAAATTATGATGGTTTGGTATATGTATTTTTATGTAATACATGTGTTTCAAAAATATTTACATACTTTAAAATGTTAATTATTTCTGTTTACATCGTTATTATATCAAAATTTACTTAGAAAAATATTTTTTTGTCTTTATTTAGTATATAATATGATATGACTTTTCAAACTTATTTTAATCTTTGCAAATATTTTGTCATCTCTTTTTCAATCTACATTATAAATAATCAACGTAAACTTAATCATTTAAAGGTTTTCAGTCATTTTAATATCAATTTATTATATATTTTTAACGTATACAGAATTATTAATATCATTTTAGTTTCATACTATTTATTTCTTTGATTATAATGAGATATAATGACGATTATTAATTAATATTATATACCAGGGATGAGCAACACCCGGCCCGTTAAACATGTTTATGCGGCCCGCCAAGCATTTCTAAAATTGAATTTATTTTATTGTCTTTATCCCATCAATTTATTAGACTTGCAAATGGAATAATACCGAATTAAAAAATGTATTTTTCTCAGTATACATCGAAAATTTTTGTAAATCTTATGTGAGCCTTGAGAAATTTCTGCTTTTGACGAAAAATGCAAAGCAAATGATCTCTTACGTATTTTTTTTCTTTACAGTATGCACTTTATAAGCTTTATAATAAATTTTCTATTATTTATTGTGAATTATTGTTTTATGTGACTTACAAAAGAAATAATAAATAATTACAAAATATTTAATACAATAAAATTTCAATTGAAGTAAATTTTTAATCATCAATTTGTAAAAAATAATCATAATTTTATTTATAATTAAAAAAAAGAATTTTTTACAATTAATCCGTAATTGAATTCAAACATTAATCCACCCTATATAGAATTATCCTTTGAACCCGTGACGGGTTATTTCATTTCAGCAACGCCTCCGTATATAAAGAAACACACATTGGATATTGTCGTAAAATATTCGAGTGGAACGTTTCGCGTGGCATTCCCGTCATAAAGCTGAAAACGGGCCTTCAGCACGCTCTTGCACGCCACAACAGAAAATGTTACGTGAACATAATGAGGCACGAGCAACCGGCAAATGAATTAATCTACATGCTAAATTGTTCGCGAAACGTTTGCCAAACAATTCCATACCCGGCACGTGCTCTAGCAAGTTGCGCTTACGGCTGCTACATCCTCGATATTATACGAATATATTATTATTTCAGCATAATATCTTCGGATGCGACGCATAAATTTCGCCCGTTTTAGCTGATGATTCGAATTCGATATTCGACGCTTTATAAATCTTTCCGTTTGTTTCGGTTGAATGCTTTTATTTATCTGTTAATCGATGTTGAAATTTTATTTGCTTTTCCGTTATTCCAAAAATGTAGTCTTCCATTTTATATAAATAAACGAACCCGTTCAGTTTAATTTCTTTTAGATTCAAATATAAGAAATGTAGCACATTCATCAGAAAATAAAATGTCAAATTACACGTCTATATTTGGCTAATATATCAAGAAGAGAGATATAAAATTTGTAATTATTAGTCTATTTTCAAGATATACTTAAGCTATAAATAAAAACCTTTCGTTAAATTTAATATTACCTCGTAATTATTAATTAATTATACGCATTTTATACACAAAGAAGATTAAATGGAAATTGCTAAAGGATTTGTTTTGGAGAAAATCTCTTTAAAATTTAAATCCCTGAGCTTATTCTTTATTATCTTTCGCGTAGACCTGTAATATGTAAGCGCAATTTAATTATGCATAGCGTATTTGTTTAATTTTATCTTTTTAAATATATAAATATACGTGAAAAATCATTTGCATTACTAATATGTATGTTAAATTATTTATTATTTAAATGTGTTGTGCTTCGATTTGTTTTCCCCATTCATCGTTCGCTTTCAATTATCCGTAAACTCTCGGCATAAAGGAAGCATTTTGATCAATTGAAATTTTCCTTAACTCGCATCGAGTAGTATTCGATGAAAATCTGATTGAAAACCGCCGAAGGATATTGAAAATGTGAAATAGTACATGCGAAGAAAACGATCTTGTTCATTTTCTCGTAAATTAACGAACCAATTACACTAATTTTCTATCGTTTGATACATTTTCTTTTCTATTTTTTATCGTTAGTTACCACTTTCAATTGTTTTGTTTTTAATAGTTTTTATTCGATTTGCCATTTTTCTTTCTTTTAGATTTATATCGAACCTTTTTAGTTATTTTGATTCCGAACAATTCATGAGGATTTTTTTCTTTGTTGTTTAATTTGGATCAAATTATCTAAACAAAATGTCTAAAATATCATCTTTAAAATATTTAAATTGCAAAACGAATACAAAGGATTTGGTTGACAGTGTTATTTTGTATCGTATATAATTAATTCTATTTTAACTTATTTTTTATTAATTAGATGGCAATGGAAAAATATTTCATAAATTTCTTTCAGATTTTTCATTTATTAAAACGTACTATAAAATTAATTTAATTATACTCTACGGTCTTGTACAGTTTTTCCGAAACATTAGTTGCACGATTTGGAATATATCATTTTAAAGGGACAGCTCGTACCCCAAAGGGTGTGGTCGCTTTACCCCTTTTTAATAAACGTAAAACTGTATTCATATAATCCTGTCATATTTCCATAACGAATCCGAGGGCGATTTTCGATAGAATTTTTCTTATTTACACGAATAATATATATATATATATATATATATATATATATATATATATATATATATATATATATTCACCTATTTGAAAGCTTATAAAGTGTATACTAGGGATGTAGGGCTGTTTTTGATAAATCACCACATTTTTCACATAACCGCACATTTAAAATGATTGATTACTTTTAAGCATTGACACGTATATAATTTAATTTGACAAAATATGCAGTTGTTATTTTTGGATTTTGGGCCGTTGAAATATCAATTTAACACCTTTTTATTTTAATTAATGATGAGCATAAATTATATTAGTTTTATCTATTTTTAAATCGATATTTTATTTATTTAAAAGTATGTTTTTTTATAATTTTTTATATGAATTTTGAATCTTACTTCGATTTCATTTACCAATGCGTGTCATTATTTTTATCCAAAGAATCCACTAATCTTTCTGAATCCTAGCTATCATTCATACGGGACATTGTTATCCTCGTCGAATCAGCGATGCCTCCATTTTGTGTGGTTGTGCACTGACGAAACATATTTCTACAGAAGATACGTCATCCATTTATCATGTACAATATGGTGTGTTTTCCGCGAGGGCAGAGTAACGCCCTGCCCGTTATACGTTGTTTTCATGAAATATCAATATTAATGCCATATCATTTGTATAATTATTATTACTAACACGCGTTTCTTGTCGTCGAATTCTGTTTTTATTATCACACTCCAAAGTAGTTTAATATTATTTACTGAAAACAATAAAAAAAAGCTTTATATTTGTGCCCCTTTTACAGGTCATCGAGAGACGTATTTTCCTAGCAAATTGTGGCTTTTAAATTGAATAAGGTACATAATAAAATTTAATCCAACATTTACAACTTCGTCGACATAACATTAAATCGTTAAAATTGAAATATGTAGTCGCTTTTTCTAAGTTTAGTATTTCATAAAATATAATGTAGATAATGTAAAGTTAATGACAAATATTTCTTTTTTTTATATTTCTGTAATATGTTCGTTTAAGACTTTATGTAAATAATTAAACAGATCTACTTTTTACTGATGTATCAAACATTATCTTTGAAATTTTAATGAATTTGTTCCTCCATTTATTTTTAAGAAACATTAATCCTCTTAAATTAAGATCAACTTGATAAAAAATATAAAAGAAATATTCTAAGGCAAACACCTTACAGTAACAATTTGTACTAAAAAAACAATTTCTAACTGGTACATTTTACTTAATTGTTTTTATCATTATTTTTATGCTCAATTTATTTGCGAGTTTTTATTAAATAATTTTTAAACTAATCAAATTAATATACAACCTAGAAAACCAATAATAAGCACTCTGCAATCTTTCGCTTCGATTGTTGCCCATTTGTCGTCCTGTTTCTCGTCCGTTTCGACGCTCGTTTTCAAACGAGAAACAGAAATTGTAAATGTAAATGAGATCTCTCCACTATGCAGATTTTCAACGTCGGCCTTTTGTGTAGCTTTTCAACCACGAACCACAAACGGTGGTCATCGGAATTTTCAGTTTTGCCTTTAAATGTGACACACTGCAATGTCGTTTTAAATTGTGGCCCATCGTGTCTGAGAGATTTTTAGATGCAAATTGCGCCTGTTTCATTTGAAACGACAATTTTCCCCCGTTTAATAGCATATTTGATTCTCAATTATGCCATATCTGAAAGGTGTATTTAAACTATGTGTCTTCAACTAAGATAATTTATAACTAATTATCGTTTTATGTTTATATATTTGAAATATATTATTTGATAATATTATATTTATCTAAACATATACTTCGAAAAGCTTTGTGTTTTATATTGCATATTATTAAATCGTTTTGTTTGTACAATATTTATTGTTCTACTTCAATGTAAATCTGATGACAAAGAACATTTGTTTCATAAATCCAAAACACACGCGTTCATTACGCGCTTTGTGCGCTACACTTATTCAATTATATTACAAGCGTCGATTCTCAATATGACCTTTATGAATTTTACCACTTCTAACTAATAAAATTTCTCATTTTACTATTTACAATATATATATATATATACGGTTTCATTTTTTATAACCTGATCCAAAAATGATATTTAAAAGATTTTAATTTAAATTCAAAACCGATTATTTTATATATATAAAGCTTTTTCGATTTTAATATAATTATTTACAAAAATGGTCTCGATTCGTTGTCGTGTAAAACATCTTGTTTTCGCCCATGTCTCTTTCAAGAACATACTTGAATTATATACAATAAGCTGATAATAAGCTCTATCAAACATAAGCCGCTATAACAACTCGGCTCGTGGCTCTTATATTATAATACGAAGTGGAAATTCTACATTTAAGTGTTTCTGGGTTAATTCTCGTTCAGATTGAATCCTCTAGCTAAGTAATCAACCAAATTATTCATGCCTAGTAAAGACAGTATTCCACATGATGTATATATGTCCTTTATCACTTTCATTTTAACTATAGTTCTATATTGACTTAATAAATGTCGAGTTATTAACAGAATTATAAAATTGATCTCTTTATATCTATAATGTTTTTTTTTCATATGTACATATTTTTTTAGTATTTATAACTAATTATATTTTTTCATTTGTTTTAGGTGAGTCGCAGCTTTATTCGCATGATTTGATAAGATAAAATGCAAGACGAAAGGAATTACTACATTATCTCACTTCTATATAAAATAAACGCACTTTTCAAGTATCTATTCCAATTTATATAGAGAATTTCACTCTCAAATTGGTGAAAATTTACGGGTAAGACATGCAATGCTAAACACTTAACGTAATGGCCACAGATTAAACGAAGACTAATGGCGAGAAAATGTTTCTTTTTCCTGCTACCACCCTACTACGACCATACCCATCTTCCTTTATTTTTTTCCTCTTTATCTTTCTCGTTCCGTAGGTTTTAAAGGACGAGAAAATGTGAAGAATACATACGAGCGCGTCCATAAGAACGGTGGCCCATTACGCTTATATTCCATCCACTTTCAACTCCCCACACCCGTCACGTTCTGGTCTTTCTTTATTTACATTCTTTACCTTCTATTTTACCATTCCTCTATATTCCAGAAATCCCCGTTTCGAGGTTTTTTTCTTTAATGAAAGACCACAGTCACAATATATCAACACCGTCGATTATACGATCCGATCTCCTTTTCTCTTTAGTTTTTCTTCTTTTTCATCACTCTTTTGTCTCCTTATATCGTTCGAAAAGCTTTATATTCGTTTACACAGATTGTCTATCTTTTTTTTATTGATTTTTTTCTGAAATTTTAACAATATTATTATAGCAAAAAGAAAAAAATATCTTTTATATAACTAATGTTTTATTTTTCCTGTTTACTAATTTTTAATTAAAAATAAAATTTATTACATATGATTAATTTTGACTATAATGTTTAAAATTTTATTTGAAAACCGCTTTTAGTATCATACCACAATTTCCGTGTACCATCAATAGATAACCAACCACATTTTTCAATGCACGGAAATGTATGCAAATTTTCATTTTCTTCACGTAGCTTTTAGTTTAAATGCGATAAAATATTGCTATTTTTGCTTCTTTTTTGTTCTATTCCTTTTTATATATATCATAATATACCATATACTCGTCTAAAGTGACCAATTGTTGTTTTCTTTGTATCGAAATATAATATGGTTGTACGTATTCTGTTTTATAACCCTTAAAAGTATTTTTAAAATGTATTATATGGCAAAATTTATACTATAAACGTACTCGTATATATATATATATATATATATATATATATATATATATATATATATATATATATATATATATATATATACACACACACACACACACACACACACACACACACACACACACACACACACCTATTTTCTCTACCAATATTTTTTATCTAGATATGGTATTATTTACATCAATATTTATTTTTAGATAAATGCGTATTTTTTTGTCACGCGTAAAGATTATATTTTAATATTATATGTAAATAATTGTTATTATTATTATTATTTCACCAGAAAAAAATAAATGTACGAATCCGTTTAGCGCGAATGCGTGGCGTATCTTGCTTACGATTCCATATCGCATTTTTTTTCGTTGTAAACTCCGCGATACGCAAGTGAAAAATAAAATGATACCAGAAAGGATGAGAAAAACAGGGATGTTAACGTGAAAAGCTATTTCTTTTTTTATTCGCTTTTTTTTCATCAAAGTCGATGTCCAAAGCCATATTGTCGTCATAGCAAACGAGACCCTGAGCTCGATAAGTCGAGTTTTTTCATTGTCATTCGGTCACCTGACTTCAACAAACATTTGAATAGACTGTTTTTGCACAGGACATCCCTTTTTGACGATTTTGTCTTTTTTCATTATATAACATACGTATGATGCGACAATCCTGTAACAAAGAATTTTTACGGGACAATTTTAATTTTATATTTTTTTGAAAATTCATAAGAATTATTTTTGATATTAATATATTTTTTGAGCTATTTAATAATTGATGACAAATTATGCTAAAAATACATGTAAACATCATAATTTTATTAAATAGATATTAGTGTGTTTAATTAAAATTATTTTGAGACATTCCTTAAAATTGAATATCTGCACGTATAAAATCGTTTAATAATGATGATGAGTTGTTAACTTAATACAAGTAATCAATTTTCATTAAATGCGTAATATGATAAATGGTCATATTTCATTTAGCAATTTTTTTTATATAAAAATAACAATTTCATTTATTCATAGATATTAATTCTAAAATATATATTTTTTTATTATTAAACGTGATAGAAATTTTTCAAAACTAATTTTTTTGTTGGAAAATTTAGGTTTGATTTGTGTGAGTGAATTGAATTTTAAATTGCATTTACATTAATTATATTTTATGTAAGTTAAAATTTTGCAACACCTGTCAATTACGCCTTCCTTTAATTATTTTAATATATACAGTTATTTTAATTACGGTTTGTAAAAATTATAATAAAATTTGAAATTGAAGTACAATTTAATGCCTTTTCTTTGCATATTTTCATACCTGTTCATCATGTTTCAGTCATTTTTTTTAATTTCCTTTATATTTATACTATATAAAGAAAATTGTATTATAAATTATTTTTATATAATTAAATTGAATCATTTGAGATATCCAAAGAATTACTTTTTGTAGTTTTTTATCGCATGGTAACAATTTATCCCGGCATTGTTCAATTACGAGTCTGGTAACCGTTTCGTAGGCGACTTATCTATTGAGCTCTTTTCTTTACTACAATTTCCTATTTCTTTTTTTTCTACAATTCGATAAAGAACGAATAGACGCTGTTCCTTTATTTATATGTGATATCGGAGAAAGTGTTCACTTTACACAATTTACTGCTATCTAGATAGATTGGGATATTGGGGATAGACTTTTTTATGAAAAATAATTATTAAAATAGTGTTAATAATATTTATAAATTAAAAAATGTTTATACTTGTATTAGTATAGTATATTGAAAAAATCTAATTTAGAATATTTAATAAATTTTATAGATATACATAATGAAAGTTTTTAGAAGAAACAATCAGTTGTTCTGAATTTCATTTCGTGTTTTGTTTGAAAATAATTGATTATACTTATTATTTTATGTGAAATAATATATAAAATTAATTATAAATGCAATAAATTGATACATCAATTCGGGTTCTTCTCTTTTTAATGTTATAAACCCTTTTTCTACGAATTGTGTGATTTGTTTCTCCGAATGTGAGTAATGAATCTACTGGTCATATAACATCCCGAGGTCTTAGGTTAATGCGAAAGCACACGGGACTTCACCTATTCCAATCACCCTTTCCTATTGGTTGTTTTTTGTTTCATTCTATGCTAAAAACGATTTTTTTTAATCTATATATAAATTTAAAATACTCATCAGTTCATATTTAGAAAAATAATAAATTCATAATTTATTGTTTGTATTTTTTTTAATAATACAATATATATAATTTTTTTAAGTCAATCAAATGACTCTAAAAATATAACCGTTCATGATTTTGCAGGACACTGTACATACGCTTTTACCTTTGCTTTTACCTATTGCAAATATTCTACTTTTTTTCGGAAAAGGGTGATTTCTTTCTGCCTTTTTATTTCGCCTTTTTCCACGGCTGATGTCTATGCGATTTTCCAGTTGGTATCCTAATGTCGTCGACCCAAAAATTGTGCGTGGTCATAACGCCTGTTTTCCTAAACGATCACGTTTCGATTTCACCTTTTATTTTGCTGTATACGATTTTTTTTTACTGTTCTGAATTTTCACGCACAACATTTATGGCGAACGATATTTAGATTTCCATTTCGATTATTTTTGGATTAGTTTAGTGTCGATACATTTCCGATACTTGTACATATAACTGTGTGTTGAATCAACTAATGATTTTGTTAATAATGAACAATTAAAATTTTTGTGAATTTTTCTTAAAATATATTTTGTTATTTTTAAATATCAATACAATTTTTATTATATCATCATTAGAATTTTATATATATATATATATATATATATATATATATATATATATATATATATATAACTGTAAAACAATTACTATATAATGCTTCTTTCTATTTATCCACTCGATATTTTTATTCAAAAAAATATTCTATCTTTTATTAAAAATTTAATAGATATTGGTTTTTTTGTTACCATATCGAGTATTATATCCACAATTTATACGCAGCAATAAAGCTCTCAAGTATTCATATTGTATAATTTTCTCAGTATGCATTTTATTCTGACGGTTTTTTCGTTTCTTTCATATTGTTTATTTTTTTACCCGTTTCTCGCCGCTATTTGCGAAAAATACTAATGCATTTATCCGTTTTTCTATTTCTTTATATGGAAATTTTATTCATTCTATTAATGGGATATATATATATATATATATATATATATATATATATATATATATATATATATATATACTCTAAAGTTTTATGCGGTGGATACATTTCACAAAAAATTCGCATTAAAAAAGACTACTTATCTTGAAAAAGTAGGGATAAGTTCCGTAATTTTCTAAAATTGCATAAAACCAAAAGAACAAGTTAAAATTATCTTAAAATTGCATAAAAAAGTTTGCAGAAATTAAAATAAATAGGCTGCTTAATAAATTACTTCGAATGTCTGAAAGTTATTAATATAAAAGCTTAAAATAAACTTGTATTCAAAATTAATTCATTTTATTTTATTGAAAAGTAATATAGTTTTACATTTTCTGATAATGATAATTTTATTTGATAATGGTTTGCACCGTTTGCGAAGTGGTTCCTAATCATCTTCATCATCAGGAGAGACTGTCTCTGCAATATATATTTGCGTTATAGGCGATAGATTTTCATAAACTTCATTCTCGTTCTGTATACCTCTTTCTTTTTTGATAATGTAATTAGTAATTAAACTTTGTGATTATGATTCTACTATTTTTTATGTACCCCATGATATCCAGATATGCAGTTCTATAGCTCACGTGATTTAAAGTCTCGTTCAGAATTGGGGTCATTAATAAGAAAATGATTTTCTCATTTATCTTTTACATGAGGCATGTCAAACACGAGGCCCGCGGGTTGCATGCGGCCCGCCTAGATGAGTTGTCTTTAATAACACGTATAAAATTGATATTTAAAATTATTATTTTTTATTTGTTTGTAGTAAGGTTTAATAAAATTGTTGTGTGCAGTTTAAATAAATTAAAAGTGATATTTTGATTATCAAGCTTGTAATTCTTTTAGTTGTATCTTGCGGCCCACGATTAAGGCCCGGAATATGCTACGAGTTTGACACGTTTGCTTTACATCCATAAACGTTATATGTCAGTGGAACAAATGGAGTGAGCTTTGATTTTTTCACGATTTTAGGAGACTGTCTATAAGTAGGTTACCTAAACAAGCCTATATGTATGTTTGTCCAAGAAATTTTTGGATAAAATACAAACCGCATAACTTCAAAATTGCATAAAAATAATCCGCATAAAACGAGACCTTACAGTATACATATCTGTGTGTGCGTGTGTATTTCAAAAGACGCTTTTCTTATAATACGTATCATATTTTACTAAAGACACATAAAGATTATTCAAATAATATCGTTTGAGACAAAAAAATCACGATACTTTTTAATCACACGTAATATATGTTTTTTTTAATTCATATATTTATAAATATGTGTTTACGTTCTAAATTATTTTTATTGCGCAGTTAACTGGATGTCTTAATATAATTTTATGCATTTTGAAAACTATTTTTGGTTTTGTTTAAGTAATTATACTTGTATAACATGAATAAAAAACTCATACATTTATTTATTTATTTATTTTTTTTTTTTTTGCAATATCGACGTCTCTTGAAAGCTCTCATCGGAAAATAACGTTTGAAATTTATTTATGTAGAAAAAGTTCTCGACTTGGCACGAGAGAAAATGACGGAAAAAGTTTAGAAAAAAACCCTCACGTTAAATCATCATCGCCATCATTCTTCTCTTTTTCCTTGTTTCTTCGCCATCTTCGACTGAGTGACCGTTCCAATTCCCAAGATAATCGAATAAGTTTTTCTTTTTAAACGTTTTATCAGATATGAAATATCAGATCTGTTCAAAATCGCCCGTTGATATAAATCTTATATGTTTAATCGGTTTATAAAAATACATATTACATGTTTTAATGAAAAATTCGATTGTGTAATTTATTTCAAAATAAATTTAATTTTTATTATTTTTATTGACTTTTACTTTAAAAATTTTAACGATCAATAATATAATTTTTTATTCTGTAAATAGTTTTCTCAAGTATCGATTCCGTATTCAAGCTAAACCATTAACGTCGGTTCTTAACCTGCAGCATTTTTTTTATTTCTCTTCAAAAATTATCGTCATATTCACTATTTAACTAATCGAACAATAAAATTTCGCGATAATATAATAAGACGTAATTAACAACAAAATAACATATATATATATATATATATATATATATATATATATATATATATATATATATATATATATATATTTACTATTTTTCGCCGAAAAAAAAATGTCTCGTTTAATTTGCGATAAACAAAATCACGGTTCATGACAATTAATGGTATCACATTATTATCTCTATAATGGTTTAGTTGGCCTAATGTGACCCGGCGATTCGTTAAAGATCGCGCTCCGGGCACTCCCAGCTTAAGCCAAAGAGATGAGGTTAGTTTCTGTGCGCGTTGGCGTACTTTGACTACATTAAGGGTCTCCCGCGGCGTTTATATAATACCCGAGTATATTATGTACCCATTCGCCGGTATTGTGCGTATGTAGGGAATATATAAACCACGTGTATATCCTAATGTATATATTGTTACACCTTGTATGATGTACGGGGTACTCCCCGGTCGACCATTACTCACCTGCGTTTCTCGCCACCATATAGACCCCCCCATTTCCAATTTTGTAATCCTCGCCTAATACATTACTACTACCACAACGTGATCCCCGACGGTGACGTTCGTTATATATATATATATATATATATATATATATATATATATATATATATATATATATATTTAATAACGTACCCTCTTCTTATTTATTTTATTATTATTTTACATTTTCTTCTAACTTTATTTCTCGGCAGAAAATTGAAAAATGTATCTATTTATTGACGATATTTTCATCATCTCTGAGAGCGTATGCTCTTATATTATTTTTATGCATCGTAAACGTAACAAAGGCTCGAACGAAATTTAATCATTTCTTAAAAAATCGCATTTTTATCACCAGTTTACGTTTTTTATCCGTATTTTTTCAGGTTTTATATTTAATTTCATAATCAGTATTGTAATTTGAAATTTCTTTAAAAATATTTGAGGATTAATTTTTTAAATTCGAAAACTTAAAAAGGAGTGTAATATTCAAATCATGCATGTTAATCTATAAACAATCTAACCTATATCATAGAATAAATTTCTAATTATGAAATATGTATGGTATAGTAATAATATATGCAAATTGAACATAATGATATAAACGCGTTTCTATATAAAAAAAACGACACAGAGAGATTCAAACGATAATTCTAAACCTGTAATACGATTATATGAAATAAACCCATATAATTTACTTCAATTATTAGATCGTTAGAACCGTACCTGTGTAAAATATATACAAATTCGTACAAATTTGTATACGGAGTCGCCCAACTTATTTCGCATAAATTATTTACTTTGAAAGTTTCAATAAACATGTCGTACTCATTCATGTGTTAATAATATTCAACCCAAAGTACGAATTATGTATCATCATTTTCGTGTTACGTTTGAAAGATCATATCGTATTATAATATATTACATATATATGATTGTTATTTGACATATGTTTCATTTTACGATCGATATTTATAATAAGTAGCACTTTGAAAATATTCTTAAAAAGATATGAAATTTTCATGAATACGTTTTTATTTTTCGCTTTTCCTTTAAAAGTAATCATTTTGCAAATAGCATGTCGAGGCTGTTCACATTTCCTTAGTCATTATTACACTTTTAACATTGCGTGGTTCTCTTTGCATTTAGCATGATTTGAAGAAAGACGTTCATCATATTTTTATATTCCTCTTGCGATTCAAGAAAGAAAGAAAAAAACAATTTCTTACTTTGTGTTTCATTCCCAATATGGACATTACTTTCAAATTGCTTTTAGTATCGTGCTGTTGTTGTTTCTATTTTTAACACAGTGTATATATCGAATACTTTACATTTTATACATAAAAAAATATTTTTTTAATGGAACATTATAATATAATATATACTTGATTTGTTGGAATAATCTTTTATATAGCAAAAATATTAATATTTCTGATAGTATTGGTTTATATAATTTTAAACAATATATATTTCATTTATCGATTATAATAGAAAACATTCCTAAAATAATTTGGTCTTCTAATGAATATCAATAGAGATGTAATTTAATAATTTTGCATTAGAATGACTATTTCACTATTATCACAACTTGGGCCGGTAACCGTAGCTTACGTATCTCACTTCCCCGTAACAAATGACTCCGAAATGTTCTCTCACGGGCTATTTCCGATGAAGCTATTAGATTACTATTCTACGATTTACGACGAACCCACGAACGGGTTCATATAGCCGCAAATTCCATAAATTTATTTATCCTTCCGTATCCTTTATCGATCGATCTAAATGCAAATGCGTACTCCTTAACGAGCGATTTCGATATGTGTCAAAACGGTTATGTTTCCATTTCGTTTCTAGAACGTAATCTTACTTGGACGGGTATTTCGTCTCTTCATAGCCCAGTTGAACCGACGTTTAAACTTAATTATTCAAACTGAAGTTTTAGCTGAGTTACCTTGTCTTAGTGTTTACTCAGCGAAGTTTAGAGTTGCCGAAATATTGAGTGAACCCAGAAAGTGAAGGTTCTCAAAAGAGTCTCCTTGTGGTTTATTTAAGTTTAACAAATTTGTTTTATTTTTATTAGAGTCCTTATAATCTGGACTTAAGTTCGAAATTAATTTCTGACTCTGTTTTTATATTTTATTTTCAATATTGTAACACAGTTTTTAATATTCTAAAGCATAAACATTAGTACCGTTTATGCGTAATATTAAATTTATATGTATTTTTACAGATTTGATTTATAAAATATAATATATGTAAAGTCGTTTTATATGATAAGTAATGTTTTGTAAGTGACAAGCCAATTTAATTTAATAAATGTCATTTTATTAAAAGAGCGTATAATTTTTTTTTGGATTATGAAACGAATTTTCGAATTAAATTCTTTAATAAATAATTTATAATGTCAAAACTCAAATATATAAAATTATACGATAAATATATTTATAATCGTATCGTATCACTGATAGTATTTTAATTATATTTACAAACTTGTATTTTGTAACATTCCCATATTGCGTGTTTTCAGAAACGATTTACAGAAAAAGTCGAATACCGTATATTGCATTGTTCTTACTCTGTTGAGATTTATATTTTTCATTTTATTGTTACTTTGTATGAAACACGATTTTTCTTTCTTGTTCGTACAATTTAATTTGTTAGACGGAAGGCGTGGGTCGACACTTCTATCTTTTCAATGTTGTACAATTGCATGCATTCGACTCAAAGTGAAAGAAACACACATCGAACGTTCGATTTTCACCATACACAATACACCTACGTGAATGTTTCGGTGACTGCATGATTTTTTATATGGCAAATTAACATATTTTAATATATATGCGCGCGTGTGTGTATATGTGTACGTGTCTTTAAATTTTCCACTTGGTATTATGCTTTGCCGCATTGGATTTTGTTCTCATATTTGGTCGAAATATATTTTTTAATATTGAATAATCTGCTTGTGGGCTTTTGAAAAGGGTTGCCCGAGTTGTCGGCGTTGAAAATCCAAAATAGAGATGATTTTTTTAAAAGATAAATCTGGTTAATAGAATGCGCTATTAGCACCCGAAATGCGCTTATAATATATATATATATATATATATATATATATATATATATATATATATATATATATATATATATATATATAATCTTCAACAATCTGAAAAAAATATTTATGAAAATATTTTTATTCATTTCGTAAATGATATATAAATTTGTCTACTTTTCCTTTTTTACAATTTCGATTTTTCGCCCTATTTTCGCATCTAATGAACGATATTGGACTGAGAAAAATATTTTCATTTCCTTTGGGAAGTATAATTACTTTGAATCGCCTTTCATTTTTTTAAGATATAATATTTTCAACTTCACTTAAAAAGCGTCGTGTTGTAAATACTCTGAAATAAATTTACTCTATAATACAATTCCTAGCCATAAATATTACTTTGATTATCGTTGTGAAACAGTCTTTGATGTTAAATTTATAGACTTTGAAACCGTTTGCGAGTAAATGGGATTCAAAGTTTCCTATTACAATGTTTTATTATGATTGCTTAATGGAGTTTTTGTCATATGATATATCTGTAATTTATTTAAAAATACTGAAAATTGCATTTAAATTATTTTTAATATAATTTGATCATTTCGTTGTATTCTATATATGAAATTAAAAATAAAAACAGTGTGTAAACTGTTTTCAAATGTATTACTTATTAACAAGAAATTGTTTTAGTGTCCTAAATAAAGTACTTCTTAAATATTCAATATATACTTTTAATATTTTTATTTTCCATAAATCTATATCTTAATATTTGTACTATAGATGTATTTATATGCATTTTGCGTATTATAACACTAGCATTTCATATATGTAACAATTTCGGGTTCTAGTAGATGTAAAACTATGTTTGAGGTGAAACTTTTTGACCGGGGGGTACTCCTGAATTGTGGGTACAAGTTTTCCTGAATCAGATCGTTCACTATATATTCTTATATAACACATGTACATTCTTGGGGAAAACACAAACCCTCTCACCATTTCCGCCTTTCGTGAACGTTTATAGCGAGGAAAATCGCCGTTTTCCCGTAGGAAACCTCGCAACGTTTCCCAAATCACACTAATAAGCGAATAAAGTTTTAACAAACTACCTCTTTCACATCGCTTGCATATTCGAAAAGTATTTAAAATATTAGTTTTTGGAAATGAATTGAACGATTCACATTTATTTTCAATATTACATTATTGTTTTTTATCGATAATATTTATCCTTTTACATTACATATATATATATAAATATTATATATTCGGAATTATTATTATATTTTTTATATCATTTTCATTTGAAATTTATAATAGTGTATATTGTTTTGAAAAAATTAATGTCGAAATCGATTTCTTTACCATTTTCTATTTGTTTTTAGATTTTAATTTATTATTTATTCCCCCCATAAACTCGCCGGTTTTTTCATACGATAGATGTGGATTCTTTATGAAGATGAAATATTGGAAATTACGGACCGAATCAAATACATATCTACCTCTTCCTCTTTTATATAAGAAAGAATTACAACGGTAATTTACGTCACTCTATAATTCATTATACTCTTTTTACGACGCGTTACTTTCACATGAAAAAACAAAAGGTTACACTTTTTCCCTTTTACCCCGTTAGATAGATGTGTGCGTGCGTAATATTTATACACTGTATAAAGGGCACATAAAACGTTATCGCGTCGAAATGTCTCCAGCGTTCGACTATCGTAAAATCGTCATCATTTTTCTATTTTCTCTCACTCGTTTCAGATAAAGTCGGCCGTTCGTCGATTTTTCAACGGGGGACTGCCTTTTTTTTGCTACCCTCAATCTTTCTACCTTTTCCACTGTATTTTTTTTCTGCCAACAACAAAATCGATTTTTATTCGCAGCCAAGTGTCATTCGTTCGAGCGGCCCTTATCTCTCTCGTCATGCTGCTGCCGTGTCACCATCCTCTGTAGCTATCTCCGCTTTTTGATGGACCAATAAACCATCATGCTTTTATGGTACCACCGATAATTGTACAATATCTATGTCAAATATAATATGTAAAAAACAAGTTCTTACTCATAATGAAACTAAAATGAGTTTAAATTTGAAATAATATTAAAAGTAAAATATTGTGATCTAAAGATTTTAGAATTCAATTAGTATAATAATTCTTTAGCTGAGAGATTCTAAGTCATGATTCACTCATGAATGTCTTTTACACATATTGTAAAGTTTTCGAGACATCATACTATTACTTTTAAGACTGTTTACCCTAACTGTGCTGTGGTTCGGCTTTCAAGAATTTAATTGGTAAATGCGTGTTCTAAGTTCTAGTTGAGAAGACATTATAAAACAACAAGCGTTTCTCGAATACTTTCATTTTCGCGTGCCGAGTTATTAATTAAAACGGCATCGTAGAATTTCGCATTTTGACGGCATGACTTTCAAATATGTAAAACATACTGAACATTATGTTTAAATAATTTAATTGTTTTTCAAATTGCGTGCGTCATATTCGTAGAACTTTAAAAAGGTTTAATTATGTATGAAATCAGATTCAAACTATAGAAATTTCCATTTCAATAGAAGTTCATTTCTATTTTCGACTAAAGTAATCTACGAAATTTCTATTCAAATAAAACAGCCATCATATACTGGGTACGCGAAGGTTCTTACCGGGAATTTCTCTATCATATTACCAAATTTCGATTTATACTGTTATTACTTTTTATTGAATGCATATTTTTCAGTATGAAAATTTATTATGTAATTTGATGTTTTTTTTTTATTAAATATTGTGAAATTCCATTAATGAAACTGTTTAGAATCCTTTTATGTATTATAATTTATTGAAAATTATAATTATATTTATTAAAAAAAAATGAAAACAATTACACGTTTGATTACGGCATATTCTATCTGTTCGTTCAAAATAAAAAGCACGATCTTCTAAAGATTCGTTACCACATCCAAATGTGATATAAAAAAACAAATGTAATTTATTATAAACGTATTCGTACTGCGAAGTAAATTCAATTACGCAACCGTTTGAAGTTATAAAGAGTTATTACGTATTCACTCGAACGTTATCCAAATATAAGATCGAATTTTTAAAATTAATTTTTAGATCAAGCTTCTGTTGTGCTTTAGATTTTTATTTTATTTTTCAATTCATTAAATTGTGTAAACCTTTTATGAAACTCGCAATATTGATGAAAATAACTTATTTATTTAAGTACGAAATATTTTTGTCCCTTTACTTTCTTCAGCCTGTTGCATTATTAAATTGCTTATATCATTAATCTAATACGATGTGTTAGGAGATGTACATCATAAATCTCCTATAACTTCATATGTGCCAATGGAGAAAGAAATGATGCATGGAAAAGAATTATAAACAGTAAGGCGATTTATTGTTTTTAAACTCTTATTTTTCTGTTATTGTTTAGCAATTTTGCAAAATGTCGGAGCCGTTCGCGGTGTGGATGATTTTTATAAATATTTTATGAAATGCGCACGGTGCTTCCGAGAGACGTTTCCTTAGAATGTACAAAAGCGGAACGGTTATTGCGTCGTTTTATCGCTGTCTCCCAGTTGTAAATAAATGTTTTAGACATACACTATATATACCCAACATTCGCATCCTGTGTGCTGTCAGCCTTACCTTTCCTTTTCTTTTTCCGACGTTTAACCCTTTGCCGTCGTTGAAAACTGTTTCCTATTTCCTTTCCCGATCGAACTGTGTTTCATTGGGACTTCGTAGAAATATGTTTTCTTTTTTTCCTTTTCCTTTTGCCTTCTTTTAGAATATTCACGCAAAAGTTCTAATATTTTAAGTATTTTGTTTTCTTGTTTCTTATAATATTTTTGTCATCTGAATTTGGACGATCTAACTTCTTTAAATTATGGAAAATTTTTCAAATTCTATATGCAAATACAATATATATATATATATATATATATATATATATATATATATATATATATATATATATATATATATATATATATATATATTCTACATGATTTGTACATGATGACTAAATTATTTGGTTATTGAACATATCAAAGTGTGACTGAATTACAACAGAAAAAAAATGAATTACCATATTTTATGTAATTTATACTGATTTTAATATGATACATTACTAAATATTATGCAAACCCGTACATTTATGCAGAAAATCTCATTCTGAAGGGCGTCGCCCTGCCTATTGAATTATATTTGTTCGCTTTTATCGGTCGATTTTTAGCATTTTCTTTCATTACATTAAAACGAGTTTGGCACCGCGAACAAACGCCTGCCGAACTCAAATTGAACGAGCACTTTTTGTCGTCTCGGCCCCCCCCTTAATATTCTTCTTTTTTCTTTTTTTTTCGTTAGTGTCTGTCGCCTGTTGACAACGTCAATTTGTAACTAAGAAGGATGTCGGTTTTAGGTAAATTGCCGCAGTGCGTATTTTTCAACACGTTTCCCCCGTTCGTCCCCCAAGAAGCGGTTTGTCAGCTTGCCGGTGCCCTTTTTCCCCTTTTTCATAGGGACTTGAGGTGCGCTCGGAAACGAACCGATGCCTTTTTCATTGTTTACCCACGAAATCTTGTTCCGCTTTTCTCTCGAATTGAATTCCTTTTCGGTTCCGCTTGTTTTGCGTTTTTTTAACGACAGTAAGTAACTTTATTCGTGTATTTCTAACCTTATTTTTATCTTATTTGAAATGTCTAACTATCGTGTTGTTTTTTTTTACAAAGTTCAGACAAAACAATGAATAATATAAAGTAAAACCTTTATTATTGTCGATTGGTAGATTTTTAAATTCATTTAAAAGTCAATAAGTTAATTATTCTATTGTTTTTTTTTATTGATATTGATTTAATAGTTAATGTTATGAAAACAAAGATTTTTTTATTATTTACTTGTAGATTACAAGTTATTAGGTCATTGAAGCAATTATATACCTACGTCATTTGCTTTTTTTGTAATTCAAAGAAAAAATGATAATTGTTTGATATGTTTGTTTTTGTCTCAAGAAAACATTCGCAAATCTGAGTTTTTTTAATAAAATTATTTTATATTGGTATTTTTTAGATACTGCTAATAAAGTGAATTATAGTTTAAATGTTACGCTGGCATGGTAACGTAAATTTCTAATTTCATATACAGCCAAGTTCCTTATATATCAATTTAGTTGATTATCGACATCGCTAAGATCGTCTAAAATTTCCATCTAAAACTATTGCGTTTCAACTTTTCTCATTATGAACTTGAGTTCTTCCCGTACTTCCCGATTAAAGTCATACGGATGTGTGTATATGTATATATATATATATATATATATATATATATATATATATATATATATATATATATATATCCATATAAAAGTCCCAGGATCAATCTGGCACACGTTCTCGCATTAAATCACTTCTCTCGCATAGCCATTGTGCAATATGGACGACCGTACGAACTTTTCTTCCTTTCTTGTTATTTTCAACCGCAAAGCTCGTATCCCCGTCTAACGATGCAAATTTTTCTCATAAGGTGCCGCAAGTGTCTTCAGCTAGTTTCTAAATGTGCGGGCGGGCGATGAACGCGTTAAAAAAATATGTTGATGTAATAAATGCTGGCAATCAATCACAGGACTTTGAAGGGCCGCACATTCGAAAGGCTTTTATCCAACTACACCTACACTTTTATAGCCCATGGTGTACGTGGTAGATTCAAAAAGTTCGTGGAATTCCCTTGACGTATTAATCAAAAATTAAATTACGTTTTTCTTTTACTGCTTTTTATTTTTCAATGTTTCAATCCTATGAAATTTATTTATTGATAAATTTATTTTTTTCTATTTAAATTGTCAAAATTTTTAATATATAGAAATCATATAAAAATTATTATTAGATGTATTTTATTTTATTCGAATCAAAAATTTTCTAATATAAATTCATGTAACAACAATTATAGTTAAACTTATTATTATATAATTTAACCTAAAGAACAAAATGAATTTTGTTAAACAAAATAGTTAAATGAATTCAATATTATTAATCCATTTGATTATAAAGATTTACTAAAAGTTTACGGACTTATTGTCCAACGGTTAATGTTTTCAGTATTAGGATTGGTTCCAGTAACTTTTACAACTTCGTACGCCTAATAAATATATACATATAAATTCGCACCGTATATATACATGCACATAATAAATACCCCTTATCCCGTGCCACGACACCGATTGACCCACATTCTCCACTCAGTCGTGAAATGAGTCGGGTTTAGTTGCGCCGAACCGAATCCCTTTCAATCCTGAAGTGATTGCCACAAATGAACTGAAACCTTTTACCGATGAAGAAGTGTGTGGGTGAACGAGTTTGGAGTTGCACCGTGACCATTTTACATATAACCAAAAACGGGCCATTAAACTCTACTCTCACTCTATCGGCGCTTTCTTTTGAAATTCACTTCAATTCTATTCATTTAAGATCGAATCATACTATTATAATACTAATCTTTATGGTTGTCACAATTCATCGCTCGTCTGATTTTTTGAAACTAATGAAAAATTGAAATTTGAATACGGTAAATTATTAACTCGTATTTTATTTATTTTTAATATTAACCATCGAGTGCTTATTTTCAGAAACGTTTGAATATTTTTATATCGTTTTTTTTTATTATAATATTATGGATGCACGCATATTTTGCCTCTTGACCTGAATAAGTCTAGCATGTTTTATAATTTTATATTTATATAGTTTATAGTTCCATTAAAATGAAATATTACTATAGCACAAATATATTGAAAAAATTACTTCATCAACTATATTAATATGCATTTATCTAAATATTTATGTTGTTCGCTATTTATTCGAATCGTAATTAAAATTATTTTCATATGAAATGGATTTAGTTCGTTCCGTTTTGACTGAAACCATATGTTATTTAATGTCATGTGTTCAATATTGAATTGCGTGTCCAGTTTATCTCGTTTTGCAATATGTAATGAAAACAGTTGAAAAAATCAAGTAATTAATTTCCAATTATTTTTTATTTTCATAAATAAAATATAATTTTTTTTTTTCTAATATTATTATTGTAGTATTTTTGTAAAAACGTAGCATTATTTTCAATTTTTATTTACGTATACGACTACGTGTACTTTTTATATAAATACAATTATATATTTTATTACACATATTTTTAAAATTATTTTCATATTAATATAGAATATTTTCATGTATTATACGCCAAAAATCATGCATATATTATTGCAGCATATTGAATTTTTGCTTGCAAATTCCGTTTGTAGAATTTTCACAACAATTTTACCTCGTTATGGTATTTAAATGCACTTTTCGCACGGTTAAATTTAGCTTAATTTGTAATTTAACTATTCGTACATATTTGGGAAATAATATGTGTGTGTATGTGTGTTCATTTTGAAATTCTAAAACACCTTAATAATTTTATTTAAATTTAATTGTGAGCAATATTAATCCTATTTATATATTATTACTCGTATTCAAGAAATATTAAAAATCTTTACTTGCTATTAATTCCTATATTTTATTTTATACACTTTTATAATTGTTTAATATTTCGTTATTAATCCCAAAAAAATATTTGATATATATAATTAAATGTTTTATATCATATTTCACATGAAAAAAGTATCAAATATTTTTCTAGTGTTAAAAAATATGATATATTTATTTTTATAAACATAAATATATTATATATTATACATTTATCATAACGTGATCCACTCTATACGTAATAGCCTTCTCTTTTTTATAAATATTTGTCATACGACAAATATTATTTTATGCTCTCTTTTATCCGCTTTTCGCTAACAATGTGCAAACATATTATCCCCTTTTCCTTGGCGACGAGAAAAAGCCATCAGACAGTTTTCGGAATCTGAGAAAAACTTGACACAGAAGCTTACTTTGACGTTATCCCGTGTACATCGCACCCACTTCATCACCCCATTTTCTTTGAAAAATTTTTCTTCAATATAAATTTTTCGTATCAACCGTAGATGATGAAAATAATTTCGGCTACACGCGTTCTATAAAATATTTATCTCGCAAAAAGAGGTATGAAAAAAGAACGTTATGCACGAGCTCACGTACAGACATATACCCATTATGCGAAAATGGCGTAAAACGTTCGCCATTAATAATTTCCGGTACATTGGGAGTACACGATGTGACGTTAATCTTTAAATAGGACGATATCATCTGATAATGGCACCTTCGAGGCAGAACTAACCCTTTGTGCCCCAATATTTCTTCCATTTACATTCACAACTCGGCACTGTTTCGTTTATAAGAAAGGGCAACGTCAAGAATAAAATAGCGAAATTCTCTAATGATTTCAGTTATGCAAAATTTGTAGTAAAATTGCTATGATTATTATATTATTCAAATTGATAAAGGAAATAAATTGATACGATTTGTTAAAAATATTATAATCGGTTATATAAACATTTTGTATTATATTGTAAAATTGATTAATATATATATATATATATATATATATATATATATATATATATATATATATATATATATATTATATTTTACCTATTATAAAATGATAAAAAATAATGTTGTAAAATAAAACATGAACTATAATGATTCAAAATTTTCCACCGTTTGTCGGAACGTTGGTTCGCATTTATTAGACGCGTCATTTCGTCCAAACGGGTCACTAGTGAATCACGTTGATGGATGAACGCGTGTTTTTCCGCGAACGCTGATCGTTTTCCCGGGAAAATTGGTTATAAACGATCGAAACTTAACGCTGTGACGTATCGATACACATCGTTCGGCGTGTACATGTATTATTAAAATTGACTTTCGTATGCGTACCTGCGAAAAGCGGTGGAAAAAAATATCCTCGACGTCCGTCCAGACGATATTTTTCCGGAAAACGGTCTCAAAGGATCAGAGATCAATGTTAAAATTTATTATATATAGAAATTTTCAGTTATACACATATGTATACTTAATGGAAAATTATTCGGTATTTACATATTAGTAAATTTTGTTTCAATTTATTTAAAAGCTATTGTAACAAATTAAATTTATATTGATCATTGAAAAATTTTTTTTCGCTTTTTTCCAATTCTTTATTTTTCCATTCAATTGTGTTACAATTATTTTCAGAAATACGCGGAAGATTTCGAACAATCCACAAATTAAATGTGAACGTCTTTCCGCTTAAGCTCGCGTGGTTCTCATATTTCTCAAAGCTTTGCCGAACATGAAAGCGAGAATAAAAAGGAAACACATCTAGATTAAGAAAACCCATAAACAAACGGAGCGATTTGTACACACCGCCATGGGGATTTACTTGAGGCAAATCCTCAGTAAATTGGTCGCGCAGAGTATATATAAAGTAATAACAATAATAAAGTTATCAGAAGGGAAACACCACGTGCCCCACTATAAATGGAATATAAACAGATAACAGTAAAATCCGTGTCATCAATTTTTTTCCAGTTGATCTGATCGAATCTTTCTCCTGTCTCATATATATGGCTATGTACATATGTAAATAAATGTGCGTGCGTGTATGTGTGTGTGACTATGGTATAATAATACTCGTGGTGCATTTGAACCGGTTTGTGGTCGATGAGCACTATTAACATTCCTGAACTATCCTCTCTCCAATGCGCTGTATCGTTTTTGGGTTAACCTAGATCTTAACATTGTTCAGTATCGCTAATTACGCAAATGTTTTAAGGCAATTTATTTAAGAGATCACAATATACTCGAATGAAACATTTGGCTTAATATCTGTTTAATCTCTGCATCGATGGCATTATATCGCTTGAAATTCTATTAAATATCATTTTGTTTTTGATATTGCGGTTTATTTTAACTTTATTATATTATATAATTAATACAATTTATTTTATAGACTTGTATGTATTTTTTTATTATAATTATCAATATTCATATAAGAATGTAACTATATATATATATATATATATATATATATATATATATATATATATATATATATATATATATATATATTGTTCTGTAAATCTGTGCACCTGTTTCCTTTCCTTATACTAATCAAAATTTCATTTGTCTTATGAATTTTAAATAAATATATAGTACATGTGGACATATTCCCTCGGAACCTGCTCGAAAATCAACAATGTTCAGGTTTTCACAATTCATATAAATTAGTAATTGAATTACTAAATAGTCTTGGTATGAATATATTAAAAAAATATTCTCATTCATTGAAAATTAATACGTTTAGATTCCTATTTAATATTAAAATTCAGAACCCACGTGCATGAAGAAAAGTACTCTTACCCAATTTATTATTAATACCCAGTATGTCAAAAGAAGAACTAACTCCTGCAATGTAGTTCCTTGTAAATAGTCTAGATATTTTTTATAACATTATTTCATTTACTTATTATTCGTTTTACTAATGTAAAATATATTAATTGAATATTTATAATATTGCTATCGTTTATTTAAATTTAATATTATATATATTTTTTTATTTTGTAAAATTCATACCGTGTTTATTCAATTTAATGTTATTTTTGTACTGCGTTTATATAATATTTCCGCGCAAACTTCGCTTCAAAGAAAATTTTATTATTATATCGATGTTCATTCGAGTTTAAAGAAGTACAAAATTATCGAGCTTCGCAATCTGCAATATTAAAATTTTCTCATTTCTTCGTAAAAATAATATTTTCTTTCTAAATTGTTTTTATTTACAATTTCATTATAAATACGAGACGACTACCTTCGAAATTCTCCTTCATAAAATACATCCATTTAGCCTTTGTTTCGTATAATTAATGTGCATACCGGTGTGGATCCCCCGTTAACTTATCTGGCTGTTGTGCAAGAGTTCACAGGTTAAACAATATAGTGGCTTTTGTGTTGGAAGTTGAAATTCACACTCCGTCGCGGCCGAAATTCCCTATTTCTGCTATGTGAAACTTTTAACCCTCTATTTATTATCCGGATATACGTGTTTTTATTTGTAATATATATATATATATATATATATATATATATATATATATATATATATATATATATATATATAACGAACCCTTTTGTTGTTATCCAGTTTACTATATATTTGGTAACAGAAGACACGTCTTCCTTTTCTATATCGCTACCTTCTTTTGAAAATATTTTTTCCAGTTTTTTGACATAATTTGAAATATTTAGAAAATATTTTTAGATTTTATTCCATATAAATTATATACATGTTTTTATTTTTATATTTAATTTTGTTTTTCTCAAGAAATATTTAATTGAAATAGTATTTTGATTTGTAATATGTTAACGTAAAACAAAACATGGTCAGGTAGATATATTTTTGTGTTATGCTTTTGATATTTAAAATATTTTATGAATTCTTCAGTGATATGAAAACTTAATGAGCAAACATGAATTGGTTTACATGTTTTCCTTAAAAATAATAAAAAAAACTACCACAAATTTATTTTATTTATATAATTTAAAAAAATATATAAAATTGAGAAATTCGTTTAATCTCTGTCAATAATGCCAATCAATATTTCATATTCGTTTATATTCTAATTTTACAACCGCTATAAAAAAAATAGTATTACGAAAAGTTTCTTCGAAGTTAAACTAAAACGTACACAACGTTGCGGTTCATTTGTAAACTTTGGCATTGGTTTGCTCATAGCCACCAAGCACCCGACATCACTTATATTAGTCAATATGTACAATATGTACACTTGCGAATAATAAGCCCCTTACTATAACATGATTTAAGGACGTTAACGAGTCGATATTGCGGTCACCGTTGCCCAATATTGCTGCCCCGATGTCGTATCTAATGGCATAATTTACACACATACAGTTATTACGCACACGTATATTATATAATGTATATTTACACATTCACATATATAATGTATTCGATTGAATCACCTTTTGTTGTATTGATTAATCCTATGATGCGTATATTCATTTTCCGCTCATGTATGTACTCGTGTACGTATAAATGACAGTATGCGTGTATTTACTCATATTTATTCTTACACACATATGAAACATCTGTTTGACAATTAACTGGCAGTCGTTTTAGTCAATGTAGGTGGTTAGTTCATTGTCCCAAATATCGTTCGGAATTAATCTCATATCTATATTTTTCATATTTCCTATATCTTTTATAATTTACTCTTTTGTGTTGTTATATTTTCGTTGTATTATATAAATTAATCTAGATCTTAATATCAACGTAATAAAAAAACTTCACAGGTATTATGTAATTAACATTTTGTAATTTAATTAGGCTGCTTAAATTGACGAAACACTTTAAGACATATTACAAATTTATTGATATTATTATTAGAAACTTATAAAATTTTTAGCCCAGATTATCTACGATAAAATTAAATTTTATACAGATTGCTTTTTCAAAATTAATCCACCATAACTCCTTTTACCACATAATGCACGAATTACAAAATAAAATGTTCAGCTACAGTTTGTTTTCACCTACAAATGTATACACGTATTTATTTATCTTTTCTATTTTGAGATGTGCTCAAGAAATACAGAACTCCATATATATATAACGACCGTCAACTTTTATATCGTCAATGCTTTGTCGTATTTGTATCCATTTTCTTTATCATTATTTTTATTTTTGCAAGATTCACTCTGATTAAATACACTTTACACTGTATGCGAACCCTTGAAGAGAAGTTCTATCTTTTCCACGGCCACAAAGAGAGTTTCTCAGACCCGCTTCATCCCTTTTTTACAGTGACGTTGGTTTTTTTATTTTATTTTTTTACCTCTTACTACTTTGTTTTCTTGTATTTATATATACATAAAAGTATTCTTTTAAATCTCTGCACTCTATAAATTTTATATTGCTATCGTTACTAACCAATTCCTTTCTGGACACCTAATTTTACCAATTTTTTACATATAATATTTTATCTACAAGTTTTATTGATAAAAAGTATTTTTTCATCAAACCATTTGTCTTTTTAATTATTACTCAAATTCTGTTTTTAAATATTCGTATAGTCTTAGAAACTTTATGAAAATAGCACGTTTCCTTTTTAATAACATGCTAGCATACGCGTATTTGACAATGTTATAAATCTATAATAAATTGAATTTCGTATTTCACGGATATTGGAACTCTGTACGTTCAATTCGTCCTCCATTTCTGCTCTGTCGTAAACGCTTCAGAATCGCTTCAATTATTTACGAATTCGAAACTCATCTCGTCACGTACTGTTCGAGTCGGAACATTTGTATAGGAACGTGCTGAACGAGATCGATTGGGGTGACTTTTGCAGACATTTCGTATGTGTGTATAAAGGATGGACCAAAAGTAGTCAGTCGCTTTATTTCGAAAGAACACGTCTCAAGTGGCGGTAGGCTTTCAAACCAAACTCCTTCAATATCTTCTAATAATATATTATTTCGAACGTCTAACCAAATATCGTCGTTGTACATTTGTAACTTTAAAGTTTACTTGTTGAAAACTCGAATATCATACGATGATGATCGATGAATATTTTTGAATTTACAAATAAACCAATAAAATACTGGTTTCAATTTTAAATTTCTTAATTACATATAATAAAATATAAATATTTGCATAATTAAATCGATATTTACATTTGCAAGTATGTTTTAATTTTGGGATCTTCAAGTGCTTATAATTATTATTGAAATATAACACGTCAATCAAAGAATGTCTTCCTTATCGATTATTATTAAACTGATTCATTCTTCGATTAATCGCAATAAAACAATATTTTATAATCTATTTTCCAATATTAAAAATAAAATTAGATCACATTTTCTACTTTTTATACGTGTAGTGATTTAATTAAATAAAACTGTAATATATACGTACACTCTTATCGTATTGTATTGTATGATGTAGTATTGAAAAATTTACACATTCGTTCACAATTAATCCCTGAACCATTTAACGAATTTCAAATCCATTTCGTTTCCATTGATCCACAGTTTCGAATCTGAACCAGTTCAGTGTAGAATAACTGAATTCACTGTAGCCGTGTCAAAATCTACGTTTATTAAATTAACTTCGTTAATAATAGTTAAACGATCTAAACGTAATTCCTCAAAATTGATACTAACGATTAAATTTCACTCTATATTTTCATTATTAATAATCATAATATAAATATAATTAAAGTACTTCAAAAGAGATAAAATTATTATATTATTATATCTGAGTAATTCAATATTTTTTCACTTATAAAATCATGAAAATGAAAAAAACTAAAAAACCAAAGTACTTTTCATTTTCCAAAGTTTCGTTCTCTTTATTTACAATAGCAACTTTGAAACGTTCAGAAATTCTTATCTCGTCCGATTCAAAGCAACGAGAGCTATGCTGGATCAGGTTAGCCACTAACGCCGACAACAAAGTCCCACCATGGCTTGGTTTCTCTAGAAATCTTTTATTTAAGCTATATATATATATATATATATATATATATATATATATATATATATATATATATATTGAGCTTAAATAAAAGCATAAAAGATATTTTTAAAAACCCTCCAAACAATAAAAATATAAAACTTATTTTACTTGTTATTTTACTAATGCCGTTTTAAAATAACATTTTAGAGATATGTCATTGAGAACATCGTGCGTCATTGTTTATGTCTTATGGTATTTTTCAATCGTTCGTAATAGCCTTATAAAGAAAAATTCTTTACTTCAGTCTTGATTTATATATATACAGTATTCGAAAAGCCTATTATGTTCGGTTCAATTGCAAAGTTGAGTGTGCGCCATCCATAATCATGAAGTTGAAATGGCAGAGGATGAAACGAACTATACTCGACAAACCGGTGATGGCTTCCATAAACTTGTTCATTATATAGTGGTGGCAACTAAAGAACTTTTTTCCAACTGTAATACTTGGTTTCAACGCTATTTTTATAAATGTGTACATTTTTGTAATAATAAACTATATATTTTTATAAATATTTAACGATGTAATATTTATAATGCTAAACTTATAAATATTGGAATTGCACTAGATCAAATGTAAATATTTCAATAACAATTTAAAAGGTGTTTTTACGATCCATCAAATGATGCACGAACAAATAAGAACGCGCAACCTTGTTGACAACAAACGGAATAGTTTCCAGTCGTCACCAAATTCTCGTCACAATCGGAAACCATTAGTAGCAATTGAGTCATTTCAAGTCGTCGACTGTCTTGTCCGATGAAGAGCGTCTCTATTTACGAAATATTTCTGACGTTTTGTTCGTGAATCGTCACAATTGATTTGAATTGGAAATGGCGATGAGAGCTTTCATAACAGTTATGTACAAGTCGGCGACGAAACAAACAATAAACCGAATTAAGTCGGCGACGTAATTGAACTAGCTAAGCAAATAACTCGTTTAGGTCACAAACGTATGCAAAACCGTTGTCTGTGACTGTGCTCCCATGATAAACACACAACAATGCTTCTAGACTATAAATACTCGTTATATATATATATATATATGTATACATATTCGTCTAAAATCATAGACGTCTCATTTTGTTTGAGATTGTAGAAAGCACTATTTTTGTAGAACAGTGCTGAACAAACCAAAAAATCTTTATATATATATTTGTTATTTAAGATAAAATTAGAATACATTATTTTATTATTTTTTTATTAAAAATTATTACTATTCCTTCTACCCGTGTTTTATTTTTTCGTAACATGTTTAAGATTGATGCATTTTAAGTGCTAAATTGTTTTAAACTATATTTTGTATTAATTAACTATATATATATTATGGTAGATTTACAAAATTACATTATGTAAATATAATAGACGCAGAGTGTTCATAAATATTGATGTACACTTTCAAATTTCCATCTATTTAGTGGTATCTTTACGAAGTCGTATATATTAAAATAAATAATATATATAACAACTGTGATGTATTTGACGATATTATTTTTAAAATTTCGATTTAATTTATCCTGTTGACACTTTCTGTAAGATCATCGCTGGAAACAGAATCCCGACATAGATATTCCGGACATTTGATGTTCCTCCTTTGCCACAATTGCCGTCAAAAGCGATTGAACCCGGCCTTAATTAGGTCCCGAAGTTGTCATCTCGTCAACCATTATCCATTGTGTGACGGTGCTGCGGAACAAGTCTGATAGATCGAACGACCTATGGAAATTCACAGGGCATTGTGTAATACCCTGATGGTAATGACCGTAGTGTGACTTCATGTCCCCTACGAAACATGATGGAAATGTTGCCGATTCCATAAAATCGAATACGACACGACGCCAAACCACCCCTTCACGGCTAAAGGCTATTGCTTTCGTGACCCTATTGCATATTGGGTTTCTGATTGTGACTTTTCCTTGGGTCATATCAAAGACTTTTTACTGCCTTCGGATGGTAAAAAAAAGTTTTTATTTTCTCTCGATTTTACATCCTGATGTTATTGAAACTATGTCATTCGTTGAAAATTATAAAATAATATAGGTTTTTTTGCAATATTTGATATATATTCTTATTATATTAGTATATTACTAATTATGGTATATATTCTTTTTTTATAATTTATTTCATTTAATTTTATAAAAATATAATATTTCAAATTAAAATTTATAACATTGATATAAAACGAATCCATTAATGACTATTACTTTATATCGTACAAATAGCATTGTGTTTAAATGAAAGCAATAAATCTATAGCAATTATTAATTCTTGTTATCTTTAATTATAGACAACAATGTTTTTCTTTATCGATATATATCTGCTCGATTTGCAATTACCGTTGCCAGAGCAAAAAAGCAGTCCATCTTGTTCTCTTTGTGTCTGCAAAGAATTATGTGCCTTCCAAATAAAACACACACTCGACTCTCTTATTGGACAAACTGGATTCGTTTCCTTTTTCGTTTTCTTTTATACCTATTCTTATTGATGTCGATATCGTACTTTTTTATATACATCTTTCGTTGTGACTACCATCGAGTGAACATCGGAATAATATGTACTATCTATTCAATCAGTATTTCTGAATCAATCTTGTCGAAAATTCACCATACAAAGTTCTCACTATTTAGAATTCAATCGATTTTTCGAGTGATGAAAGCTTTACAACATTTTTGAGTTTATATCCTTTTGCTCTGAAAACCTCAATTTTAGTTTGAGCATAACTTAACACTTATGCAATAATATATTTCTGTGTATGGAAATTTTATACGGTTGGCCTATAATAATTCTTTATTATTATGAGTTCAACCATGACTTTGAATTCCACGTATACCTTCTTACCTTTATCATTCATGGTTGGCTATAAATTTTATATTACTTTCTTATATTATATACATACAGTTTTTATTGCTTTAATAATCAAACACATTTTAACGCAAATTTCAATGTCGAATATTTTCAAAAATTCAACTTTTTTACTCTCTTTCATCTATTTTTACATGTTTCGTAAAAAATATTGAATACGATTTGATTCTTAAAAATTGAAAATATTATATATCATTTCAAATTATTTTTGCATAAAATACACATTTCTACCAAAAAGCTAATATGAGAAAATTTTAATATAAAATTTAATTTATATTAATTATATAATATTTAAATTGTAGAAAATTGCGATAACGTGTTATTATTATATGACACGTTTTCGTATTCATTTATATTTGTATTTACCAGTATATTCTAGTCGTTTTTGCAAATGCATTATAATTTGTCTGAAAATATTTCATCATTAAATTCGAAACCAGAAATGGCGAGAGATGAGAAAAAAAAACGTATTCCAGTCGGTGTCCGGCCACCGGTTTGTTTTATGATATCATTACCGCAATGAGTCAAATTAGGCCTACAATTCATCTGGCCACACCATCCCTCTTCCTGCTCTTATAAAAGGGTGTGGATCCTCCTAATGCTAGAGATTCACATTTCGAGGGTCGTAACCCTCTTAGCGAGTAATGATTGTACATAAATTTTATATAAAGTGTATTCGCAACGTCTCACCCGTTCGACCGTTCTTTATGATATTGCAATAATCGGCAGACGCTCTCAGCCTTTTATAACCAAAAATATTCTTCCATCAATATATACATCACCTTACCATCCTACGCATTCTAAAAAAATAAAAGAGTTTTTCTTTTATTTAATTATTTATCTGCTGTTGTTTCAAAATAGTTATATCACTTTTTCGTCGAATTAATTATGTGAGCCGCGTTTGTCGAAAAGTTTTATCGACAGGATCGTATCCTTTTCAAATACTATTCGACTCTCGTTTCTGTTCAGAATACGAATGTCTCAATTTCGTTTTTCGCTATTCTTTAACTTACAATGTTACCCGGGTGACTATCCAATGGTAAAATATCACAATCGATATAAGTTACGTAATAATTGATATTTTACGCACTCTTTAGTTTTTGAAGCGAACTTATATTGTCGTTTACCGTTAAGCCGAACCCTTGCTGAAAATTGACTTATGTAAGTATTTCAGTTCATCATCACCGATTCTACTTCGAAACATCAGTTAGTTTTTATGGCGTTGTCGTGTCCCAAAATAACAGTATCAAAGTTTTTTACTATCTTTTATTACATATAAAAGGTTTTAGTATCATGAGAAATATTAGATAAATTAACTAAACTTGTTCTTATTTCTTTCGTAATACATTTTTTTCTGTTATATAAAATTAAATTTAGTGTTCATAAAAAGTTCATTTTAGGCATTTTCCTTTGCTGATTTAGAAGCAAAATATTAAATTTTATTTCTGTTGTACTTAGTTTTTCCAGATTAAAATATTTAAAATATAAAAATAGAAACGAATAATTTGTGTATTTATGTTATTTAATAAAATTTTAATAGCAAATTTTCGTTCTGATTCGTATTAATTTTACTTTAGGGACTATATAATCAATGAATCAATATATGAAGAAAACTTTAAGATTATATAGACCAATGTTTGTGGCATGAGCATGAGTTCAAACTCTAATTTTACAAAGGCTTATACTGTGAAATTAATCGATTTTGTTCTGAATGGCTAAGCCGTGGCTACCTCGAATCGTCTATTGCTTTAATGACAGATATTATATAATAAAAGTTAGCAGAGTGCAAACTCCATAAAGTTTTGGAAACTCTGAAATACGCACTGTGCTCGAGGCGCTTATCAAAGATCCTCTTCTGGTGCCTCCGAGATTTACAAGTGAAAGCAACTAGGCGGAGAGTTGCTGAGCTTTTGGCGGAGGCCCCTTCCATCTTTGTGAGGCCTCTCCCTATCGTCGTTCAGAAGGATGTGCTGCGGAATAATTAAAAGCTTTAATAATAAATTTCATTTTAAATTATAACAGCGTCGCAGAAGTTTTCCCCGAAATTTACGTTTTTAATTGCGCGCTCTTTGCACGTGCATTTTTCACTCTACTGTCACGAAGCTCGTTTTACGCGTATAATCATAATTGGTGAGCTTTTATACCCTTGCCTTTTCCCCTTCTGTTTTTTTTTCAGTTTTTCCCTTTTTTCTAATTTTGCTTTTCCGCTTTCATTCGCGAACGGTTCCTAATTAAATCTCTTAATTGCAGCCTGGATTTTCGTCTAAGTTTTTAAGGGGAAATTACTGATTTTGACATTTCCAATTGAATACAGCATTCATACTCATGATTATATTATCTTTTTAATTTTAACGGGAGAAATATTTATATATACAGTAAATTTTAAGAACTAACTTACATTTTTGTTAAACGATTTCTTATGGTAGTGAAATAATAACTAAAATTTTGTAAATGATATTATGTAATAGAATATTATTTCCTGGAAATACGTAATATATATATTAAAATATTATTTTTGTTATAATATTTCATATCACGACATATTTATTATTGTTTCGTTTTTAATGTTGTATTATAGACATTATTTATTTACAAATAAAAGTAGCAGAGAAAATGATTCGTTTTAATTTTGTACAAATATAAGTTTTATTTTATAAAATCAATCACTGAAATTATTGTGTTTTTTAAATTAATTTAGTATTTCACGAACTCATTATCCGGATAATTCTTGTTAACATAATAAATATTGAATTATATAAAAGCGCGTCTCTAATTTCAATAAAATTATCTAGAATTTTTAAATATTTTCTTATTATGTTATATATCTAGAATTTTTAAATATTTTCTTGTTATGTAATATATGTTTCTTGCATAATTAATTCATTTTTACATTTTTAAAGGAATGTGCGTAATTTAATATAACTTGATTTATTATAATGAATACAGTAATGATCATATTTTATTTTCAGGTATGACTCCGGTATTTTATGGCTCAATCAATTGAATTCGCTCAACGTTCCAACCGCATTATGGCTCGAAAAATAAGGTCGTATTTTTTTCAAATTTTCCCATTTAGAGTTTCGTTTATTATAATTTTTTCTCGACTAATGTTCGAAAGTCGTTATCTATATTAAACGCATTTCAAATTGGAAATACAAAGCTTAATACGTTTTCTAGAACCGATTTTCGCCGTCGTTTATTTGAGTGAAAATTTTCTCCATTTTTTTTAGATTCTCGCGTCGCTTTTCCTCTTTTTTTCGATTTTCCACCGATTTTTTTTCTTTTCGTTGTGACCGCAGAAGAGCTTTTCCATGCTAAATTGGTCGCCTTTCCATGCTAAAGTGCTATCATTACCACCCATTATGTTTTAAATATATATGTATAAATTCGTAATAAAACTTAATGTTATTTTTACAGATTTCAAAGAAAACTATGAAATTGGATTTCTTATTAATTATTTGGAGTAATTGTTTTTATTTTTGATATATTTATTTTTTAACTAAAGTTAAAACCGTTAATTTAGCTTTGTAAAATATAACGTATCTTTATAACTATAACGTATCTTTTTTATTCAAATATATCTTTCAGAGTATATAATAATGTGTCGTTATTCATTATCAAAAATCATAAAAAACTAAATAAAATATAATGACGTTTTCCCTCAGCATATTGTGAGCAGATTCAAGTTGACGGTTTCATGTCATATATAAAGTTTCTCGTTTTTTTTTATGTTCATGTTAACCACGTTCATTTTTAACGATTTCTTTATATCATTTGTGCCGCGTTCTAATAATATTTGTATATGGTCGTCTATGTGTCTGAAAAAAAGTTTTTTTTTTAATATAAAAAGGCGATCAGAGAAAAGGTTTTGTGAGGTTAAATTGTTAAAAAGGGGGGATTTCCCTCAGTTTTTCTTTTTTTCGATTCCAACGTTTCCGGTGAATTTACGTTTTTCAGTTGTTGCTTATCTCATTTGGTATTCTTTTAGACTTTTACCATGATCAAGATATCACTTCACTTTTTTTGCTTGTTACATCATACTTTTGAAAACTTTAAGACGATTTTTATGAAGAAGTTAGTATTTACAAGCATTTGTAAACCTGTATTTTTCATAAGTAAACAAAATAATCGAGATATCTTTGCTTTATTTTTTGAGTAAATTGCATAATTATATATATATATATATATATATATATATATATATATATATATATATATATATATATATATATATATATATATACTGCGTATGTTTTTCATATTCAATTAAATTTTAGTTTTTTTTCGATTTATATTCCTTTGACGTCAACATCTTTCCTTAAATTTGATCGTATATAATGGAATTTTTTTTATTATTAAAAAAGTTTTTAACTTTATACTTGAAAATCTTCCAGATGTTTCCTTCGAAAAAAATGTTGTGATTATGAGCATTTATTTAATACATTTTTTTTTATCAAAGACAATATTTTTAATTTATTCCTTATATTTTTCATTTTTTTTAAGACTTGATTTTAATCATTCGTATTTCTTAATGTTTTTAGGTGTAATTTAATGATTTTCTTTATATACTTGTTCAAATTTGTTTGTATAATATGTATAATTAATACATGTATTATTATAATACTTTATAAAAAAGTTATATCCAAAATTTCCTATAAAATTATTGATTATTATAACATCTTTTTTCATATTATTTCTTTTATGATATTTAACAGAACAAACGCTTTATACAAATTTTACCGAACAATGTTTTGCAAATATTATGCTGTGTGGAAATCCAAGCATGGTAAATTATGGAAACTTGGATATGTATCAAGTTTCTATAATGATACAACAAATTTGTATATGTAATTTATAATATGTATATATTGTATTTTATTATACATATTTTATATTCATTTAGTTTTTTCAGTTTTACAAATTAATTATAAAGTATGCTCTTTGAGACTTGGTTCTTAATTTTTCTTTTTAAATGTGAAATTAAAATCAATTTTTCTTTTGAATGATCTCTTTTGTTATTATATATGTATTACAATATATTTTTGTTCTTTTTGTTACCATTGCAAAGTAAAGCGTGAAAAGGGAGACCTAGGCGCGGTTTTGACATCAAAGATCACGCGTGACTGTATGATAAATGAGCTGGGAAACCGAAAAGGGAAAGTCTCGAAACCTTATTCTCAGTATTTCTTTTGACAAAGTGAGAGCATAGTGGGATAAATTAAAACTTTTCCTTTCGTCTATATTTTCACTTTCATCAAATTTTCCCCTCTATCAAAAAAAAAAAAGAAATATTACAAAAAAGGACTCGGCGCTTCTTTTCCAAGATCGCAAACACAACCCGAGACTTCCTTGGAATTATTTAAATTATATTCGCGGTAACGCGATTTACAAACGAGAATTGAAATTAATCTTTCAACTTCGTATTATTGGTTGGTCCGTTTCGGATTTCGTATTCGCGGTTACAGACTTCGTCCTAAGTAAAAGGTCGTTTTCAAGTTTAAAATTGCCCTCATTTTATGTATAATACCAAACCGCTGAATATATATAATGTATTAATATAAATTACTTTTAATTTTCTCGTACATATATTACATATAAATTGATATATCAATTTTAACTTATTTTGATTTTGGTTCTATAAACATTTATAATAAATTTCTCATTGTCGATCTCATACAGGGGTTATAATATTTGTTTGTAGTTAGTTATACAATATATATTTTCCCGAAAAGGATTTTTTATAAATATATACAGGTATGAATATATATATTGTCAGAAGCCAAGTTTACAACGTCTAACGAACTTAATTCCTTTACTAATTGCATTATGTCTTTATTATAGAAATAGGAATTGTATTAGTAATCGTTCGTCGGAAATATTATACATTTGCATTTTAACGGTAACCATTCATAAATATTCGAGCGTGAATTTCAAATTTATTGATTATCAATAATACAAAATAAATAAAAATGAAACCTCATTTTTTATATATGAAAATGAATTACACGAAATTAACAACATTAAAAACTGAATCTTTTATCTATATTTGAAAGTTTTTATGCGATAATTTAGTGATATATAATTTTTAATATGTAGTATCTCATACTATTTTATAATTAAATCAAAAATAATAATGACAAAATATTATTTATATTGAATCTCAAACTTATATTGTTTACTTATATAATTATATAGTATACTTAAATAATATACTTTTATCGATCGCCATCTTTCGTCGGTGTATTAATAATTTTCACGTGTCATGTAAACGCTTTGTTTATAATTGTGGACAATTTAGCTTTGTCTGGCGTTTTCTTGGCCCAAAAGTGGCGAAGTGTTGCCTCCGTCGAGTGCTGCAATTTCTCACTGAGACAGTTTCCATTTGTTATTCGTGCTCGCTTCGAAGTGTCGTCGTCTGGGCTACACAACCCTCAAAAGGACATTTGCTTTCAACGCGCCAGGTCCTTTCCAATGATCGAACAAGAGTGGCATTTTAAATGCAACAATGATTTCTTTCGTTCTAAATTAAAACGATTTTTTATATTAAGTTTTTGAATTTATATTAAATAAGTTATTATGATATATTTCAAATTTAAAACTTTAATTTATTTCGATGCTGTTGGTGGAAAATTTTCAAACAATAATCGTTCATTATAATAATACAAAATGAGAATATTTTTTTTCAGATACGTTTAATTATAATTTATACTTACCAACTCCCCCGTAATATAATCGGAAATTCACATCGTATATAAACATATGTAGGCATTCGTTCCCATTCGACCAAAGCCACGTTATTATTAATCCAGGATTAAAGATATTAACTGCCAATCTTCTTGCTTGAGCTGGTACGTGCTACCCTAACCATGAATTTATCGCCTTTGATACAATAAACAAAACGAAAACTTCCTCAGCTCTTCGCAACGTTCGTTCGGTGAATGTTATTTTTTCCTTTCCCGCACACTAATGAAGATTAATACTTTCAACGCGAGTCGGAAATGTATTTCCTTAAACGGAAAATTTTCATCTTTTTCCTCCATCTTCTTTCTTCGAGTCCTCTTATTTTTTATTACCTTTTTTTGTTTTCTTGGAACTCTGCAAATTCAGCGTTCCAAATTGCTCTTTTGAAACTTTTTCAAATATTTTTCATTGCGTTTTTTTTTACATTTACGAAACGTTACCATGTTATTATAACATATATTTTGCGGAAAAGGGACATTTTCAATTTGGAATAACGCCGGAGCATTTCAATTTTTTCTTTTATTATATCGTAATTGTCGCTCTCGCCTCTTTATATTGTTTGAAATTATATAATATATTTCCAAAGAGGAATTCAGTTCGTTTCGCTACCCACTCTCAAATAATGTGTATTTAATTAAAATGAAGGCAATTTTACAATCGAATAATCCATTCTATTTTCTTTGAATGCTTTTTAACATGCCAGTTTCAATGTGAGTGAGAATAAAAAAAATGACAACAATGTGACTATGAAAAAAGAATTGACAATACTAATACCTTTATCCTCATTTTGAACTATGAAAATTCTCATCGTTTTACAGGATTTAATTTAATTTAATTTCATCCATTTTTCATCTTTAAAACCCTATCTTTTTGTTCGTGCACGTTACTGTTATTATTTGTCGACGCAACGCTAAACCCAGACCAGCTCAAACATATTTCCTCGACTACTGTGATAAATTTGTTTTGTCGGCATTACACCAGTATTTTACCGAATACGCAAAGAATACTCTGAACAAATGTTTTACTTCTGAAAACCTTAAATAATATTTATTCAACAAACTTGGACAAAGCGCTTGCATTATTTTATTGCAAATTTTCAAATATTTTTTTTTATTTATTTTATATGCGTATACGTTTCAGTTATTTTATTACTTTACTTTATTGAAATTCCTCAAAATTGAATCTTGAATATTCTTCTCGTTCGTCTTTCGCATTTGTCCGTGTCACGGTTTAATCCTGACAAAAATATTTTAATTAAACGCCTCCCTTCGTTTTCTGTCACTGAAAGAACTTCGACTGGACCTTCGACTTTAATTAACGAACCGATCGTCTCAGATTCAATTTCCTACTTTTGAAATCGAAAGTCATCCGCATAAAATAGAAACACGTTCTTCTAACAATAAAGATTATATCTTTCTAATAAACTTTCTTTACGATTGTTAAGGCTCAGTTCTTTTATAATAATAATCTTTTTTTTTTTGTTTTAAATTGATAATATATCTTAACTCTGACATAAAATATGGTTGACGTGACGGTAACGAAAAAACTGACAACTTCTTTCGTAAAATATGTACACTTTTTCCCGTATTTTAATAAAATATCAACTCTCACCGGGAATACAATAAATTACATTATTACTTTACATTTTTTTCTTTCCTCTCCTATCAGAGAATCACCATAAATATTAAATTATACTAAAATATTTTTCGTTTTTATGATCGTCCTTTTTATGGAACACGTAAATATCAATTTGTCAACGTATTTTCCATATAATTTTTTCATTATTTTTGTAATAATCTAAAAGAACGAGATTTTTTTTCAATGAAAATGACTGTTTGTTTAATAGTACAAACTTTTTTATATTTTACTGTTTAATAGTATAGCCTTCAAGACCTGTCTTCCTAATGCCCGGGAGTTTTAAATGACAATTTCACCCTACTTTTTGATCACAGTAGTATAATAAATATAAAATATTTTTTATTTATATGCGACATTTCAAATCATTATTATTGTAAAATCTAAATATATTTAATGTTTTTATGACAAACATTTATTGCTTATGAAATTTAAGTTAAGCTTTTTTTAATTATTATGTCAGTTCTTCTCTGTCTCCAATTATAGCTAGGTCTTTTATAAATGTTCACAATTTTGAACATTATATTGTACTTAAATTTTGAAAACGTTACCCAATATTCAAGCTTCCGATATTACAACATAATTATATAAGACCGAAAATCGCTCTGTTATTTGCTCTTTAAGGATTTCTACTGAATATCAAGTGCTGAATTCTTTCAACAATGTTCGTGACAAGTGTTGGTTTCACATTTCCTAATTGTTTCACTTTACTCGAAGCAAAAGTGCGATCCTTGGTCGACTTAAACCCTTACGAGGGTCACTCACGATCCCTGCGAGTGTTCAAATTAGAACTTCGAACATTTGAATCCTGCGGTGTCCTTTACCATGTTTCGTGTGTATGTGTGTGTGTTTTTATATATGTATGTATGTATGTACGTACCTTCAAACTGTGTTTAAAACTGGACCAGCAATGTAAATTTGCTCTAACGGCTACGAAGACGATGCCATGACCATTTTACATTGGACATTATTCACGAGATGTTAAGACCCTCGTTAATTAAGAGTGAATCCTTACTTTGCTGGAAGAATGACCGAATCGTTCGTCTCCGTAAGTTTTAACGAGCACTCAAGAAATATTTTCACATCAATTTCATGGGCGTTCGTGTCTCCAAAAATTGCTTAAAACGGTACTACTTCGCTAATGGAAACGATCAACTCTTAAAACGTTAATTATCGCAATAATATAGTGCTATTCGACATTCGAAATTGCTCATTACCTCATTGCCAGTTTGTTAATCATTCTGTAATATATTCGTAAATTGTATATATACAGTCGAGTCCTGTTAATGTGATATCAGAGTAAATTAAATGTTATGTCATATTAACCAGGGTATAATTCTAATCAAATTTAAGTATAAAAAATAGAATTTTGGGAATGCTAAATGTGTCATATTATAATTCAGACTATTACATTAACCATATATATATATATATATATATATATATATATATATGTGTGTGTGTGTGTGTGTGTTTGTGCGTTACTTATGTTTTATACTGTAACAATAATTCCTATCAATTCCGAATGAACTCACAATTATAACCTATAATCGTTTCTAAAAATGAAATCATAATTTGCTATATAGAATGTAACTCGTCCATTAAAATCGTAATTGTCTTAGTTTGTCGATCAACAAAGTTATAGTGTTTCACCTTTACTATATACAAAGTTGTATTATTCCAAACTTTGTTATATGGATAGGTTTCTACGGTGTTATTTTTTTTTCTCAAAAATTACAATATATCTATCATATTTATTTTCTTAAAGATAATAATTATTTTAATTAGTATATATTACTTTCATTGTTTAATTTTTTATATATTTTATATTTAATACATAGAAAAATTGTTGATGTTTCAACAAAAATAATTTAAAAACTTTCAAGTATCATTCGTAAACAGAAATTTTAGCAAATACATATAAAAAAACAACACATTATATTATCGTAAACGTAAAAAAACACGTTTTCGAGTCACGTTGATAATTGCTTCACGTAGCATTTCTGCGAACATGACATTAAAATGCCCTCGGGTTCTTTTTCGTTATTTCATTTTTTCCTTTTTATTTTAAGACACATTTAATTGAACAGGAACGGTGTTCCTGTCCGAAAAAGTTATCATTAGGAGACTTCGTGTTACGACATATGCAGGTCACATTCATGCGATCATTTATCATGTCGTTGGAGGCTCGACTTTAGGACAACGGGTCCAATGTCCATTTCCCCTCGGCGTGTGTTTCGGAAAGCTTCTGGGAACATGTTGTCACTTTACTTGTCGTCTCTAACTAATAACTCGTTACCTGATTATCTATTCTGATATTTATCAAATTCTTTTTATGCTTTTCAAAACAATTTCAATTATATTTTAATAATAAAAAGCATTGTATCTATTTTTAATAATCACCAGATTATAATTACTTAACCGTACCTTTCGAGCTTTTTTTTGCTAAAACCTCGATTTATCTTAATGCGAACTGCTGCGTAGTTTTCTATCTGAGTTTTTTTTACATAATTATAATTATAAAAATATCTTTATTTATTTATTATTTTTTAATTACATCTTTGATTAAAGATTATCCATCCATTTTCATCCTTTTGATTCTGATTAAGATGTTACTACATTGTCAATCAACCGTTTCGTTTCTCGCTGATTAAATTTTTCATCTGTTCTCGTATCCCCGTCTCCTTTGGACGTATTAAGGTTTATTTTCGTTTCTTCTTCCGTTTCATCCTACGGGAATTATCCTTAATTCCTCGTCGCAAAAAGGTCAGATTTAACGAAACGAACACACGTGACTTGTTACATCGGTCTTTTATATCGTACATTATTACGTGTACGTTTATACTACGTCGTCTTTGCTACATCAGTTTGTTTTGATCTTCGTATTTGTCCATCGTTGCCTTCATCGTGCACGCAAATCACTTTTATGTTACTAAATATCTGTATTTTACATATGCTACGAACTCGTTCATTTTTCTAATCCGATGGGTTTAGTGGTATACAGGAAAAAACCAATTTCATTTCAATACTTTTTTTATATATCTAATAATTCCTTTCATATTGAACGAGACCTTTTTTAATCCTCCCAAATGGAAATTGATTTTTTGAATAGTTTTTTTTATATTTTATATATATATTTATTTTTATTTCGATTTCAAAAATTCTTTGTATTTTCTTTAATGTAGTGCTTTAAATTAATCGAATATTCTCATGAGATTCATTTTATAACAAGAAAAGTATATATATATATATATATATATATATATATATATATATATATATATATATATATGTATATATATATATATATATATATATATATATATATATATATATATATATATGTATATATATATATATATATATATATATATATATATTACTTTACATTTAATTGCAAAAAAAAACTATTTTAATTACTATATCCAATTTAAAGGCATCATATTACCTTCAACTTATGCGTTATTAATTATTGTAGGAAAACATTATGGAGTATTAATATAGATGAACTATATTAACCTTTAAATTTATATATCTGAAAAGACCCAATTACATTTAACCTTTCGCTGCGAGTAAAGATCATCACCTGAAACCTTTGTTGTTTCCATTTGCTAAAATAAATTTCAATTTTCTTTTGTGAATTATTAACTTTGTGAGATATAATATTTTTCATTCCATCATTTTCTTCTCTCACTTTTTATTATGTTTATATCGGCGAGAAATCCCACAATATTTCATTTCAATATTGAATGTTCTACAAGAATGTAAATAAAAATATATTTTTAAAGTGATCGTTATTATATTTTATTTTTGTATATATATATATATATATATATATATATATATATATATATATATATATATATATATATATATATATATATAAAATGGAATCATAAAATGAATATTATAATTTAACGTTTTATTGTTTTGTTTTCGTCTTATTTGCGTACATATGAAATGTGTGTACATATCGTTGAGAATATAACTGTCTTCGATATTGATCTAAAATACTCGGTTTTCAATATCATGCTGATATTACATCGAATGTAATATTAAAACACTACAATTTATTTATGGTATATACATACATACACACACACACACACACGTATGTGTATATATGTTTTCTCTAAATTGCCTACGCGAAGCTCTTCTATTTTACAATGCAAACGCTTTCTCGTTTGAATCAATATCTACTAAACTTTCGATGCGAAGGCTTTTGTTCGCGATATATACATTTTTTGTGTATTGTGGAATACGACGAAGCTCTCTTTGGACCTTACCATTGTATAGTATATTTTATTGAATCAAAGTTGAAAATACGACCGTCGACAAATCCTTTTAGGAAACGTGTTTCTTCTATTATTTTTTTATCCTCTTTTTACATACGTTTTACTTATAGTTAGCGATCTCAAAATAGTATTCAAATATACGATGAAAATAGGAAATATTGTAAAAAACTGCGATATATTTTGAAATATTTAAAAATAATGAAATAAAATTACTACACGGATATTAAATTAAATATTTTCATATTTTATTTAAGTGCGCGTTAAATATAAAATTCATTTTGCTAGGAAACTTATAGACGACATAATTAAATAGGAAGACAAATTTGGAATTGCATATATACACTGAAATAATTTGCTTCGTCTTTTTCATTTTAAAAGTTTTCACTGACATATATAACTAATTTCATCTTGACCATTTTTCGGGAACAGTTTTAGAATCGCTGTCACAATCGTAAAACACTGTCACATCATTATCGATCCATTGAACACAATTACACTGACGACTAATAAATTCGCTAATTGAAGTGTGACTGAACACGTTACGCTTTTGAACCTTCTTATTATAGCACGTGCTACGTTCGAATTACAACGGTTTTTTTTCTTATTATAGAAGATAAAATCTCCTTTTATAAGAGATATCACAGTTTACGGACGCATGTTTTGTTATAACAACGAGAAGCACCACGTGGCCCATATTGTGCACGTGCTCGATGTCGTCTTTAATTTTCCGCTCTCATGTACACGGCTTCGTATAAATTTTCATCTCATTCCTCATGCTTTTCTCGAGGCGGATGTAGTTTTATTGCGTAATCTGTGTTCTTTTTTTTCTTTGTTTTTTGAACTTCGTCGATATATACTATAGTTGTATTTCCTACCGTTCTTTCTTATATGTCGAATTTTGTTTTTCTTTGAATCTAGGATTTTTTTTTATTTAAGGCATAAAATAAATTCCGCTTAAAAAATTTGTTGTAATCAACGAAATTCTTACAATTTTAGTTCAAATTTTTCTTTAATTAGTCTCTTGAACCTATTTCTTGACAAAAATTATTATTATTTTATATGTGATATTTTACGAAAATATCAATATTTTTAATATGAAAAATAGAACATTAAAAATTAGTTTAATGATAATAAAGATTTATATTATTTTGTAACACGTCATCTCAAGATATTAGTAATTAAATCTTGAATACCGCTTCATTAGTTATAATAAATTTTTCTAAAGATATTTCGTAACAAAATTAATTAATTTATTAATATATCAAAATTACGGTTAGTACAGATTTCAATAATAAGAATACATTTAACATATCTTATATAGTTATTCTAAATATTTATAAGCTTTTTCCTTCGATTAACAAAATTTTAATCATTATTAACACACACACACACACATTTATATATATATATATATATATATATATATATATATATATATATATATAAATATGGAAATCTGTTATACAATTTGAAATATATAATATTATATATTCATATTTAAAAATAACACTTTAAATCTATACATATTTTATCGTATGGAAAAACGGGGGTTTGACAAAAAAGGAGTGTGAAGCTTTCGACTGATCTAATTCACGTGGCGTGTATGCAAAATAAACACAGTCTTCTTTCGTTTTGACTGCAAATAAAATAATGCGAATTTATCGCGCCAGGTATTATTCTAGGATTGAATAAGCCGACCGCGATTTATCTTTTCCAATTCGAGAATATATCACGCACGGATTTATATGCCATCCTCGGTGAAAATATCGACACACACACACACACACACACACACATATATATATATATATATATATATATATATATATATATATATATATATATATATATATATATATATACAGACATATTCGCACGTGCGTGTACAGTAAATTTGCACTTTACGTACATATTCTTCGCACTTTGGAGTCGACTTTTATGGGATTTACACTGTGCCATTATAAATATATAATGTTTCAGTACAATCTTAATACGAAACTTGTAATTTATCAGGATATTTAGAATATATATCTTTTTAAATTGAAATCGATTTTTTTTTTAAAAACAGTAGTTAAATCGATTGTGTCAATATGTTTTATATATAAATCTACTCTATATAATATTTATATACGATACATTATTTGATTTCTTTGAAATAATTCGACAGCGAAATCATTTTATGTTGTCGTAAAAAATTTGCGCAAAAAATGGAACTTTGTAAAAATGTCGCGAAAGCTTTTATTTTCGAAGCACTTATCTATTTGTCACACACAATAAGAATAGTAACAAAATTTTTTGGATATTTACCAGAGATTTTTCCTCCCTTTCCAATATAGTTTTCGTTATCTTTTTGTTACTTGCGAAGCTATTTTTTTTATTTTTCCGTACAAATAAGTATAATGTCTCTCCTATTTCTATTGCGATTCATCCTTTTGACCTAACAGCTTTGTATGTCTTGTGCGATACTCCCTTTTTTTCTATTTCTTTTTTTTATTCTTTTGGACAACTCTCAGTGGACCCACGAGTCCAATTACGAAATGTTCGTAAAGGAAACTCATCCTCCGACTCTTTTGTTTGTAAGTTCTTTTGAAGGTTTGATTTTAAGAAACTCGTCCAAGACCAATTTAACTTTTCTCGGATTGTACGCTCTATTTGTCGTTTTCCTTTGCCACGTTGTCGAACGAACCACCTTCTTATACTTTTTTCCTTCACCTCTGTGCTTCCACGTTTTTTTTCTTGTTTTTGTTCTATAATGCGCGTTGTGAAGAAATTTAACCATTTTCCCACTGTTTTCCCTTTTAGATTCAACCTCATAATTAATAGCATTGGATAGCGTAATGGCACGCGAAAGGAAAATTTTTACTCGCCGGAAAGTAGATTTTCTTTTGAATGCTCCATTAATTAGGCTCTATATTTGGCATTTTGGAGAGTTAATGGACGATTAATCCCTTTGGCGTTATTTAACGTTTTCATCTAACGTACAAACTAATTGAATTAACTCTAATCGTGTAGGATTGTTGCCCTGGATTCGAAAGATTTTTCACAGTAGTTTTCCCTTGCCCTGCCCATTTTCGATTTTTTATATCATTAAACTGTTTTTTGTCACGCAAATTATCCTTCCATTTATTTACCGCTTTGTAATTATATTTATGAACAATTTATAGATAAACCCTGTAAAAATATAATGTTAAACGGTCAATTTGCTTTGATTAAATCTGTATATCTAATTTTATTACGTATTACATATTACGCTGCAATATACATTATCAATAGTGAACGTTATTTATATTATTTTTTATTAATAGCTATATGTATAAACTTTAAACATTTTCTTTCGTATATATTTCATCGTTATTATTTTTAATATATTAATACTACACTTTCACCGAATTAGATATTTTTATATGAGCTAGCGAACCTTTTACTCGTAATACTGCAAGCATATTATATAACACAATATAATATATTCCATACAGTAGTCGCAACCCTTTTTTTCTACTTTCACAACGTACACATCACATTGTCAAGGAAAAAGTTAATATTTTCGCTAGTTTTGTGAATGAACTAACGTAACGAGTTTACGTTGTCCACTCGGTTGATAAAATTGCCTTGTTCTGCCAACTACCATTCTTTTTTTCCTCGCTCGTCGTCTATTATTTTTAATAAAGCAAAACTGTTTTAAATCGCAATTGTATTGTGTATCAAATATTTTACTTTTAAACTACGTTCATAACCGAACGTTTAAACTGATAAAATTTAAAAGTTACTCTGTAAATTTAATATTAATTTTGATACACATTACATTTGTGATGTTAAATAAAACATTTCAAATTAGATTTGATCTTTTAAAGAGAATGAATCAATCTCGTTTTATCGGTTTTCAGATCTGAAAGACTTATCGTTTATTCCAAAACAGTTTTATGTATAATTTAGTATTCTTACTGCTTTTTCGTGCTTTTATTTCATTATATGTTTATTGCGCATATTTATATCGTTTGATACAAAAGTAAAGTTATGGCTTTAAGCCAAAATTTAACCATTTGTGTTTAATCATAAAAACATTCTTTTTTATGTGTGATAAATAGCCGACATTCTTATCCGTATATCTTAATATTACCGAATAAAACTATCTTTATTTTTTCATATCTCACGTGATATATTATATTATTAATTGTATCTGTTATTTAAACGAAAAATTAATTATATTTAGATTCAAATCATATTTATCAATTATTTTATTGTATTTATTAAAGATATTTGAATTAAACTTTATAAGAACAATTATATAATAATAAATATATTTTTAGGGTTTTTTTATTATAAGTATATTTATAATATTTATAAAAGCTATCTCTGATTATTTCCCATATTTGTTTAAAAATAAAACAATATTTTTATTTGCATATGTGAAAACAGTGTTTTAACGAGTTTCATTTTCCATGTTTGTTTATTTCTTTTCACTAAACAAAAATATAAATGAATTTTTAACATATGTATTTTACGGACTAAAAACAAACATAAATAATATTGTTTGTTTTATTATTTATAAATCACAATTTATGTTACATGAGCTAATATTTATCACATTGAAATTTGTTTAATATTTGTATAAATTACTACGTTAATAATTTCTTACAACTTTTTATATATAATTTGTATATTAAAATATTTTTTTTTAAATTTTGAAAATAATGATTTTTTTTAATTTTTTTATGTTAATTATACTTTTTTTATATTTTGTATTAGATGAAAACGAATAAATTGCCTTTTTAGCCTATAATTAAGCTTTCGTAAATTCCACATAATTAATTTTCCGTTCCCCCCCCACTGCTATCGCTTTTCCTTGGACATCCGTAAATTTTGAAAATCCTAATTAAAAATTAAGGGTTTGCACGCCCTCTGAAAGCCTGCTGAAAAGAAGGTTGTATCGTCTGCAGCCAGATGGCGGCACCGCGGTCCTTGTATTGATCACCGAAGCCTTTTCTCTACCCCACCAAAAACACCCCCTCGATTGCGAGACCTCGCAATGCAGCATCTTTGTTGATCCTGCTATCGTCTCGTCCACGCGACTTCACGATATTTCCAACATAAAAACACGTTTTTCATCTTACGACACCGTCGTTCTTCGTCTGCCTACCTGCTGCGACTTACGACGACCGTCGATAGATTCCGCTTTAAATCTATCCGATCGCACAACGACGTCTACGATTGAAAAGGCTGTATTGCTGCGCACGCCCACCACTGGCACCTTTTGTAGGTGAAACGAACCCTTCAAAGGACTCGTATTTTTTTTTAGCACACCCTTCGTCCACACTTCTTCTCTTTCGTCACTCTCGGTTGTTATATGCGTGTGTAAACGAACGCACTTTTTTGTAAACTACGTGTTGATATCGTCCCAACGTTTAAATTGCATGTACGTATTTTCTACACACATTTTTTGTTACTTATTGACAACGTATATATATATTTCTTTTATTCATGATTCTTATATATATATATATATATATATATATATATATATATATTGAAATTCGCGGAAAAATAAAATTTTATGTATTTACGCAGTATTATCGTTGAGATCGCGATTTGTGACCTATTTTTTCACGCAGACAAAACGATCACGCTGTTTTTCTATACGGGACGTTCTTTCTTCAACGTTTTTTAGATACTTAAAATTATATTTTTTCTTTTGTATATTCTTTTTCTATTAACTACATTTATAACGTACATTATTTTAATCGTTCAAACAACTTGTTTGAATATCTTATCAATAGTTTACGCCTCCTTCTCGTTGTATTGAACCGTAGCAATAACAATTTATTATCACATTATTTTCATATAAATTTTGTATATTCTAATACCACGGAATAAGTCGAAAAATATGATCTTTTCAATTTCTTAATATTAAAGTGCCAATTTCTTAAATTATTAAATAAATGTTTTAATAAACTACAATTCTTTAACTTCAAACAAATATCTAGAAATCTTACAAAATGATTTTTGTGTTGAAATTTAATGTGGTTGTAATTTGTAGTATTACATTTAATTACTATGTGATTCAAAAATAAATTGATTTTTTTTTTTTTGTAAGACATTTCTATTTATGTATGGAAATTTCAGTTTTTCAATTAAATAATTATTATCTTCGTCGATTTCAGATAAAGAAGACACTTTTAAATCAAGGCAATAACGAAGAGGATTGGGCTGCGAGCGTTTCAAACAAGGACATCTTTATTGACGATGAAGGCATCGAGGGTTCGGGTGCTCGTGGCGAGGTAACCTCAGACCTCGAGAGCTCCGGCTCTGGTTGGGGGCCCGACGACGAAGACGCACACGGCGGCGGTTCAGGTGCCGGACCTATCATATTCAATATTAAACCATCGGAATCAACACCGAATCTATCTTCGACTAAGAGACCTTCATCCACACCCTCCTCCGTACCGGATGACGATGAGGACTATGCGAAACCCACGACCGTCCTCATCAACTCTAACATCGATATCGATGTCGATGTCGATCCTAATATTGATATCGACATAGACACAAACAAAAATATCACCACATTTATAAGCACTAGTGAGTAGTTGCAGCATGCTTTTCCTTTTTATTTTTTATTATTTTATTTTACATATTTTTTTCGTATATATTAAATAACGTGATAAAACATTTCTCGTTATTCAAATGTTATATTGATGAAAAATTCTAAATTTTTATCACCGTATAAAGAAAATTTATCAGTTTTATATAATACAATTATTCTAATTTAATTTTTAAGAATATATCTCTAAAGTAATTATTTTTGTTAGATATGATTATTTTGCACAAATTATTATTAGAGGATGAAATTTTTATTAAAGGATATATTTTATATATGTTGATAAATAGTAGTTGTTTTGTAATTTATTATTTGAAAAACAATATCCATAAAATACTTTTTTTTTATTAAAAACTGATAAAAATACTGTTTTCTTTAATGATATTTTATTTATATAGTGATCTTAAAAAGGTTCAAATTTCTGTTAAATATTTAATAATTATGGATAAATTTTCTGTCTTTGAACATTTAACCATTACCAAAGGAAATATTGTAAGTTTTTTTCTAACCAATATTCTTAATGTGAATGTTCTTCGATTTTGATTTTTAGTTTATGTTATTACATTGCTTTCTACCATTATCATAATCATTTTATTTGTGTAACTCTGTCTTTTTACTGCCTGCTATGTTGTATCATGAATTCATCATAGTTTTTACTTCCTTATTTTATTAATTTTATTCTTTAACAACTGGCATGTATCATAATGTTATGATTTAATCATTGACATATTACCTACTAAAACATAATACAGATTTACACATTTCCTCTCTTGTCATCCTTAATAATCCACTTATTCTTTATCTTGTTTATAACATATATGTGTAATTGAAAAAATATTAATGTAGTCTTATTAAATTAATACTTAAATTATTATTATTATACAAAATAAATTCTCTTTACATTTATTTATTAGTACTAAAAAAATACTATTTTTATTATTTGTTTTATCTACAATTTGAAATTATATATATCTACAATTTCCGATTAACATTTAATAGCGAACTAAAATATTTGTGAACTTCTGCTTTCTGGAGTTTGTGTATGACTAACTTTCGAAAATATCTGCATGACTAACATATATTTTCATAGTAAAGAAAGTTCTTATCATAATCATTTCATGCATATGTGCGCCATTAACTTCATATATATATATGTATTTTTTTTTTGTTAATATATTATTATAAAATTATGTTGTATTTATAGGCAAACCAGTACCACCATTAGACGGTGAAGCGCCATCGCCTAAACAAACTGACTCCGGTATCGGAGGCAGCATCGGTGGGGCCGCGACCGGCGACAGGGGCGCGGGCGCCACAGCCGGTGAGCGGCCCGAAAGTAACATACCTAAAGAAGTCGATACTAACGACGTGTTCATCATGAACACAAAACAGGAAGACAGGGCGACAAGCTTCTTCGCTCAACCCGGTATACTTGCAGGTACATATTTTTTTCACTATATTTTTTGTTTTTCATATATTTATTTAATATACAATGACTTCAATTAACTTTTTCAGCTGTTATCGGTGGCGCAGTTGTCGGGTTGCTCTGCGCAATCCTGGTAGTAATGTTTATTGTGTATCGAATGCGCAAGAAGGACGAAGGATCCTACGCGCTGGACGAGCCTAAAAACTCACCAACGGCTAATTCATACGCCAAGAGCCATAACAATCGCGAATTCTACGCTTAAAACAATTTAGCATCAGGACACTATTAAATTAAAGAAAAAAATAAATATGTATACACTTAAATATATATATATAAAAATATTGATTATTAAAAAGAGATTTTAAAATGAGAAATAACTATATTTAGAATGAAAAACGTCTATCTCTTTTAAAGCTGGAGAAAAAAAAACAAAACATTTAATGAAAATTGAACTCTCGAACTTATAGCGATACAATTCGCAAGAACCAAAGATACAAGTAAAAAAAATAATAATGAAATGTGTCCATGTGCCATCTTTGTATATCATGTTAATATGGAAAAAATGTGAATTTAAGACTATATCTATAAATAATGTTAATATAACGAGTGGATTTCATTGGTTGCATCAACATTGAGATGTATCTTCATTATAATAATTTTATAATCTATATATCATTTGCAATAATTTTCATTTTCCTCTGCGCAGAGATAATCTGACAAGAAACATCCAGTTTCATCTTCCTATTTTAATTGCATGACCAAGTAGAGGGAAATATCGCTTTTATTTACGATTTATTATGTATGAATAATTATCAAGTCAAGTCTTCAAGATAATTTTTTTATCGTATGAATTTGTAACGCTTTTTTTATATGTAATTTCTTTTATATTATTGTAATTACTTTGTTATTTGAACTTTTAAATCTTTGATGAACTATCAAAAATTATGAAGTTATTTATTGAAAAAAAAGTAAGTAAGTTTAATTATTAAGTTAACTGTTATGTAATTAAAAAAATAATAATATTTAAACCACAGTACTGACATTACGATAGGTAATCTTCCTTCAATTAACACAATATTCATAACTGTATATACATATAAATATATAACGCATCTATGACGAAAATTCAAGCTATAAATATATACATTCCAGCAATTTTGTATCCCATTGAAATGATCATATAATCCAAATTCTCTCGCCTTATATAACAAAAAAAAAACCGAACTATGCATTTACGCACATTCCCAAATATGGGATTTATATAAATTACATTGTGTTTCATACTCTTTCAAATTACAGGCTAGATTGATAAGATGTTGCCGTGATATATTATCCACATTTCAATTTATTACAAGACATCTATTTAAGCATTATTGTGTAATATAAATATACGAATATGAGTGTTCCCAAATACTTACATTTTTCTATTAAGAATATCTATTATTAATGCTTAAAAATAAATTTATTTAGTGTCAGACATTAAAAAAAAGCGATGTAATATAAAAATTAGCACGACGATGACGCGAAGAAGTTTTTCTTTTAAAATTATTAGTACATATTCTTCATATCAGTCGAAATATTAAAAATAATAACAACTTCGTCATTGTTAAGATTTATACGAAATAATTCTTTAGGCGACTTGTAATTTAAAACGACAGTAATAAATTTTGGATGTGACTAATGAACTGCGGCAACAGTCATGATATTTAATATTACATTTTTATCTGGATAAAAGTATTATATTAGATTAACTTTTACGTTTATAAAGTTATATGCATGAATGGCAAATTTCACGATAAAGTTGATTTTCCAAAATTGATCTTCGTTATATATTTTTTTCTTATAAAACGAAAACTTTATCATGTCACTTTCCTATTATTCCGTTGAAAGTCAAAAAATATAAGATTTTCGAAAATTTCATGTTAAAAAAAAATAAATAGATCAACTCCTACATTACGTATGATGAATAAATATTTGATGTATGTCTGTTTCGTCCATTTAATAAATTTAAGTAATTAAAATACATGTAGAATAATTTTTGGAAATTCACTTAAACACGTCTAACACATAAATATACATATATACACATGCATATATATATATATATATATATATATATATATATATATATATATATATATATATATATATATATATATATATATATATATATATATATATATACATAGTTTTGTGTGTATTATTTCTTTTTTGAAATTATTTATCTCATTTTTATCATTACTCTTCATATACCACCACATCATGACTACGATCTGTTTTTGAACATTTCATATGTATTAGGCAAACACTAATAGTAAAAAAAAAATGTCTGCTCAGTGTGTCAGATACAATATTATTATATTGTAATTTAGATGTTTTTAATCATAAAGAAAGGAAAAAAAACAACAATTAAAAACGCTGTAGTATAGAATAGAATTTAATGTAATTGCCGATACTGTAAATAAAATCTCTTTACACCACTCTTAACAGTTTTTTTATTCCCTAATAGCACCTGTTTATAGTTTTTAAAATTATATTTAATCTCAAATTTTGAACAAATAATTTATATATAAAATCTCATAACCAATAAAGTCAAAAAATAATAATAAAAAAAAATATATATAATCAATGAAATTAAATTTCATTAGTTTCATAAAATACTGCTTTATAACTATTATTATCACCAATTAGTCCAGGAATAGGAATTTTTTGGTCGTATTTCATTTAATGATATATTGAAGGCTGTTCTATGAATGGCTATTAAAATACTTCATTAAGTATATAAATCGTGGAATGAAAAGTTTAAAGGATTATTTAATCTAATTAATATATTGTTGATTATACTAATATATTTATAATATTAAATTAATACTGAATCATAAATCTATATAATAAAATATTTTTCTTCATATTCAGAATAAGTTTCAAATTGCTCATCATTTGCTTTATAAAAAAAAAATACATAAAAAGAAACTCTTAGCACTAGATTTATAAGCTTCTTACCCCTGGACTTGTAATTGTTTTAATTATCATTTAATACCTAATTGTATAAAAATACGAAACATTTTATAATTAATATATCTAGTGAATTAAATCATCTAAATTATAATCTGGATCTCATAAATGGTTTCAAATATAATTGGAACGATTTGTTAACTGGTTCCATGTTCAATGGACTTTTCATCGCTTCTTCCATCAATCTTTCGTATACGCGACCATCGTATGCACCCAAAGGTGATGCAAGAATCTAAAACGAAATAATATCGCATATAAATGTATTGATTGAATTGTTATTTATTAGCTTTTGAATTAATAATGAAAACTACCTCATCTCTCATATCGAAACCGTCAACAATTCCAATTGCTTGTGGACGTAATTGTGTTAATAAAGTTTCTAAACGTTCTTGTAAAATATTTAAATCTTGTCCAGAAATATTGGTATACTAAAAATATTCAAAATAATAATAAGTAAACATATTATATTAAATATATAATAATATCAACTTACTTTCAAGAAATCTCCGGAACATTTGAGAGTCCAATAAACTACATATAAATCAAGTAAAGTTAATAAGACCTTTTTCAAATTGTCGGAAAGCGATTTAACTTTTACTTGCATAATTTCGTTGAACTTTTCAATTATAACACATCTACAATGCGCCTGTAAATTATCATACAAATTTTAAAATATGTTAATGAAGAAATATAAAAATTCTACATAATATATTTATACACAAGAGAATGGTTTTTTTTTAATAATTTTAATGAAAATATAAAATAAAAAATACCTCGGCAGCCGAAACAAGTTGAACCGATGTCATATTCCAAGCATCTTCATAACACATTCCTCTTTTCATGTATTTAGCAATATTTTCAGCACACAACGATATTTTTCTTAAATTACAAACAATAATTTAAATATATTTAATAAAAAAATATTTATATATATTAAAAATAATATAAGATATAATTACCCAACAGCCACTTGTTGGAATCCTCTTAAAATACCATCGAATGACGATTTCCATGGTGATTTAGTTTTACCTACACTTTCAGATAGATATCTTACTGTTTCTGGCAACTTGACACCTTTCAATGCTTGATCCCAAGCTTTTATCAAATATCTTTAATATATATATATAAAATTATATTAAAAAAATAAATAAAAATATCATATAAATGTAAAAAAAAATAATATTAAAAAAATGTTCATACCTAGCTGTCTGCAATAGAAGTACAGTATTTTCACCTTCATATGTACATGCTGCCGTTGTCATAGCATAAGTATTTGGTAAATTGCTATTCGTCATATATCCATGACCTCCGCATGATAATCTACAAGTTTCAACTGCTGCAGATACATCCGCCGAAGATATCGCTTTCAAACAACATGCAATCGCGTGCAACTGGAATTTTTACAACATATATGTATTGAAAACTATATATATATATATATATATATATATATATATATATATTTATTTATATATATATATATATATATATATATATATATATATATATATATATATAAAGATATTTCCAGAAATATATAAATTATACATACTTCTGGCAAACGATCCATGTCTCCGGCTTCGAGCTCCGACGATACATTATTATAATAATCCCACAACCATTCGGCTGCACAAGAGAATGCAAAACATGTCGCTATATTTGGAAGTAATTTATATTGTTGTGTGACATAGTCTAATATCTGTACTTCAGGTTCACTAAAATTAAAATTTTATATTAATAATTAATATATAACTGCGTTATATGTTAGACAATAAATTAATAATTAATTTAACAATTTATTTATACAGTATTATCATAGATATAGTTATATTATTTTTTAAAAACGATTTCATATCAGGTAATGTTATAATTGGGTAAATTCACAATTTACTTACATAAATATTTATAAAAAAAAAATATATGGTATCAAAATATAAACATTAAGATAAAATTATTTTCAATTAACAAACTACTGATATATTATGGAATACATGCAAAAAAAAGATATTTTTTCTAATTAAAATAATAAACAATATATGATTTTTTATCAGTTCATATAAAATACAATGTCAAAGGGTGATATTTTTTTTTACGTTATTTTGATAAACTGATAATTTTTAAATAATAATAACGACAAATAAATCTAGCAGATAATCTGAACCAATTTAAGAAAATAAATCATTGTTTCGATGTACATATTTATCAAGATTATAAAAGTATAAAGGTGAATTTAATTACTCGGGTTTTAATTGCGATTGCCTCCTCACGGCCGCGTATCTGGTTGCTATAGTCGTGGCTTTCATCAAATATGTCACCATATCTTTGACTATCACAACACGTACAAACATCATTGTGCCATATGTTAATTTAGAATTTGGCGGTTTAATGAATGTTCCATTCTAAAACAATAATAAAATATATAAATATAATAATTATTATACATTGGTATTAAGTTGATAAATTAAATGTTTACCTCAAGAACTTGAGCGTTCTTCATCAACATATTTCTCCTGGGTATTCTTACGTTTTCAAAACCCAAAAATCCATTGTTTACACTATTAAAACTCATTTTAGTTCCGATCTCACCGATCTTTATTCCCGGAAGTGGCATATGAGTATCTTCGTCTCTCAATTGAACAATGAAAGGTTGTATTCCATGGCATTCACCCTTTGTGTACAATTGAGCCATGACGATAGCATAATTGGCCGTATGTCCCACTTTAACGATTTATAATTTTTAAATTAATTTCTACTCAAATAATCATATTATATTTATTTATATTAAATATGTCTTACAGCCGCCCGGCCACCATTTATAAGCTGATACTGTCGGACTATTCAAAACGAATTCTTTCGTATTTTCATCATATTTAGCCGTTGTTTCTAAACCTCTTAAAAATGTTCCATGTCCGAGTTCGGTCTAAAAATATAAACTTATTATGTATTTATACGTCATAAATGTTAAATATCGGTTTCATCAAAAATGTATAAAATGTAATTATATTTTCAGATATCAGAGTGTCATTTATAATTAATTGAGTTTATAAAGAGACTGCGTTATCAATTTCGAATGATGTCGATCAATAAATTGATAAACTTTATAAATAACATAACAATACTACGTAAACTGTCAAAGTCTGAATACTAATCTTGTTGATACGTATAAATTTATAAATATTAATATGAAATTGATTTCATCCATGATTTAGTAACAATTATAAAAAAGTGTAACATGAATGTATTCTTTTCAAAAGATAAATTATTACATGTTATGTTATTAATGACCAATTCATATATTATTTATGAATATGATATTTTTTTTAAAATTTTAAAATAATATTTTTTGTGCTAAAAAAGTAAATGTTTTATATTAATAAATAGTAAAAAAAATCTAGTAACCTGAGCATATGTTCCTATTATATTACAATTCCATGCTTTAGATATCCATTCTGCTTGTTGTTCAGGTGTACCTTGGCCCATTATTGCCGGTATAAACATAACATAATGAAGTGCTAATGGTGAACCTTCTTTTAAAATTGCTGAACCCAATCTACCTCCAAGTATTTCACTTTAATATTATATAATAAATAGAAAAAAAAACAATTTAAAATATTGAATAATATTACAACAAAATTTTATTATCATAAATTACCTAAATTGTCTCATTTCACCGCCGCCATGTTTTTCAATGTATTCTTGGAATTTTTGGAAAAGATAACATGCTTTTCGTATGGCTTCTTCATACTTCTCCTTATGGCTCAAATAATCCGTTGGGATTCTGTCTTTAAGATATGGATCAGACAAAAATATATTCTCTGTAAAAAAAAGAAATTAATAACAGACATTAATATATATTTTTTTTATATAAATATTATATATACTACTGTGATCAAAAAGTAAGGTAAAATTGATATTTAAAACTCCCGGGCATTAGGAAGACAGGTAAATTGAAATTTTTATCCTAAGTTGGTAAAACTATTGGTATAACATTTGCCAAGCGTCTGTTTGTCAAAATATTTAATTATCTACAAGTTGCATGTGTTTTTACAAATCTTGGTTCCTTCATCACGATAATGCATCATGCCATACGGCATTGGTTCTTCGCGACTTTTTTATCAAAAACTCGACTTATATCGTTCAACAACCACCGTACTCGCCTGATTTGGCCCCGCGTGACTTCTGGCTATTCAGCAAACTCAAAAGGCCAACGCGGGGACGCCGTTTTGACACGATTGAGGATATAAAAACCGAATCGTAAAAGGTCTTGAAGGTTATATCGGAAAAAGACTATTCCGACTATTTCCGACGTGGATTACTTTGAAAGGGATGAAATTAATTTGGGAGAATAATTAGAAGAATTTACATTTTACAAATAAATTCACCTTACTTTTTGATCACCGTGTTATATAATTGAAATTACTAGAAATAAAAAAAATATTTTACATATAATTTGACAATGGAATCTTTTTATTATGGCTATTAACTATTATTCAAAATATAAATAAAAAATAATTTAATAGAAAAAAATATGTATTTTTATTTAAATTGTAATTTATTTGAAATAAAAATAATTAGTCATGTAAATACTAATGTTAAAAGTATTTTTTTTATTAATAAATAAAACTTATTTTCAACACAATACTTACATACATGTATATATATTTATAAAATATTAAACAGATTTTTTTTAATATTGTTAAACCTTATCTTATCTTTATTTAAGAATATTCGCGTATAAAAAATAGGCAATGCATATACATATATAAAGTAAAAATATTAAAGACAACGCATGAACTTTAACCAGAATAGCAATTTGATATCTGTTTACTATAATAAGAGTTCAAATCGTTCTTAATTAATAATAATAATATTAAAAAATAAAAACGTTTTTGAATAAACAAACTATTATTTTATTTCATTTTTTATACAAATAAAATAAATGTTATCAAATAATTTACAGCAATAAAAAAAGTGACAAAAAGAATTATTGAAAACACGAATATTTACATATAAAATTTATGTTGTCTTTTAAATGAGGAAAATAAATCATTTTCACACATTTTTAACATATAAATGAATCGACAATTTTTAGTATTTATTCTAAAAATAAGATCATTTTTTGTCTACTATATATTGCTTATATCAACATAGCGACCAATATAAATGTTCAAATTTTGATAATTTTGTTTCAATTATCAAGTATTTTATTTTATAAATGATTACTGTTGATATTTTTACTACGTATTGTTAATAATGACGTCTCAATTTATAATTAATTTATTCGCCAGTTAATTTTAATTTATGATTAATATGATAATTAAGTAATGTTTTATAAAAAAAGATTTCCTGAAATATTATAATTATTTCTTATCAGATGCAATAGAAAAATTAGATTTTCAAATTCGAACTTTAAACATTTTGATTTGCTTGAAGGAAAAATAATATATCTTTCTCTATTACACTTCATATAAAAATAAACGTGAATAAATAATTAAATATTAATGAATCGGAAAAAAAATCGCCATTTAATAATCGTTAAGGTGTGCATTTTTTTCTACAAATTTCGAAAATAAAGTCTTACAAAACATCACAATCGATTATATATGAATGTGTGTGTGTGTGTGTATATTTATGCAATCTTCAATTACAACATTACATTCAAAATGAGTTTGTTATATATAATATTGCAAAATAAAATATATGTGTACATGAATGAATGGTATAAAGGTATTTTTTAATACATTATAAATAACATTCAATTAAATCAATGTTTTTAATGTTAATATGTCTAAAATATAAATTTAAATTCCATATAATAATAAATTGAAAATTATATTTAAAAAAAATAACAAAAATATTAAGTATATCTAGCAAAATTATTTTTAAATGTTCCCTAAATATAATATTATTAAAAAAGTATGATAGAAAAATTATATATATTGCATGAATATTCCAATAATAATTTATATTGAAATTTTAATTTATCTTTATTTAATTTTTATAAATTTCTAATAATTAACTTACAAAATTTGAGTTATCAAAAAAAATCTTTATTTAAAAAATATTATTTTAATCAAGTATAAAAAATATTAAGAGATAAATTAAAAAATACGTATTTAGATAATAATACAATGAAGATAAACAATCTATAACAATTACGAGCAACACATTGGACTCTGGCAAATAATTATATTTATTTAAATTACACGTTAAAAATACACACCCATAAGTGGAAATATTTATTTTTATATGTGTTTGTAAATGGGGAAAAATTATAGAAGAGATGAAACATGGCTATTGTACAAGGTCAAAGAGATAATAACCAGTTTTGCAAGTCGAAAACGTATATATTAAAACATTTAATTTGTTCGCAAATATGCAATTTAAAAAGCGTTTTATAATAAAAACAATGCAAAAACACGGGAGATATTAGGAAAAAAAATGAAAACGAGATAGATAAATAGGTCGAAGTGAAAGACAACAAAAATACCAGTTTCTCTTCGTTCGTCGGTTTTCGTTTTTCCACCGTCCAACCAATGGGTCAATTCTAAAGGATCGAATGAACATTTGGCTCTTTCGTGTTTCAAGTCAGGATTGACGGCCATTCTAGTTCAGGCTCCAAAACTTATGATGACGATATAAAATGACGGATAAAAAGTGCGAACCGTTCGACGAATCACATCAGACTGAGATCGCAATAAAACGTAACGTAGACCGTTAAGCTTCTCCCCCCCCCTCACTAAAAAAAGATCCACCACTCAAACGTCACAATACGTCACTTTGACAGTTGACAGTACTATAAGCAGGCAACATGATCAGTGTTGCCATTATAAAAATATCTTTGTATACATATATTTTCCATATGGTATGCTAAAAATATAAAATTAGTAATAAATAATAAGTCATGAATAAAATAAATATATATCATTTTGATATAAATAAAAAAAAATCATAATTTGAAGGTGTTGAATTAATAATTATGACATTTATATAGAAAATTCTTTTGAAAACATAATAAAACAAAAATATATAATTATACTTTCTATTAATATATTTTTTATTTTTAAATTTATATTTTTTTTCATGTATCTAAAACTATTGGTATTTTAATAATTATCATTTATATATAAATAAAAAAAATAGTGTTAAATTAAACCCTGACGAAGATAATTTTTTTTAGCGTGTAAATAAAACAAGTTTATTTTTTCAAATATTTATTCTATAACACAATTATAAAAAACTTAATTATTTCATTTATAATTGGCATAGAAAATACGAGAATTTTCGTATGTAAATTATTTAAAATTAAAAGTATTTTTTATCATTCAATTATATAAATATTTAAATAAATTTAATAATTGAAATATAAATAAAAAATAGGTATACAACTGTAAAATTTTGTAAATTTCAAAACTTTACAATTGCAATAGAATATCAAATATGAAAGTCAGTAAGCATAAAATATTGAATCCAATTTGTAATATTCGATAATTTGGAATAAAATTAATTCGTAAATATAAAAATAAATTAAGATACAGTAGTATCACTAACAAATTATTGCACCATTCATCTGAAATACATTATTTGATTATAATATCGCATAAATGCACAATATACAATGCAATGATTTCTTTTATAAATTAGATTAAAAATAGTTATGGCACATTATTTTAGATTTAATAATTAATTAATGTTGCATAAAAGTATGAACTTGCGTTTTGTTCAAAGTTGAAACACAAGGTTTATCCATTGATTTTAAACCATCATAGGGATTAATTTGTTTTGGTACCAATTTCATCGGTGATGAAGAAATTGAATGGATGTTCGTTTGAGGAATGTATGAAGTATTCATTGAAATATGTGAAGTCAAATGGTCTTTAATTTCCATATTTTGATGAGAAAGATAAACATTATTTGTAGGAATATTTGCGACCAATTGATCTTTAACTTCCATAGTTTGTTCACGGACAAGTTGGGGGATCTGAATATCATTTTTTACTGTTTCCAAAGAAGATTTTTCGTTAGACACGTTTTGGATTTTTGGTTTTCTTGGCTTAGATACAACTTTTTCACCAGTATGTGTTTTGTGATGATTTCTTCTATCTTTTCCGGACATAAATTTCATAGGACAATAATCACAAGAAAAGGGTCGTTCACCAGTATGCGTTCTATTATGAACTGTCATATATGATCGAGTTTTAAATCGTTTATCACACGTTCCACATTTATAAGGTCTAACATCAGAGTGAACTCCCATGTGTTTTTGTAAATTGGCATTTGTATAAAATCTATAAAATACACATTACAGTTAATTATAATAGAATATTTTCAAATTATATATAATTTAGACTTACCTCAAAGGGCATAAATTACAAGCAAAATTCTTTACACCTGTGTGGCGTAACATGTGTAATTTATATTCTGACATTTGACCAAATCTTCTGTTACATGGCACACATATAAATGGCTTTTCACCAGTATGTTGTAATAAATGGGTCTAAAAAAGTATTTAAGATATATAAAACTAATTTATATTTTCAATTAAAGAAAAAAGGATTAAATTTACATTCAAATTTGTTAATTGCACAAACTTTTTTCCACAATGATGGCAAATATATCTTTTAATTCCAGCGTGAGCTCGTTCGTGATTTTTTAAAACATTCAAATAAGCAAATGCTTTCCCACAAGTTTTACATTTATATTTCCTTTCACCTGTATGAACTCGTAAATGACTCTTTAAATTTTTTTCAGTTGTAAATTTTTTATCACAATGACTACAGCTAATAGTTGGATCAGGCTTAAAAATTAAAAATATATTAGAATAAAATAAATATGTAAATAAATTCACAAAAAAATGTAAATTAAATTAAATTTATTTTATTAAAATATACCTTCATTCCAAAATGCTTCCGCATATGTGCTTCGAGTTTAACATACTTATAAAAAGATTTATCACATTTTGGGCAATATAACATTGTACTGGGCTTTTTAACTGGCTTTTTATACTTCTTTTTTGGTTTATCACTAAAATAAATTACATTTAAGAGTAATTAAAAAAATGTTATGTTAATTAAAAGATATATAAAATAAACTAACACTGGAAAAGAGTCCTCTTCATTATTAATAGTGGAAGCACTTTCTTCATTATCAATGGAAAATTCATTTTGTTTATTTAATTCACCAATTCCATCACAGTCTATTAAATTAAAAGAAAAAAATGTACAACGTTCAAACGAATACTAATTATACGGTAAATATACCTTTTAAACTCGCAAAGCCGTCTTTTTCATTACGTTTAATATTATTAATATCTAAAGTCAAATCAATATCTTTATTTTCGAGAGTACAAAAATCAGTCTTATGTGTTTTATTGTGGAATTCTTCCAATTTTGTGCACTGAAAGGAAATATAAAAACAATTTTCAAAATATATTCATCACAAAACAACGTCAAAATACTAAATAAAATATACCTGCAAATTTGGTATAGGTTTAACATGTTGTTTAAGTATTGCATCAGATTGAATGCACTGCTGTTTAAAGCAATAAAATTTATAAAGCAAATCGTTGCATTCGTGACAAAGAATATTTGGTAACCCGTCATCAGTGGAAACCTAAAACGAAGAAATCGGCAATAAGAAATTATATTCGAAAAAAATCTAGAAACTAAATTTTAATTAAGAAAAATGTTTTTGATATATGAATATATTTAAAAATCATTAGATTTAATAAAAAACAACAAAGTTGCAGACTATTGACCATTTGCTAAATTCTATATATACCTCTAAAGAAGTGCAATAAGAATAATACGGGGAGGGCAACGGATGCGTCAGTTGAGGATGACAGAGACAAGCCCGGCATCGTCCTTCGAAGGGAAACGTAGAACAATCTTGAACGTGGGCGACGCTCATTTTCACACTCGGCTCCTAATCGACATCCCTTTTCACTTATTCTACTTTTAATTCATTTCGAAACCGCACATCCAAAACAACAACACCGATATCCCACACATCAATAATGACGTTTGTTCAAACAAATCTTTTGCAACCATAAACTCTGTAAAATATATTTATGTAAATCTTTTTCATATAATAAATTTTACAATTTTAAATATACATTACATGATATTAAAAATAATAGCATTACAAATATAATAGCATTACATGATATTAAAAATATATTTTTGAAACTAATAATTCTAAATTCTTTAAACGTTAAAAATATAGAGTATTTAGTTTTATACAGATTATTTTTATATATTATATACTATTAAAATATAAATAAAACAATATATATATATATATTATTAAAATATAATTAAAACAATAAAATTATGATGAATTTAAAATAAAGATAGAGTTTATAAAAATATTATATACGGCTAAATTAATTCACAATTTATTTAGCTGAATTATTAAAAAATGAAATATTTCGTTTTTGAATTGTCATTTTGTCATTTCAAGAAAATGAAAATCATAAAAGTAATGAAAATTCACTTTTTGTTAGTTGGCCGTATTCGAAGCCGATAAGGCAATTTAGTTGCGCTGTTCGCGTGCGCTTGTCAAAGTGTGGGGCGCGCGTCGCATCCACTTTTTACGGATGGAGTTCTTTCGAAACGATGGATTAGATGGAGAAGGAAACGTGTCCGTTGTACACTTGCAGATTCCCCTACCTCATCAACATGTCGAATTACCTCAACAGCATGTTCAGCATAGTCAGCATCATCATCACCAACATCAACACCAACAACAACAACAGCAGCAGCAACAACAACAACAACATCAAGTGCCAATAAATTTGGAATCAGTCTGTCGAGCTTGTCTCGCCTCCAGTGATCAGCTTCTTAACATTTTCACCGCTTGTTCTGCTGAAGTTTTTCATTACTGCACTTCCGTTCAGGTTTTATGCTTTTATATCGATTGTATTATGTTGTTTTTAAATTATTATCAATTCTTAGTATTCTAAACTATGCAGAATATGATTTTTCCTATTCTTATTATATACTTTATGAAAAATATTGCTACCTTTATATTTTACTTTTCCCAAAAATTATACTTTTGATTTAATCATAATTAATTTTAAAATATATATAGAATTTTTTTTTCTAAAATAATGAAGTTGCAGCCATTTAATATATAAACGTAGTACTTCTTAACCATTTTAGAATCACTGAATGATTATAATTTTACAAGATTTTTATGAAACTGTCATAAAAAAACAATAGACAGTGTTTAGTTGATTTTAATATTTTTGTACATTTTTAGTTGCATAACCAATAATTAAATCTTAAAATGCTAAGTCAATTTAAAATTTTCCAGAACCTTCAAATTTTATTAACATTTTATATTATATTTTTTTATTATTAAATTTTCTTTCAAATAAATAATCGATTGTAATAATTTCGTTAACATTTCTTATTTATAGATTTCAGAAACTGACGGTCTACCTAGTCTTCTATGTCAACCTTGTTTAGATCTCCTTAACAGACTTTATTATTTTAAACAATTAGTTATTAGATCTGATACCACTTTACGACATTATGGACAAATGCAGGTATTTTATATTATCTTTTTTTTTAATTCAACCAATCCTCCTATTTATTGTTATTTATAAATAGGTTAAAAAGAAAAGTGAAGAAGATTTTATTTCTGAAACTCCTTGTATTTCTAATAATGACTTAGAACGATTACAACCTGGAATATCTAATTCTGATACGACAGTGCGTATTAAATCTCCCCCTTCACTGCCAGATCTTCATTCAGATGTCGAAGACGCTTTCAGTAATGATGATTATGAACAACGGAAAATAAAAAAGTATTTGAAATTATTCATTATACATAACAATAAATAAACTTTTATTATTAGCAATTTATTTTTCTCTTTTAGATCTCAAAAGTCATCAAAAAAAAAGAAGAAAAAATCGAAAGATAAAAAAGAAAAATCAAACAAAAAGGAAAAGATACTTAAGTGCTCCAAATGTGATAAACGTTTTTATAAGTATGATAAATTAGAAGCTCATATGCGAGGTCATTATGGGTTAAAGGTATTTTTAAATGTTTTTTTTTATTTACTATCAAGTTTGTGAACTTAGCAAGATTTGAAAACTTTAAAGTATGCTTTATTTATCAATAAATTTCGTTTAAAAATTGGACATTGCATACTCCTTAGTTACCATATTAGCAAGTATTGTTTTAGCCCGACATAAGGTGCAAGGAATGTAATATGGAGTTCACAAGCTTTAATAATCTCTACAGTCATATGCGAGTCCATACAGGCATTCGCAAATACAAGTGTAAAACATGTAATAAAGATTTTGCTTATCTAAATGTTCTTAAGAATCACGAGAAGGCTCATGCTGGAATCAAAAAATATGTATGTCATGAATGTGGGGCAAAATTCGTCCAACCAGCTAACTTAAAAGTATGTGTATATATCATAACATATGATATATGAAACAAGATTTACTTTTAATCTATAAATCTTTTTTTTTTGTAGACTCATTTAGTTACTCATTCGGCAGTAAAGTTGTATGCTTGTGATAAATGCGGAAAGAAATTCATACAACCTGGCAATCTGAAGATTCACCTCATCAGACATACTGGCATAAAAAACATTCCATGCACCTTGTGTGATATGCATTTTTATGTAAAAGGTGATTTAGATAAGCATATGAGATCTCATTCTGATCAAAAACCTTATGCTTGTAAAATTTGTAATAAGGCATTTAAAACGCAAAGTTTTCTACTTGTCCATAACAGAACTCACACTGGTAACTATTTTTTGTCTATATATAAATCAGTAATGTATGAACAATTATATTTTTCGATTTTTTATTTAGGTGAAAGACCATTCGCTTGCGATTATTGTTCAATGAAATTTATGGCTCAAAAAGATCTGAAAAATCATAGAATGACCCACACTGGAGAAAAGCCCCACAAGTGCCAATTATGTAGTCAAGCATTTATTCAAAAATGTGCATTAAATAGACATATGAAAATTCATGAAAAAGCATCTTATGTTCCTCAACCACCACTTCAGGCTCCAGTTATTTCCACACAGCTACCTCCTGGATATATGCCAACATAATTTTGATACTTTTTTGTATAATCTATTAATAAAGTAAGAATTTAGTCATATAAATATTTAATATATATTCACTTGTATTATTTATAACATTTATTATTATCCTTATCTTTGTATTTCCTTTACATATCGAAATTACATTTTTAATTGCGTTCGATTTGTTAACTTTAATTGCGTATACTTTGTTATAATTAATATAAAAAAAATGATAAATTATATTTTATAATTTATGTGCAAGCGAAATAATTTTTAATTATATGGATACTTAAGTGAATACGTTTTTTGAACATGGATGTAAGAAAGTATTAATTTCTACTTATAATATATCAATATTTGCGTTCAACCTATTGTAATATTTTAATTTTAATATTAGTATTTTTCTCATAATCTGGAATGTCGATCCGTTTTATTTACTTCATTTCTGCAAAAAAGAGTTTTAAAATTATCGTGAAAATGAATTAGAGAAAAGATATAAAAAAGTGAGTTGGTCAGACTGATTTATTGCGATGAAACGGTCGCGGCGAACGGTCCTATGTAAGCCATCAGTCGGTATTGACGTTTCGTTAACATGTCTTCATATTTGTCGAATGCTGTAGCTGAAACACGCTGTCGAATATGTTTGACTTTTACAACTTTTTCTCGCTGTGTTCACTTAATTGATGCCGGAGCCGTTGATAAGTTTACATTTTGTACATCTTTGCAGGTAAAATTTATATAAATTTATTATTATTATAGGAATGTTGTGATAGATATATACATAGTAATTAAAATAAAGTAACTTCTGAATATTAACTTGATTAATCCATATGTTGGACAAATACGAAATTTTTATTTATTTATATTGAGCTATTCGAGATACTTGTCTTTTAACTGGAAATATATAAAAAAAGTTTAACATATCAAAATTAAAAAAAAATACCGTATATAGAACTGGAAATTAGTTTGGTGAACACATATATTTGTTTACTTAATCAGATTTTTTGACCCTTTGGAAAGAGTAATCACTTAAATCTTAGATTAAATTTCCCAAGAACTAAAGTATTTTATTATGAATAGTTCATTTAATAATTGAAATATATAACAGATTTTTTTATTGCAGATCGATTTAAATGATTCGTTACCAAAAACTTTGTGTGATTCTTGTTTCGATCTTTTAAATAAATTATACGATTTTAAGCAACTCTGTTTACGTTCATATCAAACTTTAAAACAATGCGAAGAAAATAAAATTTCTTCATATGTACCCAATATAAATAGAGAAGATGACGACTCTTACTCGTATAACTTTTCAGATATAAATTTAAAAAAATCCGATTTGCACTTCAATACTAGAGAAAATGGTTAAATATTTTTGTATTTTTTTAAATAAAAATTTTGTTTTCAATTTGATTTTTAATGTTTTTTTTATATTTTTTAGATGAAAATATTGATATGACCTCAGATGGTTTAGTATATAATATGATGTCCAAAATAAAAAAGTAAACTTAAACTAAAAATAGGAAAACAATATTTTAATTATTTTTCTAATGTAAATATATTTTTGTAGAAAAAAAATGAAAAAATTGAAAAATCGAAAGCTCCATAAAATTACAGGAAAAAAAGTTCTAAAAGATCAAAATTTGTATCTTTGTCCTCAATGTGGTGAAAAATTTCAATTTCTGAAAGATTACGAAATACATAAGTTAACACATAAAGGAGAAGTAAATATATGTTGAATTAATTTTAATACTATATATTTATTTTAACTAAATCTCTTCGTCTATTTGTCTAGGTAGAGAAAAAATGTTTTTTATGTGGCAAAGCTTTCAAGTATTGGTGCAGTCTTCGTAGACATCATGAATTTGTACATTTAAAATCATCTAGATCATTAGAATGTCCTACATGTGGAAAAATATATAAGTCAATCATGACACTAAGAAATCATAGAAAAACACACCAGGAAAATAAAAATTTCGTTTGTCATATTTGTGGAGGTGCATTTAGATCATTGTCAGGACTTCAAGTATGTAATTCTCCAATTTTTTACATTTATATTAATACAAATTTTACTTAATATATTTATTTTTAGAATCATGTTAGTACTCATCAAGAAAATAGAGAAAAAAGTTATGAATGCAAAATTTGTGGCAAGAAATTTGCATCAAATCCCTATTTAACATCTCACATGTTTCGACATAGAGAAAGAAGATTCGTTTGTACCATCTGTCGTTTTCCATTTTTTACAAAAGCAGAATTAGCGCGGCATAGTTTAACGCATAATGGAATTAAACCATACGTTTGTGAGATTTGTAACAAAGCTTATTCCACAAAATCTTTTTTAATTGAACATGGTAGAATACATTCTGGTGAAAGGCCATTCAGTTGTGATATGTGTTCGATGAGTTTTATTTCAAAGAGAAGACTTATAGATCATCGTAGAACACATACTGGTGAAAAACCCCACAAATGTGATAAATGTAATCAAGCATTTATTCAACGTGGTTCCTTAACACGTCACTTAAAGATACATAATAAGTGACGAACAGCTGAGGAAACTGCCAGATTGGTGGCTTCCTCAGATCTCATTTTAAATGATCGTAATTTGCAAAAGTCATCAGATGCTACAATATCTTATTTGATGTAATTTGAAATCTTATACTTCAGATAATCAATATTTGTTTTATATTTAATATGATTTTTTTAATAACTTTTTAGAATATAATATCAAAATGATTTTTTTTTTCATAAATATAATATTATATTTTATCTCTATTCTATAAAAATACATAATATATATACTAAGGATTGTAGCATAAATAATTTGGTTATTTAATATTAGAAAATATTTATATCAGTGAAAAATGACTTGTATTTGTTCAGTTAAATAATAACCATTATTATTATGAACTGCCTTCCATTATATAAACAATCAATTAAGGCTCTCTAAATATAAATTTTTATCATCAGATGGAAAAAAATAGTAATTTAAGAAATGATCTTTTTATTATTATTAATGATTTTTTAATCTTATTTAATTGATTTTTTTTAATTATCTAAATAGGTGCCAATTACAAAATACAATATTTAAAGAAATACTGCATATGGTAAAATTAAATAATTGAATTATTAATATTTACTGTAAATAACTTTATATGTACGTAATTATGCACCATTGATTTTTTGAAAAAAATATTATAAATCTAAAATTATTTATGTTAAAACTTTATTTATATTTTTATATAAATGTAAATATTCTTCAATTAACAATATTATATCATTACATTTTTTCCATTAGTAATTTTATGTAATTAGAAAAAAATTGTAGATATTTTATTTGTATTTACATTCCTAAATTAAAAAAAATACATGAAGACTGAAACATTAAATACCTAGTCAATTTTAAACATAATCATATGTAGCAATAATAATTAATGCATATTGTATATCTAGTCAGTTTATAAAATAACCTATGAGAAATAAATTTATTTAATATAAAATTGATTTTTTGTTTATTGATTTTCATTGTATGTATTTATAAAGATATTTTATTTGTTTTGATTTATTGTAAAGTAATTTTTTTGACATATATTTCTAAAAAGATATAATTTTAAATGATTAAAAGAATTGACTTTCACACAGTAGTATTATTTCAAAAAAATACTTAATATTATTTTGTAATGAAAATGTCGTTTTAAAATGAAAAACTTTGAAAATTCAAATACACTAAATAGATTTACAATAATAAATAAAAATAATGAATTAAAACATTCGCTTTTAATTACAAAAGTACAATAATATTCGAAAGCTAAACTAAATTCCAATTAATATATTTTACCATTAGAAATTTTCAAACTGTTTCAATTTGTTCCATCATTGCTTTATTCATGATTGTATTTTTTTATATAGTAACACCGTATGAAGTTTTATTTTTTAACGTAGGTAACACAGGAATGTCAAATTTGACATTGACAGGATATGGCTGTGTTTGTGTGTTTTTGATATTTCCTAAGGATTTTGTTACATAATAAATTTTAGAAATGATTTCTGGAAGATTCCAAAGATATTTATGGAAGAAAAATCCAAATATATTATTTGAAAATGGAATTTGTTATAAAAATAAATATATTCATTATTCCCAAGACATAGGGGATATTCCTACTCAATCAAAAATTGTAATAGCTGGAGCTGGAATCGTAGCAAATTCGGTAGCTTATCATTTATCAAGATATGGATTAAAAGATGTTGTCGTACTCGAACAAAATAAAATTGGCAGTGGCACTTCAGATCTCAATATGGGAATGATAAGTGTATTTAAACCTATAATTATGAGGAATATAATTCTTCATAGCATAGAATTATACAAGAGTCTTATTCATCTCGGTTTTGATATACAATTTCAACAGCCTGGATGTTTACATTTGGCCCAAACGAGAGATAGGATAATTTCATTGAAAAGAAGAATGGCTTATAATATTCCAAATGGTCAACAATGTGAATATATTAATCCCAAAGAAGTAAAAAGAATGCACCCATATCTTCGAACTGATGATATTGAAGGAGCTGTTTGGGTACCCGATGATGCAATAGCCAATCCAAAATCTATATGTTTTGCTTTGTCTGAACTCTCAAAAGAAAAAGGTGTGCAATACTTTGAAAATTGTTCAATCAAAGAGGTGTGCACTAAAAACGGTCACGTTTATGGTGTAAAATCTGAAAGAGGATTTATCCATTGTGAAATATTTGTGAATTGTACTGGAATGTGGGCACGAGAATTAGGTCTACGTTGTTACCCTCAAGTATTGTAATATTATACATACATACGCATAAGTCCGTATCTAAAATGATACTTAACAATTGCTTTTAAAAATATTTTCAAAGCAGCATTAAGCCTTTGCTAATTTAATACTAGCGGTTTAAGTTATATAGCAAATAACTTTCTAATATTAACATAAACGCTTTGGTTTTTCGATTGCTTTCGTACATTTAAATTGTTATTATAATCTTAAATTAACCAGCAAAAGAAACATCAGCCTTTGCATCATATGCTCTTAAGAGAGAAAGTTCTTGACTTTTTTTATGTAAATAAAATATATCGTACATCTTCAAAAAAAATAATTTTTACAATGTAGAAAAATTCTAACAAAAATTATTTAACGCATGTAATTCAAATCAAGAACTGTCTTTTTAAATTGGCTATTTTAAAAATATATGATCAATTTACATACTTTTAAATCAAAGTATGCATTCTTATACCCATTTTTTTTTAGGTAAGAATACCTGTATACCCAGCTGAGCATTTTTGCGTATCTACGGAAAAGATCATGGATGAAAATTTACCATGTTTTAAAGATTATGATAACCATACTTATGCTCTTGAAAAAGATGGCAAATTGACAATTGGTTGGTTTGAAAAAGAAGCTAAACCAGCTTTTGGAAATGTTCGTGTGCCAAAAGATTGGAAAAAACATTTACAAGAAGATTTTAAACATTTGCGTTAGTATAAAATAAATTAATATCTGTATTAATTATTAAGAAGAAATTAGATTAATTATTTGAAAACTTTTAATAGGACCATTATGGGAAAATGCAATAAATCGAGTACCATTATTAAAAGATACTGTTAATACTACTGTAACATATACAGTAGATAACTTTACACCAGATGGTCGATGGATTATTGGCGAAACGCCCGAAGTTAAAAATTATTTTGTCGCTTGTGGAATGAATGGTAATGCTTTACAAAGCAGCGGAGGCATAGGAAAAACTATAGCTGAATGGATAATTGATGGTCGACCTACAGTTGATCTTACAAATTTCAATATTGCTAGATTTCTAGATCTTCATAATAATAGGCAATATTTACATCAAAGAACGAAAGAAATTGTAGGAAGGTAAATTTATAGTGTAAATGTATCTTCTATTCCATGACAAAGTATTTCTATTATTATGTATTTTCAGGCATTATTCTATATTATATCCTCATCAATGTGAATATCGATATGCTAGAAAATTGCGCTGTTCTCCTCTATATAGCATTTTAGAAAAGAGAGGAGCAGTCTTTGGAATTAAAATGGGATACGAAAGAGCATTATATTTCGACACATCAAATAAAAGTAAACGTTACAATCTCGTAGTGTATAACGTATTTATACTAATACTTTTTAAATTTTTTTTTTAGATAATAAAAATCCTCCTGAGATGCCAAAAGGTAGTTTTTTTAAGCCAAAATTTTTCAAATATATGTTAAAAGAATATAACGCATGCCGTCAAGGAGTAGGAATTATTGATATGTCTTCATTCTCAAAAATTCAGATTTCGGTAATTTTGATAAATTTAAATTTGCCATATATATATTAAACTAATAAAACATTATGTTTTTTTAATCACATTTATAAATTATAAAATGCTCCTTTTTTAGTCTGTTGACGATGAAGCAACTGAATATTTGCAATATTTATGTTCAAATGATATTAACGTTCCAATCGGTAATGTAGTTCACACCGGTATGCAAAATGAGAAGGGCGGTTATGAAAATGATTGCATAATGGTTAGATTAAACAAAAATAATTATTTTATGGTCTCTCCTACAAGTCAACAAACAAGAGTGTACGATTGGATGTCCAGAAATCTTCCAAAAAAAAGTCCAGTTAGATTAAAGGATGTAACATCAATGTATACAGTTATTAACGTAGTTGGTCCTAAATCTCACGCTCTCATTAGAGAATTATCTAGCTCTGAGGCCAAAATATTACCGTTAACTTATAAATCTGTGGATATTGGATATGCTTCAGATATTATGATAATGGGTTTCACACATACAGGTGAACCTGGATATTGTTTGTATGTGCCTTCAGAATATGCACTGCATGTGTATGATCAGTTAATGACAGTAAGTTCAATATTAAGTTAATTGATGTAAAAACAAATATTTTATTAAATATATTTTTTTAGATAGGTAGAGATTATGGTGCCAGAGATGTTGGAACCATGACCCAACGATTCATGAGAATTGAAAGGTTTATCCCATTTTGGGCTGAAGAATTATCGAGTGAAGTAACACCATACGAGTCTGGAAATGGTTATAGAGTAAAATTGAACGTTAGTAGTAAAATTTTAATTTCTGGAATTTAGATTAAATGAATTCAATTATGTATACCAATTATAAGTATTTTCCATATCCATTAGCAATTATGCAAAGTAATTTTATTAATGTAAATTATTATTTTAGAAAAGAGATTTTATTGGCAAAAGTGCCTTAAAAATACAAAAGGAGAAAGGAGTAACAAAGAAATTGGTAATGTTTCACGTGTTAGAATTCGATACAAATTCAGATATATGGCCTTGGGGTGGTGAACCAATTTATAGGAATAATGAATACGTAGGATCCGTTACTTCTACAGGGTTAGTAAAAAAAATAGTAATTGCCATAAAACATTCAACAATTTAAATAATAAAACAAATTTATAGGTACGGATTCACAACAAATAATATGGTGTGTCTGGGATTTATTAGAAAACCGAATAACTCTTTGGATAGACTAATTACAGAAGACTTTATCAAAGAAAACGCAGCTTACGAAATCGATATCGCAGGCCAAAGGTTCCCAATAATTCCTTATATTCATCCTCCTTATTTTCCTTCAGAAGAAAAAGTGCAGATAAATAAACCTGCATTATTTAATTATGCCGCAATTTTGCGGAAAAAAATAATGAATAAAAGTGATATGACAGAAACTGTCTAATATGAAATACGTCCAAACGCAATAGATCTGAAGTCTGAAAATTCTTAACATAAATTGTATTTATATATATTTTTATATTTTAATGTACTTATATCGTTTTTTGGCAATAAATAATTTTTAAATAATCATACTGCTTAATTAAAAAAACGTCCAAAAAAACCTTGTTAACGATTAGAAAATGTGAAAAGACAAACACAAGATTACATTGAAAAATTTATGTATTAATTATTATTTAGGTATTACAACAAATCACTTCTTTTTGTTTTTAGGAGCTTTAGGTGTTTTTGATTTGCTGATATCATCTGCATTTTCAGCTCCTTCTTTTAGTTTTTTAGCTCGAATTCCTACAGTACGCGCTTCAATACGTGCCTATAAATTGAAACGATAAATTGAATAAATTTACATATAGGGAAAACCACATTTAAAATAATATAACATACCCTCTTGATGAATGCGTAAGCCTGGAATTTCTTTTCTTGTTCAGAAATTTCTCTGACCTTCTGCTTATGTTGTGGCTGAGTAACCGGCATTACGGGTCCCTTCAATTGAGTGGCAAGCTTGCACTCTTCCTTGGTGGCTTCACCCTTACGCACCTTCTTTCCACCTCGCGGGAAAAGAATTTGACGACTGCGATATTCCTTAAGCCTTTGTACGTTGATTTGTCTAGATTCAACGGACTTGTTGCGACGGCGAGGATCAACAGCGACTCCAATAGCTCTAGCGAAAGCGGGATACATGTTTGCGGCCTAAAATCAAATAATTAACTATAAATTCTATCCACATATAAGATATTAACAAAAAAAATAAATTTATTGAATGTAACCTTAATTTCGTCAAGAGTGAAACCGCGCCCGGCACGAACTTTCTTGTGGTATTTCACCGTAGGACATCTTACAATTGGCCTCAAAGGTCCGGCTGCAGGTCTCGGGAAAACGGCTCGAGCTTTCTTTATTCTGTTTTGTTTTCTTCTATGTTTACGGGCAGGTTGATTGAACCACGTTTTCACAAAGCGTTGCCAGTCTTTGTGAAAATGCCCATTAGGGACCATATTATTACCCTTCCCCATCTTGAACTATAAATATAACTCAATATTTATATTTGAAGTTCACAGAAGAAAATAAATTTATAATTTCAATATATATATGTGTATATATATATATATATATATATATATATATATATATATATAAATATATATATAAATATATATGTATATATATATATATATATATATATATATAAATATATGTATACATATATATATATGTATATATATATATATATATATATATATATATATATATATAATCGTGTCCAATTAAAATAAACATCCATATTTATAATTCGCTATAAGCATAATATATTTGGAGATTTCTTCTATTAAACAAATATATAAAAGAATGTGCTAAGTTTTGCTTGGCTTTATTTTATTCACGGTATTTATAAGACAATAGAGCGCAAATACAAAGTAATATAATGATGATGTATAACAGGGATGGCTAACTTTTGAGTTCGTAAGATAGACTTTTTATTTGAAAAATGTGTCACGACCAACTTGTTACATGAGTAGTTCTAACTCTAAAACTCACGTCTAGGGGGAACTAAAATAACACGAATAGTTGTTAACAATATTTATTAATTCAAATTAGGTAAACACATACAGAGATGTTATAATTTCATTTCTCATAAAAAACTTATGACCGTGAATACGGCCATATCGCTTCGCGATCGACCGATTGGCTACCCCTGATGTATAAGATTAGAAAAAATCCAGGTTAAACACATTCTTTACTTCATTTCAGTACAAAATATTAAAAGTTGAGAAGAAAATGAAAACATTTTAACAAATTCCTATTAGTAGGTTGAAAACGTAAAAACGTCAATATTGAAATTTTAACATTTCATTTCTTCTCGCGAAGACGGAAAATAATCGACGCAAAGTTCGAACAAATTTACCGGGAGATCCGAACGGACTCAAACACCACACTTAGGTTTTATCGCAGAAATAAAAATGGACGAATCGACCGCGGCGAGGATTTGTTTTGAAGGTAAATAAGAGGTTATGAAGCGTGCGACGGCCGAAAATGGCGAAAACGGCGGCGAGCTTCGCAGATTTCGCGTTTTATAAGACGAATACGGGCGAACGAAGCGACGGAGCCTTACTCGAAGTTGTCGAAATCCGGCTGCGAACGGATGTCGGACGATTCGCGAAAGACACGGCGACACCGGCGGACTCCGGCCACCGAAAGGCGGCTGCCCTGTTCGGGACTGCCAACCCGCGCGACGTGTCTAAAAATATGTTTTTAATTATCCGTAAAGACTCTTCAATAAAAATTAAATAATTGCTTACGGCAATATTAAAAAAATATCGATCGTTAATTTATCGTTCAGTTTAAAGCGTTTATAAAATAATTAAAATTTAAAAATATTAAATATATATATGTTAAAAAATATCTTTATATTATATATATATATATATATATATATATATATATATATATATAAATGAAAAGAACAATCATCCTCGATTTAAGTATAAAAAAATAATATGAAAAGTCAGATAACCGACTTATAAACGAATTGAAATTATAAACGTTACGAATATGAAAAGATTTGTAACGTTTTCGATTTGTAATATTCGATTATATAATATTTAATAAAAATTTATAGGAGATAAAAATCGAAAACGTTATCGGAGAGTCGGTTCGAGGCGAGAAAAAGGCGCGTCGAAGCCGAGCGCGTGCAGGATTGCGAATCGGTACGGTCGGAGTTATTACGGCGGAGTCGTCGCCGGCGGCTGTCGACGGTCGGTCTCTTGTAGGGTTTCGGCGATGCGGGAACCGGCGGAAGTCGCCGAGGCGGTCGCCTCTAACGGCGTGCCGAGCAAGTCGAAGAAGCGCAACAAGAACCGCAAGAAGGGCGCCGCGAGCGGGGGCGGAGGCGGAGGCGGCGCGCAGTCGGCGGACGACGGAGCGGCGCCGGCGACTTCCGTTTCCGTCTCCAACGGACGTCCGCCGCAGCCGGGAGAGGCGTCTCCGGCGGCGACGTCTCCGCCGGACCCCGTCTCTATCAGCAAGCTGCTCAACTTCGACCTCCGCATGGCGATGGAGGTGCTCAACTTCCAGCACAAGAACGCGAAGAACGAAGCCGCCGCTCTCGGCAAGGTGTACCAGTTCTGGTCCACGCAGCCGGTGCCGAGAATGGACGAGGCGATCTCGGTCAGCGAACCGATCGAACCCGAGAAGAAGATCTCGGACATCCGACAGGAGCCGTACAGTCTGCCGGAGGGCTTCCACTGGGAGACGCTCGAGCTCGAGAAGCCGGACGTGTTGCGCGAGCTGTACGCGCTGCTGAACGAGAACTACGTCGAGGACGACGACTGCATGTTCCGCTTCGACTACCAGCCGGCGTTCCTCGAATGGGCGCTGCGCCCCCCCGGCTGGAGGCGCGCCTGGCACTGCGGCGTCAGAGTCACCAAATCGAACCGCCTCGTCGGCTTCATTTCCGCGGTGCCGGCCGATCTCAGGATCTACGACCGCGTCCAGAAGGTGGTCGAGATCAACTTCCTGTGCGTCCACAAGAAGCTGAGGTCGAAGCGCGTCGCTCCCGTGCTCATCAGAGAGATCACGCGCCGCGTCAACCTGACCGGCATATTTCAGGGCGTTTACACCGCGGGCAAAGTGCTGCCGAAACCGATAGCGACCTGTCGCTACTGGCATCGCTCGCTGAATCCCAAAAAGCTGATAGAGATCGAGTTTTCGCGGCTGTCCAAAAACATGACCATGCAGCGGACGCTCAAACTGTACAAGCTGCCCGACGAGCCCAAAACTCCGGGCTTTCGCCCGATGCGAGACTCCGACTGCGCCTTCGTCGTCAAACTGCTCAACGATTACTTAAAAAAGTTCGATTTGGCGCCGATCTTTTCCGAGGAAGAATTCGAACACTGGTTCGTCCCGAGGCCGGGCATCATCGACAGCTTCGTCGTCGAAGACGAGGACGGCGCGGTCGTCGATTTCGTCAGTTACTATTCTTTGCCGTCTACGGTCATGAATCATCCGACGCACAAGACGCTGAAGGCCGCTTACTCGTTTTATAACGTAGCCACGAAAACGTCGTGGGTCAATCTTATGACTGACGCTTTAATTTCGGCGAAAAACGCCGGCTTTGACGTTTTTAACGCTCTCGATTTGATGGATAACAGAGAATTTTTGAATTCGCTCAAGTTCGGTATCGGAGATGGAGATTTACAATACTATTTATACAATTGGAGATGTCCAAGCATGGAACCGAGAAAAATTGGACTGGTTTTGCAATAGTGAAACCTACCGTCTGCCATGCGAACGTAAAATAGAAATAATAAATAAGAAAAATATTTTATTATATATACCCGCTTGTTAATTATATTAATACACGATAAATAACGAAAATGAGAATATATATATATATATATATATATATATATATATATATATATATATATATATATATATATATATATATATATATATATATATATATATATATATATATATATATATATATATATATATATATATATATATATATATATATATATATACATATATATACATATATATATATATATACATATATATATATATATATACATATATATATATATATATACATATATATATATATATATATATACATATATATATATATATATACATATATATATATATACATATATATATATATATACATATATATATATATATATACATATATATATATATACATATATATATATATACATATATATATGTACTGTATATTATGCTAAATTGTATTCGGAAGCAATGTACATAATTTTTAACGTCAAATTAAGTATATTCTCATAATCATATTTCTTTTAATCTACATTTTATAATTGTGTAGGAAAATATTGTTATCCATATTTTGTTTTTTGGAATATTAGATAAAGTTAACTAATGGTAATGGGTTTTTTAGTCGTATTAACCCTTAAAAGGCTGTATAGCTTGCTTGTGGTATTACAAGTATAATATATATTCTTCTTTTTATATTGATAAAATGGATTTAATTCGAATTTTATTTAAAATTTAAAAGCTTTCAGTCTTTTATGTGTTAAATTAGACCAGTAGTTCTTAACATTTATTTTTATTAAGTTGCTATATAACTTTAAAATCCTTGAAAAAATACATAATATTTAATATATATATATATATATATATATATATATATATATATATATATATATATATATTACGTTAACCAAATGTTTTAAGTTTACATAATTTCTTATAGTGATAATTAAGAACTATAAAATTAAACACTAAAGATATGAGGACGTTAAATAATTTCCATTGGTTTTTCTTACTAAGATGTTTATGTATCGTGAATTCTATAATTAACGAGCAACAAATTACTTTTTTCATATCGTTAATTAACGATAGAGAAAAGTATTAGACATAGAAATTGTTTTGTTTGTGTCTTCTTTTTATTTTGATATTGTTGTAATTATAGAGTTCTAGTCGTAATAAGTTTTGCACATTTATAAGGTTGCCTTATTGTAGACTGTTCTGGCAAAATAATCAATTCGTTCCATAGTCACATACATACAATTGCACACATATACATTAAACTATACATATATATATATATATATATATATATATATATATATATATATATATTCATCTGTATTATCATATTGCAATGAATTCTATGATAAAATAAGAAGTTTGGGAATATGTATATAAAAAATAATTTTAAATAATATTGGACATATTAAAGTTAATACAGAAATGAAAAGGTATTCCTTTCTGATTTTGCAATATGCAATGCCTTTTTTTATGAATTTTGTACAGTGAAAGTTTGAAAACTGTTGAAATTATATTTGACATAAACGAATAAGTAACAAAAACTTGTTAAGCTGTTAAATCTGAGTGAAAAGCTTTTTCATCATTTCTTTTATGGTATAACGTATGATGATAATTAAGCATGAATTGTATATCTACACAAAAGCTTTAACTCTCTCCTAGCTAAATAAAATCCTCAAATAAGTGTAATTTGCTTTTTTTCTAAAATGTTTATCAGCATAAAAGTTATATTAATGTATATTATGTACATTTTTTTGTAAAAAAATACATTTGCATATGTAATGTATATAATTGATTTTAGAGTTGAAGGGTATAAATTTGAAAATGGGCAAACTGTTATAGATTTTTGCTGTATATGTATATTTTAGATTCTCATAATAATAATATATGATACATTTGAAATGTGTCAATTTTCAGTATAATTAAATACAGGAACGAAAATACGAATAACAAATAGTGTATTAACCAGATAATAATAATTGCGAGCAATATAAAATTTATAAAATAAAATTTTGTAGCTTTGATATTGAATACATCATATATTAGTACAAATCTCAATATGGTTAATTTTAGAAATAGAAACTTTTAAAATGTGATCCATTAATATCTTTTAATGTATTTATGTAATTTTATTTGCTAAAATGGTGCATTGTTAGATAACACAATAGTGACATGTTCTATTACTGATATCTAACAAATATTTTTGCAAGTCGTCTAAAATGCATCAAAAATCGGCCTAAATTTAAATGAGATATTGCGAAGAATATTGATTCGAATATTTTTATTTAAATTGTGTAAAAATAGCGTTTTAAGACTTATATAGCTATTTAGTAAAAAATAAATAATGTATTTTTAGAATCGTCAGTTCATATATTCTTTTTTGCAAATGCCTTTTGTAAATTTATACCCTTATGTCTTAAAGTTTACATGTGTATGTATATTTGGGATTGTTAAATCTAGTATTTCGAAATTACTATTGTATTTTAACTGTCATATTTTTATTATAAATTTATTATTTTTATTTACCTGGTGTTGTGGTAATTATTTTTTTTATTTATAGGTTTATTTTAAAATGTACTATTATTTTATTATTATTAAAAAAAATATTTACCAAATTATTAATGTATGTATTTATTTGTTTACATACAATTATTGTATAACAATATTAATTGGGCCATTTAAAAGTCAATATGATTATAAACATGAAAATTTTCGATATTGGTAAATTTTACTGTTGAAGAATTCGCTCACTAGTTGTAGTCAAATGTAATTTTTTAAATATTTTTGCAATTTTGTCTGTAATTGATTTGATTAAAATTTGCCAACATTGTAATATTTCAAAAAATGCGTTTAATATAAAATGATTTTTGAATAACTCAATTAATAGCATATTTTTGTCGTATGTTTTGACTATTTTAATATGCTTTCTTGTACAACATATAATTACAAAAAAGGGTGGTTCTATCACTAGGGGAGGGTTTACTAAATTAGATGAATATTTTATATAAAAGTATGTTGTCCGAAAAACAATCTGTTGATTGTCATTTTACAATTTTTAATAAATTATAGCGATGTGATACACCATTAATATATAGAGTAGTATTATTTTTTGATATATACGAGTGTTGGACACGACGAGGATTGAGTCACAAGTATGACCAACAATAATAAGAACAAAATTGAATTATGTCGAAATGAGATATTATTTATATATAATCAACTATATGTAAACAAGAAAATCTTCGTCTTTTTTCTATTGTATTTTATCGCATGCTTAACACTTTTCCCTATTATGTATTGTAATCATATTAAACCTTCGTCCATTTAAGATGCGTTGAGGAAAATCTTATGCAAATATAAAACATTTTTATTTTATATTTTAATAATCCTAATTATATTCCAAAGTATGTCTTATAAGGTGATGTTTTAAAAACATTTATTATATAGCTTAATGATATTTTTTCTTTGATCATGGCCGTTACTGGTTTAACGATAATGATCAGTGTATCATGATTTTTGAATAAATGATTTTGATCTTGTCAATTATATTTATATCTTTATTATTTTTTCTTTTAAATTTTTGTGCAAAATACATCCCTGTTTATATTTTTTCTTTACACTTATCATTTAGTAAAAAATATATTACTAATTTGGTAATTGTGATTATTTCTTTCCATATACACGTATGTTTATTTTTTTCTTATCAGTTTTTATATATTTTGGTATGGCAGTGCTACAAGATTTATTAAAATATGTATAAGAAAATTAAATTTTGTTAAAAATTATTCCTTGCTGATTATAATAGCAATCAATGTTTTTTTTTAAATAATAATAATAATAAGATGAAAAGTAAAGAGAATCAGTATTTCTATTGAATTAGTATTATAATTTAAATGTTTTAATAAAATTAATATCAAACACAATGCAAATAAACGAAAGTGCATTTTTTAATCTACTATTGTATATCAAATAAGTCATCAGTTTCATTCGTATCTATGTCAATTGCCATTATTCTTATGATCAAAACAGTAATGTAAAACATATGAGCTTATGGCGCTTGTTTTCATTCACTCGCCTTTATCTTAATAAGCGTCTTGCGCAGCTAGTTGCAATGTGAAGTCCAAAGAGCTTCCATTATGTACAGTTTTCTCGTTAATATGAACAAATTACCCATCTTTCATTATTACAACCCACATACATACATACATATTAATTTCTAAATTAATTTTTCGTTTTAATTAGTGAATAATTTGTTTATTATTATTTGTTAACTTAATTATAAATATTAATATTCTTAATTACTTATATATATATATATATATATATATATCAATTTGTTCAGTAAGTAATAGTTATTAAATTTAAATAATTGATAATATAATAAAATTAATAATAAAGAAATTCTATACCTATATACCTATGACAATGAACTATACATAAATAGTATTTGGACATCATTTGTTGTGTTTGGTTAGAAGTCAAAATATTTTTTTTACTCTGCAGCGAGGTTATATTATTTCAGAAAATGCAGTCAGCTCGTCCGTTGGTGAGAGGGGTGTACAAATGGGTAATTGTATATTATTTTTTAATATTGATAAAATAGCAAAAAAAATCTTTTTCATAACGATTAAATGGCGAATCAATTTCATATTATTCTTATTTAATAAAATTAAAAAATACTACATGTTTATTATATTTTAAGTAAAATATTTTGAATGAATTCGCAAGTTTTTTAGATTTATAACTATTGTTATTAAAAGATAATGTATAAAAATTATGATTTGGGAATAATATTATTATAGTATATTTATTAAATTTGAAGAATTGCATACTTTATTCAGTTTACATAATTTTTTACTACTAATCCCATTATTATATAAGAGGATATTCATTTTAGTTAATAAGTTACAAAAATTTCAATATAAATATCTATTTTTTTTTATAAATTCTAATAATAATTATTAAATATTTTTCCTTTTTAGGGTGAACAATTGAATTCTGATATTAAAATAAATATTGAACATTATTGGAAAGACTATGTAATCAATTCACATATATCTTCCAATTCTGAAAAGAAGTTTTATGTATTATCAATGTTTCCATATCCTTCTGGTCATCTTCATATGGGTCACGTTAGAGTGTATACAATATCAGACAGTATTGCTCGTTTTAAGAAAATGTGTGGTATGAATACAATTCATCCGATGGGTTGGGATGCTTTTGGATTACCAGCTGAAAATGCTGCCATAGAAAGAGAAATACAACCGTGTGATTGGACAGTGCGTAATATAAATTTAATGAAAAATCAGTTGTTAAATTTAGGTTGCGCTTTCGATTGGAATAGAGAAATTAATACATCTGATGTATCTTATTATAAGTGGACTCAATACTTATTTTTAGAATTATTCAAAGTTGGATTAGCTTATAAAAAAGAAGTGTGTTTTTAATTAATGTTTAATACTTAATTTTCATAAGTTTAGTGATTTTTTAATTTTAATTACCAATTTTAGGCGTTCGTCAATTGGGATCCTGTCGACCAGACCGTCTTAGCTGAAGAACAAGTAGATGCCAATGGTTATTCATGGCGTTCTGGTGCTAAAGTCGAAAAGAAACTTTTAAATCAATGGTTTATAAGAACAACATACTTTGCCAAACAATTGTATGAGGGTCTTGATGATTCCAAATTGCTAGGTTGGAAAGATATAATTGAAATACAAAGAAATTGGATTGGGGAATGTAACGGTATTACTATTGATTTTTCTCTTCATCATGATAGAATACACTCTCCAACGGTCAAAATTTTAACAGCTTGGACAGATAAACCAGAAACTCTTTTACATGCAAAATTTATTGCTGTACCACTAAGTAGTTACTTAAATAAAAATGAATATATTTGTTTACATAATAATCAATATAAGAAATTATCTATAATGGCGGAAAATCCTATTACAAATGAAAAACTGCCTATATATGTAACAAATGAAATCGAATATCCTGAAGGTAGCGACGCTCATATTGGTTCCCCAGCTTTCAGAGAATCTGATAAACATTTCGCATCTATATTGCTTCCACCTGATAATGAAAATTTTTCAAACCTGAATTTGGGCGACATTGAAATCAAAGCTTTGCGAGATAATGTTTGCAATATTGCTTTGTCGAAAAAAGTTGGTGGTTATTTAGTTAGTTCAAAATTAAAGGATTGGTTAATATCGCGTCAACGATATTGGGGCACTCCAATCCCTATTACATATTGTAAAACTTGTGGACCGAAACCTGTTAAATTTGATAATCTTCCTGTTATTTTACCTCATATTAAATTTTGTCAAACGCTTAAAAGGGGTAACGATTGGTTATGTACAACTTGTGCTGAATGTGGTAAAGAAGCTATAAGGGAAACAGATACTATGGATACATTTGTTGATTCGTCTTGGTATTATTTGAGATATTTAGATCCTAAAAATTTGCATCTTCCGTTTTCAAGTGATCATGTGATTAATAATATGCCTGTAGATTTATATATTGGAGGTAAAGAACATGCGGTTTTACATCTATATTATGCTCGTTTTATGAGTCACTTTTTACATTCTATTGGTAAACTTAAAGAAAAAGAACCTTTTAAAAGACTTTTAGTACAAGGAATGGTAAAGGGGAAAACCTTTAAAATTCGACAATGTGGAAAATATATTCCTGAAAATCAAGTGAAAATTATCGATGAAGTTAAAGGTTTAGCAGTAACTGTAGATGATAATCTCCCTGTTGATATTGAATGGGAAAAAATGAGTAAATCTAAACATAATGGTGTTGATCCTTCTGATATGTTTAAAGAATATGGTTGCGATACTACTCGGCTTCTAATGTTAGCTGATGTAGCACCAAATTCTCATAGAAATTGGTCATCTGCTAGTATGTATAATATTTTATTTAACTTTATAATAATATTAATTTATCTAGTAATAAAATATTTGTGGTAATTACAGCATTTCCAGGAATTTTAAATTGGCAAAAAAAGTTATGGCAATTGATGAATGAGTTTATAGTAGCCCGCGAATCTTTAATTAAAGGCTATGAACTTGAAAAGATATTAAAAACAGATGAATTTAAGAAAAGTGAAATTAGTTTGTGGCGTGAAAGGAATTTTTTGGTTGCAGAAACAACATTTAATTTCAACTATACAAATCAATTGAGTATTGCGATATCAAAAATGCAAACTTTAACAAAAAGAATAAAAGTAAGAATAGTTTGTATTTATGTATTTTCTTTCTATACTATATTTAAATATACTTGTACTTGATATTTTGACATAAAATGTAGGTTTGAATTTTATTTAGGGTTTAAAATTCATATTCTTAATTCTTTTCAGAAAATACCAAATCATTTTATTGGAATTAGTAGCGAATTTGAATTGGCTTTAGCGTGTCAGTTTTTAATGCTTGCACCAATTGCACCACACTTTGCTTGCGAATTATGGGCTGGTTTCATTAGTGCCAACAATAAAATTAATAAGGAATCAAATCTCATCAACTGGGAAAAGAATATTTTGGATCAAAAATGGCCTGTAGTTGATTCAGATTATCAACTCGATTTGATGATATTTGTAAGTATTATTGATTTTGTTTATTTATTTTTTTTATTTAATTATTAATTAATGCGTTTATATTGCAGATAAATGGACATAATTGTAAGAATTTAAAATTTTCTTCTGATTTATTAAATAATTTAACAAAGGAGAAAGCGTTAGCTCACGCATTTGCAGATCCTTCAGTGAAAAATAAAATGAAGAGAGATATTTGCGATTGTATTTTTCATTTATATGAAGGTTGTAGAGCAGTGTTAAGAATTTCAACTATAAAAGAAATGAATATGAAAAGAAAAGATATTGAAAGCTCTACTTAAGACATTTATGTTATTTGCTATTTTGGTTTTTAATTTTATTATACTAGTCGTATGGATGTTTTTGTTTTAAAAAGTCATTCATAGATTGTTTTACAAGTTTTTTTCCGAGTTAAATTGAAATTTAATGAAAAATACTAATTTGAATAAAGTAATTTGCAACTTATTTAGAATTTTATTATTATTATTATTATATATATATATATATATATATATATATATATATATATATATATATATATATATATATATATACGTGGCGATCACTGCTATTGTTGTGACCATAATGGTTATATTATTTTTAATATAAATATGGGCGAGTTAATAACTTCCCTCTCTTCTCCCTTCTTTTATTAATGCTGCGCCTCGTACGGATAGTCCTAGCGCTTAGTCCATAGAGTTTTAATCGTCGACTCCTGGTAAATGCACAATTGGTTCATGTAGACCGCAATTAATTTTCATTTCTATTACCTAGATCATGATTGTGTAGTCCTCATAAATCATATATAATAGAAGTAAAAAAAATAAATTTAATTATTATAAATATATTTGAATCATTATGTAATCGAAAATTACATAAATATACTATTTAACTAATATAAAATGAGAAAATATAAAAAAGCCCGAAGCTTAAAATATAGCGTAAATTAGAAGAAAATATTTAATATAAAAAGTAATGAATCAGTTCTTTTACATATTTTTGAGGCGATAAATCACCTTCCTATTAGAAGAACAGTCTTCTTTTTAATTAAATGATTAGATTTTCGAAATTACAAAAATCCATTTTTTTAGTCAACCTTAATATTATGGACTGACTATCAAATTTTTGGAAATAACTTCAAGATTAGGGACGTTTTTGTTTTAGAGTCGGAGTTTTGATGACCTTTTTTTCAAAATTTGAAAATCGACTCAAAGATATTTAAGATGTTTTCTTTTTCATCGTAAAAAGTTGGCAACGTTAATATTTTATAATTAGCCGTTTTTTATAAAACTATCAAATATCGGTCGTTTTTGTTTTAGGTCGAATTTTAACTAGTTACGGCTTTACGTAGTCGTTTCCGGTTTACTCACATGTTCGATGACAACATTGAATTTTTTTCGAAGTATACATAAAAATAAAATTCGAAAACGACGTCAAAAAATATAATTCAAATTATCGTCGGCAATTTTGAATGAATTTAATTTTTTTTTATATACCTACTACAAGATGACAGTTGGTGTTGCCGGGTATTAACGACACGTTATAACGGTTATAACGATAGAAAACGTAACCGAGTACGGCGAACAATAAACTAATCGACATTTCTATATTTTATTTCTTTTCGAATTATTAACCTTCCGCATATTTAGCCGAAACGAACAAGTTTAGAGGGATTCGTTTTTCCGCATTGAATATATTTGACGCGAAACGATAAGATTTAACGGACGCGTTCGATATTTATAAAAATACTTGATTTTAAATCGAAATTTTCATATATTGTCAAGTCGACAATGTATGAGGAATTCGCTCTGTTTTATTGCGATTTTCGAATGAAACGCGTTCGTAAAAGAGTAAAAGAAAAAAAAAAGAGAAAAGTAGTGTTGCCAGCGGGAAAAGTGAAGGTGCACGAGTACGGTTGCGACGTCGATCGCGCCGTTTTCCGGCATATAAAAGGCGTGCGCGCCACCAGTCGCGGCCTCGCCTGGCATGCGTCAGGTTCGCTCGCGCGGGGTTGTGTCTCCTAATGAAGTAGGTCACACAATCCACCGCGATTTCTTGATATAATCATTAAAAAACCAAAAAAAATCATAAAATTTTCAAAAAACCAAACAAAAAAATAGCAAAAGCGCAAAAACCGTACGGAAAAAAGTAGTGTAGTAGTGTACGCAATTAGCTGACGCGGCGGCCATTTTGTTTCGTCGTTACTAGTGAAAGCCGAGATCGAATCGAACGTTCGTCGCATAGAATCGTACAATAGTCCCGAGAGTCCAGAGCCGAAATGAATCCCGGTCCGCCGAATTACCCTATGGCGTCTCTGTACGTCGGAGACCTGCATTACGACATTAACGAGGCCATGCTTTTCGACAAGTTCTCGACGGCGGGTCCCGTGCTCTCGATCCGCGTCTGTCGCGACGTCACCAGCCGACGCTCGCTCGGATACGCCTACGTCAACTTTCAGCAGCCGGCAGACGGTATTGGCTCGCTTAAGACGGTATTCGCTCGTTCGAATCCGAACACGTGCATAACCTGACTTTTTTTCTGTTTCAGCCGAACGAGCTCTGGACACGATGAATTTTGACATGATGAAAGGTCGTCCGATTCGCATCATGTGGTCTCAGCGCGATCCGTCGTTAAGAAGGTCGGGTGTAGGAAACGTTTTTATAAAAAATCTAGATAAAAATATCGACAACAAAGCCATGTACGATACTTTTTCGGCTTTCGGAAATATTTTAAGTTGTAAAGTAGCCCAAGATGAAACCGGTGCGTCGAAAGGATACGGTTTTGTGCACTTCGAAACCGAAGAGGCGGCGAATAAATCCATAGAAAAAGTAAACGGAATGTTATTAAACGGAAAAAAAGTATACGTAGGGAAATTCATTCCGCGCAAAGAACGCGAAAAGGAATTGGGAGAGAGGGCCAAACTTTTCACGAACGTTTACGTGAAAAACTTCGGCGAAGATATCACCGACGAACTGTTACGAGACATGTTCGAGAAATTCGGAAAGATAACCAGCCACAAAGTGATGAGTAACGGCAACGGCACCTCTTTAGGATTCGGTTTTGTCGCCTTCGAGGATCCGGAAGCGGCCCTTTTGGCCGTCGGAGAACTCAACGGAAAAGAATTAGTCGAAGGTAAACCTTTATACGTTGGCCGAGCGCAAAAGAAGACCGAACGTCAAAAAGAATTGACTCGAAAGTTTGAGCAGCTTAAAATTGAGCGCCTCAGTAGATATCAGGGTGTCAATTTATATGTTAAAAATTTAGACGACACCATTGACGACGAGCGTCTTCGCAAGGAATTTATGAGTTTCGGAACCATCACGTCCGTTAAAGTGATGATGGAAGACGGACGCAGCAAGGGTTTCGGTTTCGTATGTTTTAACTCTCCCGAAGAAGCGACGAAAGCGGTAACCGAAATGAACGGTCGCATTATGGGTAGTAAACCGTTGTATGTAGCGTTAGCGCAACGAAAAGAAGAAAGGAAAGCGCACTTAGCGTCGCAGTACATACAGCGTATGTCCAATGTGCGCGTGCAACAGATGAGCGTCGGTCAATTGTACCAACCCGGCGGAGCGGGCGGTTACTTCGTGCCCACGATTCCTCCGGCTCAACGTTTCTACGGACCGGCCCAAATGACCCCAATGCGCGCATCCCCCCGTTGGCAGGCGCAGCCTCAGGTCCGTCCGAACGCCCAAGCGACGGCGCCGGCTTATTCTAATATGCAAGGTACTTTCAGGCCTACCCCTCGCGCTCCCAATCAAGCCGCGTTACGTAATTCTTTGGCCGCTAGACCTATCACTGGACAACAAGGTGCCGTTGCGGGAATTAGGGCGCCGATGTCCGTTGCCACCGGCCGACCGGCCAGCTACAAATATACCGCTAATATGCGTAATCCTCCGGCTGCACCCCAACAAGCGGTTCATATCCAAGGTCAGGAGCCTTTAACTGCGTCGATGTTGGCAGCTGCACCTTTGCAAGAACAAAAACAAATGTTGGGAGAACGGTTGTTTCCACTTATCCAAAGAATGCATGCCGAATTGGCGGGTAAAATTACCGGTATGCTTTTGGAAATTGACAATTCTGAGCTTCTCCATATGTTGGAACATGGCGAATCTCTCAAAGCTAAGGTGGAAGAAGCCATTGCTGTGCTACAAGCTCATCAAGCTAAACAGCAGGCTACTAAAAAGGAATAAAACAATCTTTACCTATTCCCTTAAATTACTAGTGGTATGTTAAAATTCAAAAGGTCATTTATATTAAAACTTTTTCCGTACGCAAAAAATAGTAAAACTAAAAAAAAATTGCAAAACTTCCAAACAAACCGCGTTTTGTGCGTTTGTAGGATAAATATAATTGTATTACTGTATCAATAGACGATCCCAAAAATGAATCCTAAAACCTTTAAAAAGCACTTTTGGAGCTTTTTATTGATTACTAAAAATATTTCTTGTTCAGTAATTTTGTTTTTCAAATTTTACCTTACTATATATGGATCATCTATTGGTACATTATTACTAAAAACTATCAACTAAAAAAAAAAAAACTTAAAAATATTTTAATATTGACATGCTAGTTTTTTATCTGCATTTTTGGAAGGAGGAAAAAGCATAGTTTTCCATTTAGGTTTTTTTAAATTATTATTTTTCTCTACATTTTTATTGTTATCGAAATTGGAAGAACCATATGGAAAGGAAAATTTCTAGACCACTTTGAAAATTTTGTACCACTACCTTCATAAATTATCCATATTTTGTTTTAACCATTACCATCATATTCTGTATGAACATTATTGGTTTTAATAAATATTGGTTATAAAATTACTTCTGATTATTTGGATTTCTTTATTTTTTTTCTATTCTCCTGTAGATGCAATAGATAGGTTAAGAATTTGTCTGATAAATGTTTATTTAATAATAAAGTTAATTAAATGTATGCGTAGTACGTCTTACGCTTAAATGATGTTTGTTTCCATTTTGTGTTGGTTTTGTAATATGTGATTCAATAGTTTTCAATAAAGTGTGGGTATGATTGTTATATGTATACTTCAAATACTTCTAAAGTGTAGGTCTTGCAATATTTGGTTTGCGATTTTTCGGATTTCAATAAGTGGTATGAGAAAGTGAGTGAATGATGAATATACGTGATAAAGATGATTGGATGTAGCAAAGTGCATTCAAGTTTTATTAATTAACTTTTTTTCTGAATAATAGAACTTTTAAGTCAATTTATTAATTGTAAACTAAATTTCACTAATGTGAAAAGCATATATGTTTAACCTTTTCTTTTTTGGTTTGAGAGTGCGAATATTTTCATTGAAAAACTAGTTAAGTATTTTGTATGAATATTATAGAACAAAGACCATAATTTTAATTATGTCTTCGCATGTATGTTTACTGTATATCAAGTTTTCAAAAGTATTTCATCAGTGCGGTTCATGCTTGCTTGTTTTAACAAACGAACTTTATTCTATAGTAGCTACAAAAAAAGTTTTGGAGAAAATAGCTCTATGATATTGAGACTAATCCAATTATTTTATAGTTAAGATGATCAGACATCTTAATTTTTAAGATTTTGTTTGTGACATTTTCTAAATGAAAGATGAGTAGGTAAAGAGTATTGTAAGTCAGGTTCAAGGAAAAAAGGGAGGTATAAATCTTGTTTTGGAGTAGTCAACGACATTGGAATGAAAGAAGTAATAAAAATTAATCTTGTATGAAACCATATTATAAAATGTTTCACTAAGGTGTTTTGCCATTACTTTTCCTTTGGAATGTCAAAAATTTCTTCAATGTCAAAATTTAATAGCCTTATCTATCTATAGGGGATTTTTAAAAGTCTAAATAAGATCAGATATCATCGAATTCAAATATTGATAAATTATAAATAATAATGGGAATTTATTTTAATACGTCAAATTTTTAAATCGTCTTGAAGTGGAGAAACAAGATATTATAATAGAAGAGGTGGAGATTTAGAAGATGTACTATTCAGTAATTAGTACTTTAGTACACCAATTTATTGCTATTATATAATATAATAATTTTTAGTTTACAATCTGAAGTATTTTTTTCGAATTAAATTAAAATTATCGATAGAAAATGAAATATATATTTTAATAAAAATATTCACTGTTGACTATCATTGCGTCTTATTTTTGATTGTCAAACAATAATATAATTTTAACAATAAATTTTATACGAAAATATTTCAGCTGGTCTGATTTCTTTTTATAATTGCTAACTGAAAATTATAGAATAAATATTTTATTTATTTTTTTAAATGTAAAATAAATTGAAAGTTAGAACAATCGTAAAATTGTATATTGAAAGAAAAGTACTTAGAATATCTTTTTTAATAAAATAAAGAAAAGATAAATACAAGTTTATGGTCGTAAAAATTACGATTTATTAGCCGATCGGAATTTGAGATGCTATGTGAACGCCCCCTCTCCATTTCTCAGTCACTGATGTGGCTGCGGCCATTTGTCTTCGAACGAGCCGACGGGTACGTTTTGTCGATTTTTCTCCTATTTTTTCTATGTTAATCCGCAACATTTTCGTTATATTTTGCACGCGACGATTCGCTCCGTATTCGTAATGACGAACGAATGTGCGTTCCTCAGCAAATTAACGATTTTCACTTAGAAACGATCTGTCATCGTCCAATGTTGTTGTACGCGAATAGTCGATCGCGTTCCCTAGGGATTCGCGCGCTTTTTTTTTTGTTTTCGTTTTCAAAATTGTGACATTTTTCGATTTTGAGAATTAACGTTGTTGTTTTTTTTGTTTCTTGCGACGTCTACGTTTTTTATTGACCGACATTATTCGCCGTGCTCCACTTTCTCGTTCGTCGCCCCTCTTTTATCGTCATTTTTCAGTCGTTTAATTGTCCTTACGTTTCACTCGTCGGCGCCGTTATTCTTATCTTTTTATTTATTTTTTGTTACTTATATAGTACTTTAAAAATCTATGATTTGATGATTTTATCAACTTTAATGTTTTTAAGGTGTCTTAAACGATTTAAAATACCGCATAATGTAGATAAAGCTTTTTTCATACTTTTAGATAAGGGACCCCTCTTAATAATAATAAAATCGTTAATTTATTATATTATTCAGAAATGATTAATGATTAAATTTGGCATAGAGCTGGCGACTCGATCTGTTAAAAAATAAATTGGAGCCACGAATCTTAAAACAATAATAAATCTTGTATAGATAAAAGTAATATTTTTAAAAATCAAGAGAGTTTAAAAAAACTATTAAAAATATGTTTAAACTTAAAATCGTAAAGGCATGTAAAAATAAATTACAAATAATGAACCAAATGTTATTAACTTATTATTGTTATTAATTAACCCCTTAATTTGTGACATCTCATTCAAGTGTAACAAATTGCAAAATGATATGAATCATTTAATAAACTTAAATGTACGTTATTTTTGTTGAAGAAAAAAATATTATGTATATTACTCATCCATTTTTGTATACTGTTATTTAGAAAAATGTACCAATATTGTAAATTCTATATTTACTTATTTTTATTATTTCGTTTGGTTTCAAGAAATTTGATGTATATCTGTTTTATGTCATGTTAAAAAATATCGATCTTTAATATGAATGTTATGTGATAATTTCATTTTCATTATGTTTTATATATAAAAAATAAATATGTATTTAAATTCTCTAGAGTGAATTTAAAATTAAAAGATAAATTTAATAGTTTTATACAATAGTAATATAAAAATTAAATAAAAATGAAAAAAAAACAGATTTAGCAAAATTAGTTTAATTACAAAATACATAATTATAATTATTTTAAAATATCGTATACTGTTACTATTGTTAAAAATACCTAATATGTAATTTTGTATAAATCAGTTAAAGTAATTAATTTTGCAAACAAAATAATATAGTGCATTTAATATTATTAACTATACATATAATAATTCTTTTCATGATAATGAAGAAACAGAATTTGACCTGCTGTCTTGCTTCATATTCACTTCATAATATATATATATATATATATATATATATATATATATATATATATATATATATATATATATATATATATATATATTCATTTTTATATAAATAAACTTGTTTTTCAAGATTCTCGTATTTTATTGTTTTGAACCATATTGTGAGATACTTAGAAGCAGTGTAAGTGAACTAATTGGACCTAAGTTATAACAAAATTGTGTTGTTTTGAAATCTTTTTATTTGATAGAAATCAATAACATTATTTCACAGCAACGTAATTGTTTTATTGTATTTATAAATATAAATGTGCAATATATTTTTATAGACTTAATGCATACAGCATCACATAACAGCTATCGATTTTCTTATTATAGAATTTTGTAACACGTTTATATAATTCTCGAATCTTTTAGTAATGTTTAATTTCTATATTTATCATGGTAGTACTAAAATGGTGATTTACATTAATTGTTTAGTAATAGAATTTGATGTAAGTATATAAATAATTTAGGGGGAGCAAGTTTAGTATAATTTTAATAACGTGATATTTATGTTGTGTAATTTGGGTAAACACTATCGTCTTTTTGGTAGTTGTAATTTTCGTAAGTATTGATTCATATTAAAAAATTCAAGAAGTGACTCAACAACCTTATGAAATTTGGGCTTCTTTTTCGAGTTACGTTTTATATTTAGCTGTCAGATATATTGTTTTTTTTTCTAAAAATTTATAATAACATTCTTAATATAATAATTACAACATTTTATCAAATAATTAATATTCAGCGACAGCTTGTGTTTAAAGTTGCGCATTTTAATGGTTCTATGTAGGTAAGCTAATTTATAGACTACGCATTATAAATTAAAATTTAAATGATTGTCATACTTTATTTATTTTGTTGTGAGAATTTGTGATTTTAAATATTAGTATATATTAAAAAAATCATATAAAGGAGATACACTTTTGGGTTTAGGATGATGTAATAAAACTTTATTTTGGTTTTGGATAGAAAGTGCGTACATAAAGTGTGTGTTTTGATTATTATTTGCTTTAATATTTCATATTTAACTGTAAATTTTTAGTCTTGTATTTGGTAAAACTATTTTTCTTCTATTGCATTTTATAAAACATCACCAGAATTATTTCTATTAGAGAATATAAGTTTTGAATAGATTATGGTTTCAGACTTAAAATCAGTTTCGCCGAGTTCAATAAAGATTTTTTTCCTTTGCAGAATAAAATTTTTACAATGACTGAGAAAGACGAAGTAATCACGACATTAAAAGCTACATTATTGTCATGTCAAGGATCAATATCTCTTAAACAATGCAACCGTAAATAAATTTGAAATATTTTGTATTCCTGATTATTTTAGTGTATTTTATTATTATTATTATTATTACAAATTCTTTGTTTTTTTAGGCGATTATAGAGAGGTTCAAGGTGAATGGATCCCATTTGAAAAGTTAGGTTACAAATCATTAAAAGATCTTTTCGAATCTACCCCAGGATTTAGATTATTAGAAGGTCCTGATAAAGAATGTTTTGTTACGGTGGCGCCATCAGATGCATCAAAACACATCGTCCAGCTTGTTGCTAAGCAGAAACCATCAAAGAAACCAAACCGTTTTTCTCACCCACAAGTATATTTAATTTTAGTTGATAAGTTAGGTGGTAAGTAGCACGATTTATTTGTTATTTATTATTTATTATATACTAACAGAGACCCATAAAAAGTTCCTGGAAACCAAATAATGCACCACCATTATCACCATGGAAATATTCTCCAACGAAAGCCAGTCAAGATTATTATAAAAATCAGAAATATTCTAAGGCGTCAAAAGCAAACGTGAGTATTAATTATATTTAAGAGAATAACAATCAATATTTTATTAAATATTAAAATGCATATACTGGTTCATATTGAAATATTACAGATAAAATTTTATTTTCTCATTAACTATATATTTTTAATTAGTATCTAGTGATATGTAAAAAATACAAAGATCTTTTTTCAGTCGACTATTTGTTAGTAATTAATCTGTTTTGGCGGTTTATAAATTATAGAGATAGTTACTATTATTTTATAATATCGTATTTACAGTATTTGATACATATTTAAAAAATCATAAATTGAATAAAAAAGGAAAATAAAATGTAAATTAAAAAATGTACTTATTTTTGAATTTCTAGGTAAAATTCGTTGTAGAAACACAAAATACTGCTGGACCCACTCATAAACCAGTACGAAAGGTGTCACCAATTAATATTGATGTCAAAATTAAAACTGCAAATAAACATGGAGATTCTATAGTTAAAGTATGTTATATTTTATTACTGCTTTTTTAAAGTTATGGTTTTAAAGATTTACAGTTTTTGTAGAATTCTCAGTCTGCTAAAAGTCCAGTTTCACCAGTTTCCCCTAATAGTTTTAAACCATTTACGCGCTCTAATGCAGCTGATCGAATGAACGCTTTGCAAAATAAACTATCGAGTGAAATGGTTTGTATTTATTTGTGAAATGGTTTGTATTTTGCACATTTTTCATTTTTTTTTCTTTTGATGTGAATGCGTTTTTAACCTTTTGCACTCGTTTCTTTCTATCAATGTGTTTTCTTCTAAAAAATGTGTTTGAATATATCTTTGAAAAATATTTATAATATGTAATATTGTTGAGATTTATATAAATGAAATTAATAAATATAATTTAATAAATATCGCGGTTAATAGGTTGACGATAACTGAAAATCGATATGCGAATAAACTTATTCGTTAAAAGAAATTATTTGGTCTCAGTGACATCATTGGAGAAATTAATTTCGAAATGTGCATGAATCGTAATTTTTGATAAAGATTAATGTAGATGTAGAGGTTAAAATTAATCAATCCTTTTTTATTAAATAGAATATGGAGATATGTATTAAGTAACAAATATTGAGTGCAAATTATAAATTTATTTTTTATACATTGAAAACGTATTCATGTAAAAAATATGTCACAACTAGATATTATCTATTTTTATTTTTAATATCTTATATATCAATATATAGGAATATATATCTCAATTATAGGAATCTGAAGTTTTTTTGGTAGATAATTTAAGAGAAGAAATTAAAAAATTGTCCTTTGATAATAATTTTAAAGAAAATAAATCGAGATTGATTCAAATTTGTAAAATAATGAATTTACCTGATCCAATAATTAAAACTTGTGAAAATAGAGGTAAAGGGAGGTATCTATCAACTTTTGACTGTAGTATAAAGGTTTAAAATATTTTTTTTTATGAAGTAACATTATTTTTATAGTATATAAATACGTTTTTAATAAATTAGGTTGGGACCGAATATTCGTTTTCCACGTATCCTAACTCTTTAAATTCACACGATCTTGCTGTGGAAACTGCCGCGGGTCAATTACTGAAAAAACTTCATGTTGTGGCTTTAGAAAAAAGTGCATCTATGCCTTTAACCTCGCCTTCTGTTGCTGTAGAACGAATAATTAAAATTGTGTCTGATTATCCAAATGGTGTGTGGGCAACTGGTCTTCCAGATATTTATTCGTAAGTTCTTAGCTGTCATATATTTTTATTACAAAAATGTATGTAACATCATAGATATAAATTTCGTTTCTTTGACATTTTTATTTTTTTTAGCAAAATACATCAAGAAACTTTACCAAAAAATTGGTTAAATACTCTTAAAACTTCTCCTTCTATTAAAATGGAGGAAATTAGTGGTTTGACTATGTTATTGCCAATAACTCAACAGGTTTTCACATATTTTTTTAAAATACATTTTATGTATAATAAAGTGTTTAAAGGCTTTAAAAATGTACAAAATTGTAATTTTAGGATATTGTTTCTTCGTTATCGTCTTCATCAAATTTAAATTATGAAGATAGTATATGTCCTCCACCTCTGGATTATCCTGATGATTCTCAGTGGAATGTGTTTATAATGTCTGCAAATTCGACAGTAGAAATATGGCTTCGAATTATTGGTGAAAAATACAGCGTACGTTTTCGTTTTATTATATTCAACTTTATATATATATATATATATATATATATATATATATATATATATATATATATATATATATATATCCATCTCTTTTTTTACACGGTAGATACGTTCCTAAGCAAACGTGTAGAAAAAAATCGTGCAAATAAATACATACGATATATGGTAAATTTGGGGATATATTCCACATCTTTAAAAAATCGTGTAAAATGAAAAAACTCCATACATTTTTCCTAAAAACATGCAAAAAAAAAAAATGAAATCTATATTTATAAATCTCTAAATTGATTCTTGCATTGTCATCGAGAGTGAGCAAGCATGCAAAGTTTCAGCTCAATGTGACATTGGGATGTGCTCAAAAATTTCACCAAGATAAACAGACAAGTGAAACTTATAAAAGTATGTAATAAAAATTATAGGGATTCGTGCTAGAACATAAAATTCGTTTAAAAAATATATTTATTCTTATTGGTGAACCGCATTATATTAAAATCGTGTAAAAAAAGTGTTAGGTGTATTTATACATATAATACAGAAATGAACGACTTATTTTTTAATACGAATTGCAATTTGTAGGACGCTTTTGAAACTTTAAATACAAATATGGAATTATATTTTATTGATAATACTCAGCCTAGTAATAATATTGTAAAAAATGGTTGGTATGCTGTTAAATGTGAAGATGGTTGGTTAAGAGCCAGAGTATTAAGTACTGATTTCCTTCAGAGTACTGCGTTATGTTTCTTAGTAGATACCGGTGATGAAGAGAGTCATCCATTTTATAATCTTTATGATTTACCTCAACAATTTTTAACTGTTGCATCACAGGTAATTAATAAATATTCTTTTATAAAGCATGGTTAAATAAGAATATTTTTTTAAATTTCTGTTTTCTTCATTTAGGCAATTTTATGCAGATTAGCTGGATTGGAAGAGTATTCTGTCGTGGAAAAATTTGGTAGATATACTTTAGCTGATAAATTAGTTGGTAAAGGTTTAATTGCCGAAGTTCTTCAAGCTCCTGATGAATCAAATGATGATCCAACGATCACTGTTGTTTTGTATGATACAAGTTCAAATGAAGATTTGAATTTAAACAAAGAGCTTTTGTATCAATTAACTCATGAAGCAAAAGCTCCTCGTCTTTCACATGTATTGTTTTTTTAAGTTTTTTATTTTTTTTTAAATATATATGTTCTATTATAATGTTTAATTTTAGGGTATCACTGAAATATTTGTTTGTGAAGTTACCCAAAATGGTGTAGTATATGCCCAAATTCACAATGAAAGTTGGAAATTGTTACAAAGTATGATGCAACAGGTTGTAAGTGGTCCTTTCCCTAAGGAAGCATTGCAAGCTTCTTGTGGTGCATTTCATCCAAAACCAAATACTTATTATTTGGCTAAATCTTCTTCTGGAGAGTGGTCAGATATTTATTTAATATCGTGAATACCAGGTGTGTCAAACTCACAGCATATTGCGGACCACATGAGTTTTGTGTACTAAGTCGAGAGCCGTTATTTTCAACTAAAAGCCGTTACAAGCTTGATAATCAAAATATCAGTTTTAATTTATTTGAACTGCAAACCCGCAGGCCTTGTTTTTGACATGTCTGGTGTATATATTTATGTGTATCTTCATATATTAAGTTATTTATTTTATAATTAGGAGAAGAGCATTTTTACATGGAAACTTAATAAATTCGATTGATGGTGATACTTTTATCAATGTTCGATATGTGGATTATGGAATTTTTGAAAGGATTCCCGTTACTGATTTAATATTATTGGAACGCGTATCAATTGCTTTAAATTCTTTTCCCATTCAGGTATTATTGATTCATTTTTTTTTAAGTTATAAGTATTTCTACTTTTCTTTTTATAATATCGATTTCTTTGAATTTAAAACAGGTATTAAAATTAGCTCTTCATAATGTTCCACATTTAAATCATGAAAATTTGAAAAGATTAAACGAACTTCTTCCACGAGATGTACCAGTTTTATGTAAGCAAGTAATGCTGGGTAATAATGCTGTAGAAATTTTTGTGAGAACTCAACCGCTTAATGTTTTGTGTAGTGTAAATAATGCTATAAACATGGAAATAGAACTGGCAAAAAAGTAATTTTATTTATTTATTTTTTGTATTTAATGTATGTGTTATATATATTTCAAGCATTATTATTGTTTTTAGAGTGAACAAGAACGTGGCAACGTCTGATCCTTTAATAGAGTTATCTAAAAAAAAAGAAAGAATATTTTCTAATGTTCAAAGTAATAATCAGGGAAATAAAGATCTATTATTGAGTAAAACAGGAATTCCAAAATTTTTGCTACCAAAAAAAGGATCCCAATTTAATGTATATGTATCATTAGCAGCAAATCCTTCAAATTTTACAGTTAGTAATTTATTTATATATAGTCCTTGATAAACATGTTAACTGATATATTTTTTTAATAAGAAAGAAAACTCACAAAAAATTCTAAATTATATACTTTTTTGTTTTATAATGTATGTTGTAATATGTAAATCTTATAAAATCAAAAATTTTGCGATTTATTTGTTATTTTTTATCAGTATTAGAGTAATACTCTATTGGATAAATGTGTTAAGCTAGAGATTGGTTTAAATTTACTAATTTGCTTTAATCAGAAATATATAAAAAAATCTTTTTAGGTTCAACCTTACCAAGATCAAATAGAAATGAATAAAATGATGGAAGATTTACAATCTCTAGAAAATTCACCAAATCTCAATGGTCTTCCAACAGTAGGTTCTGCTTACGCAGCATATCACGAAAAAGATAATCTTTGGTATAGGTAAATAAATAATTGTAAATATATTTTAAATAATTGTATTATATTTTAACTTTTATGATAAATTGCATTATATTTTTATTTTCATGATAAATTGTATTGTATTTTACCTATAGAGTATATGTCCAAGGAATTTTGTCTCAGACAATGGCTTCCATATATTTTTGTGATTTTGGCGATCTCCACATGGTTGAAATTAAAATGTTAAAGGAATTACCAATTGAATATAAAAAATTACCAGCTCAAGCTTTGAAAGCACGGCTTCATGGTAAGTATTATATTTTTATATTATAATATTGAACGGATATTGTTATTTAATTTTATGAAAAACATGCATATTAAGATTTTAATATTATAGTTGATGATTAGTTTAAAACTCTTTTGGAAATAAAAAAGTTTTAATATATTTTTACTATGTTTTGTAGGAGTATCACCAATTAATAAAGATTGGTCAGTAGAAGATTGTCTCCGATTCCAAGAGTTGGTAGTTGAAAAAAGCTTTGTGTCGATAATCGAAAATATCGATCGTGATCCTTTACATACAGACGAGCCACTATTAACATTGAATTTAATAGATACATCGACAAATGAAGATATTTATATTAACAAGGTTTTAGCTAATGAAGCTAGAGCAAATTTGACGTGAGTATTGTTTTTCTTTCGTCTAAATATATAAATGATTTTATATTTTTTTAATTATTTATTGATTTTTCAGCTGAATTCATTTGGAAAATTACGAGAGAAAATTGTTTTATTATTATTATCAATGATTAAATATATTGCTTTGAAATTTTGTTTAGCATTATGATAATAATATAAGGTGCTGATGACACAAGTATATATTTTGCTCTAAAAATATATTTAGAAATATAAGTACTTTAAAATCTTTTCCAGCACTTCATTTTTTACAATTTTTTTTTCTCTAAAAAGAGTTTTACATTCAATTTTGTAATAATTATATTCACATTATATATAATATACGAAGTATCGATATGTATGAATGTTAATATTTGGAATATTTTTTTTAGATTTGTGTAACAATAACAGTATATGAAAATATTATTCATATCGTAGTTTCAGATATTATACTGATATTTGTTAATTATAATATCCATGTATTGTTTATTATACATGTGTATATTCATAATAATAATATTGTATCAAGTTTTATGTATTAATTTACTGCTATTAATATATGCACAGTGAGTTTGGTTAATGTGAACATTTTTCAAATCAAAACAATTTATTTTATGACAAATATTGAAGAATGTGTTATTGCGATTATTGCTCAAACATGTTCTAATTAAACAGAATTTATTGCGCAATGTCAACATTTATGTATTATTATTTTTTGTTTTTATTTAAAAAATGACAAAAATGTAGGAATTTTAAATTATACGATGTGAATGTATATAATTTGCATATATGGTTCAAAAATTGTGACGTTATTAATTTTACAATTGTGAAACATAAATATTGTGTTGTAATTTGTTTTGAAAATAATTGATCTTGTAAGGAATCTTACAAAATTCTTAATTTTAAAATAAGACTTGAATTATTTAATGTTTCCTTGCATGATAAGTGATAATTTTTATTCCTGTATATTAGTTTATAAGATATAATTATTTTGATGTCTGTGTTTACAGCGATCATCGTTTTGTGAGATTTTATATCCCTTTAAAATATGTATTTTCAAATTGTTATTCATATTAACTCATGTTGTAGGATTTTAGATATTTGTACAGACAGGTTAAAAAAGTTACTGTGTTATAAGAGTTTTAAGTATTTTTTTTCTGATTATAATGATACAATAAATGGGATTATAAATAATTTAAAATTTGTAAAATGGCTATTGCAAATAATTGAAAAACATGAATGGTAGCTAAACGATAAACGATATAAAAATAACATTTTTGAGAATTAAAGCCAATCTGAATTATTTTAAAATATATTCTTCATTTATTATTTAATGTTTAAATAGCTTTACTTTATAGTGTTTATAATACTTATGTGTTATTAAACATTTTAAAGAAATCGGTTTACATTTGCTAGGTAACACTTTTAACTTTTCTGTACATTTGAAATATTTAACTTTTCAATAACTAATTCAATTAAGAATATATTTGTGGGTTTATTAATTACTACATAACGCTAATTTTCAATATATATATATATATATATATATATATATATATATATATATATATATATTATATATATATATATATATATATATATATATATATTATATATATATATATATATATATATATATATATTATATATATATATATATATATTATATATATATATATATATATATATATATATATATATATATATATATATATATATATATATAATTAAAGTTATTTCATACGTTTTGTAAAATTTTGGAAGTATATAGGGTTGTGAAAATAATTTTTGAATTAATAATGGAGTACTAGGGAATGGAATCACATTTTTATTTTACGTTTAATACTATTGGATTATTGTAATTTTTTTTATGTAATCATAAAAGTTAAACGAAGTATAAAGCTTTTTTCCAAAGCCAATTTTTTAAATTTTATTAGCATTGAGGTTTTGTATATTAGACGTTTTATAATATGTTAGTTTTATAACATATATGGCGTATAGATTTTATTATTTTATTATCACTTTATGTGAATTAATTGGCCCATTTGTGTATTAGTTATATGAGCCATAATAAATGCAAATATATATATATATATATATATATATATATATATATATTGATAAACATTAATCGGTATATAATTTTGTAATTTTTAGAATCGTTACAGCATTATTTTTTTGTTTTTTCGTATTATTATTTTTAAAACCAGTAAAGTTTAATTTAATGTTATTAAGACTGAGGATTATATTGTCTATTATTATTATTTATTTTTTTTGTTGTTAATAATGAGAAAAGTACATAACGGTCTATTTTATTTTGCAATGTTTTAATTTAAAGTAATTTCCTTTTGAGTTTTTTTTTTTGGGCAGAAATTTTAAAGTGTTGTCATATTAATCTTGCCCTCGTTGTTAAGAATTTAATAAAAAGTATTCATTGAAATTTTATTTCCAAACAATTGAAGAAAAATTGTTTTTCTCTTTTTTTATTTTGCCAAAAAATTGTTATGTGCAAGATTGATTTTGTTTATCTTTAGTTTGATTAATGATTTAAATATTTATTTTAAAATAAATAAATATCTATTTTTTATTATAAGTGTGTTTAATATTGTGATTAATAGTGTGCACTTAATATATAAATTTGCTTAATTAAAAAAAATCATTTTTACATATAAATACGAATTATCACATATAATGGGGACAGCCCATATTTCACGAATGATGGTCGAATCATTATAAATGGAAAATAAAAGAAAAATGATCATGTTTTTATATCTAACACAAGTTATAGCCGATTGCTGATCACATTTCTTTTCCACGATTGTGTGAAATTTGCGCTGTCCCATCTTTGTCAGAAAGTTCCCAAGTCCCTTCCTATTTGTCTTTCTTTGGCTGCTTTCTTCAATAGTACAATACATATTACTAATAGAACTGCTAATGCCAATACTAGTCCCAAAAGCGTGTACATAGCATGGCGGATTGTATCATTTCCATCTGAAAAAAGATACAAAAATAATATATAACATATAAGGAACAAACAAATGTACTATATTTTATCATATTAAAAAAAACTTGAATTGGCAATTCATGTTAGTTAAAAACGAATGAATAAAATAATATTTGAATTATTATATATATATTAGAAATAAATAAAATATATTTAGATTCATACCATATCCAACTTGGCTTTCCTCTCGCATATCTCTACTTTCTCTGTTTGATGTTAAATTGGCAAATCTTGGTAGAAAAGTGTTCCAGTAACTGTCTGGCTTTCTACATAGATTGACGTTGCCACCTTCGCCGATTTGTTGAATATGCTGATCACGTTCAGTGTAAACTCTCCATGCATCATATTGTCTTTCAGGCATCGGATATCTGTAAATATTGATATTTATTTACTATAAATATATATAAGTTGGTTAGCTTTTTTATGATGAAAAAGAAGATATGGTGGAGGATAGTTTGTTGGAAAGTATAAGATGCATTAAGAGTTATTGCTTAGATTTTTCAAATTGTGAAGAAAAGATCATGTACAAAATAGGCATTTCAAAAAAAAGGACCCTAATAGATAATATGTTTTTAACGATAATCATATATTTTTATTTACCCAAATTTTATAAATTCCGACCACATAATTCTCAAACGTTTACTGAGACGCTCTTCTTGCTGTGTCAGCCGCCTTCTAGCTAATTGTTGAAATAATGTCGGTCCAAATAGATATGGTAAATCTGAACCATGAGCAGCTCCTAACATTGTAATAAATATGATAAAAAATGATCGATATTGATATTTTAACATATAAGAATTTGCACCTGAAGAATTTGATTTCTTTCCATATAAATCGATTCCACCCAATTGATTATATCTATAGATATATAGCGGTTGTGGTGTTTTGACAAGATATGATATTAATTTAGCATAAGGTGAATCATATTGAGCTTCTGAATAAAGCAGTTGTAACTGCTGCAATAAATTCCACGCGTCTCCTTCTTTAGCTTTATCCACATATTCCCATTTTATCATCTCTTTGATATAATGCGCATTTTCACCTACATTTAGTTTATAAAACGTCATAATATTTGGAATAGCTGTATATTCAACGTAATGTTTCAGCTGATGATATCCTTGTCTCGCCAATTCTTCCCAATGTTCTGAAATATATTAAAAAATCGATATTAAATTTAGATTGGTTGTTGAACAAATTATTTTATATTTCATTTACCTCTAGAATTAGCAGCTTCTAAGTTAGTAAGTCCTGTTAATATTGGAATTTGATGAAAATTTCCAGATGATAATGCTTCTTCAGGACTTAAAGAAAGGAATTGATCATTCTTTTCTAGAAAATTATCTACTATAGGTATCATGGTATCAGTCCAATTTCCAATCTTAGTAGATAGTAAATAAATATAATATTATTAGGTAGATTATTTAAAAAAAATATTAGAAGAATATTACCTGGTATTGAGTTCTGAAGGCTTTTAGAATATCGTCTGTTGTTCTTTCACGTAAACAGAGAACAATCTCTTTTGGAGTATCGGATAAACATCCTAACATTGAAGCAATCAATTTTGAAGATCGTTGTACTTTTTTTTCAGTCCAAAGTGGTATTAAGCTTCCAGACATTAAAATTGCCCTCGAAAATAATGCTGTTAATTATATTCTTTAATGTTTTATTATATATATATAAGACAATAATAACATGTATTTAATTTTGAATTAATATTACATTTTGTTCTTGGAGATATTATATGATACAAAACACTAGTTGCTCCAGCTGAGTGACCTAGAAGTGTTACTGATGCTGCATCTCCTCCAAACTTTCCAATATTTTCTTTAATCCAAAGCATTGCAAAATATTGATCTAATAATCCTAAATTTCCTCTAGCTTCTGGTGCATTCAAGCAAAAGAATCCAAATATATTTAGACGATAATTTGCACTCACAACGACAACACCTTCAGCAGCCAAATCTTCACCAGGTAATGGTAAAGGTGAATCCTCACTGAAAGATTCACTATGCAATACTAATACTACAGGTAAATTTCCAAAGCGTTGCGCATTCTGTAATTAGATATTATTCCTTAAATTATATATATACACATAATATAATGATAATAAATAGATAATTGCTCACTTCAGGTACCCAAATATTTAAATAAAGGCAATCTTCGCTCCTCTGTTTGCCAACTGTTCTCTGTAAACCACCTAATTGTAAACACGGCGGTCCAAATTCTTGAGCATATAAAGTACGTTTCCATCCTTTATGTTTTTCTGGTGCCTGGAAGTGTTTATTTTAAATATATAACATATACATAGTGTCTTAAAAAAGTAACGGAAAATTTTATAGGAAGAATTTTATAAATAGAAACTTCAATATGGTTCCAAATGTTAGATATGTTTATTAACATAATGAAATAATCGGACTAATATAACCTGTAAGATTTTTGAATTTTGACAGAAAATAGCACTTTAATAAAGTCCTAACCTCCATATTCGCCAAACACAATAAAAGAGATAAAATGTATATAATAAAGCGAAGCTCGAAGGGACGCTGTCCAATATAAATAGTAGCGAAGATTACTCTTCTAAAATTGTGTTTAGTAACTTATACTCTTTTTATTTTTATTCGAAGGATATATATTTAAAGAAACACTATCAAAAATTAATGACAATTAGGTTTTTTTCAATTTATTAAATTTTGATACTTACTGAAAATCGTAATCTACCGACTGGAGCTGCCGCATAAGGTATTCCAAGAAATGCATCGATCGGTACTCTTGATGATTCCGGATATATTTTCACCTATAAATATTAATAATAATAGTATAAATAATAATAATAGAAATTTGTTAATTCAATTAATTTACTTACTCCAACAACAGCGCCTTGATTTAATATTATAGTTGGTTCTTGAGCAAGCACAATTTTAAAAATTAAAACCCAACACAGTCCACAATTTATATTTATTTTCATGCTTATTTTTCTGAAATATATGAAAGGTTTTTTTTTCTATGAATATTAATTATGAAATTATATATTTAAAGTAGATACGTGTATATTTTTTCATATATCGATTAAAAAAACGATCAGTAATAATAATATACATTATATTTCAATGAAATTATATTATACATTAAATTAAAGATAGATCATGCGTTCAATGAATTAATATGATTTTATGGAACAGATTTTTAACATATTATTTACAAATTTAAATTTTTTAAAAGGAGAGGTTTATAAAGATTAATGTTATATTTAGATATATTATATAATTATATTTATATCATTAGCTATTGATTGATATTAGATCAAAATCGTGTTGTATAAATAATATATAAAAACGGAATATTTCCACTGTGAATTTTATATATATTATTATTATATTATATTGTATTTAAAATTTGTTATTTTTCAACCATTTAATTTGAAATCAGAATAAGACGAATAAAAAATTGATTTTTTTTTATCATGAAAAAAATATTTATGAAAAATTTGAAATTGAAATAATATATATATATATATATATATATATATATATATATATATATATATATATATATATATATAAACATGTATAAACAAACAAGGATTAAATTAAAATATAAACAAAAAGACCACATACCGCACTTTAACACCAACAATTCACAAAAATATACGGACGCAACATTGCACCACAAATTAACGCAACTTTTTTTCGCACACATTCGAATTTCTATTTTGTCTCTTTTTTTCTTTTAATCTGTACAATGTATGTTTTTATTTTGTATTGTTTTTAAAATTTCAGTAGCCCGTTTCGTAAAAGAGATAGTTTCGGTTATTTACATTTAACCGATATATATATATATATGTGAGTGGACAATATACGTGCGTATCGTAGCTCGCTTCGAATAGAAATAATGGTGTGCAATGTTGGACTTCCGGTTGTCCATTGTCGTTGACTTCCGGTCGGTTCAGGGACGTCAGAACCACCGCAGCGTTACTTTTTTACGTTACGCGCAATTACCGGCACCTAAAGGTGACCTACGCTCGATATATATATATATATATATATATATATATATATATATATATATATATATATATATATATATATATATATATATATATAATAACTAAAAAGATGGTAAAATTATCTTATGAATATAGTATAATAGATATTTTAGATTTATAATATAATGAAAAAAAAAATCAATGTTTTAATATATAAAGTGAAATTTTGAGACATTAAAGTTGAACGTAATATATAAATCCATTACGTCAAATCAACAAACAGTGCAAGTTGAATAAAAATGTGTAATAATAAAATTATTCAGATTTTACAGATTTGAAGATTATTACGTTTGTTTTATGATGAAGATAAAGTGTATTCGAAATCATTACATATGGTTTTATACGCGACGAATTAATAACCCATGAAGTGTTCAAAAGTGTGTTATTAAATTCGCGATGTGATATTATTATTGTAGAAGTGCGTTTGTTGATTTAATGAATTGTCGAATAACGTTCTAGATTCGGATCAGCTAATTCGATCCGGTCATCGTCAACACATGAGATAGTTGACAATTCATAATTTTTTTTTTTTACTACGTTACGCTTATTGATGAATCGTTGATATATATATATATATATATATATATATATATATATATATATATATATATATATTGCTGTTGTTTGTATGTATGTCGTTTTTATTTTTATTTATTTAATTTTATTTTTTCGTTTTGACCTTCTGTGTTTGTTTGAAATTTTATCGCGATTTTGAAACGGACGATTGCCGCTGTAGACCATTGTTAATGCCTGAAAAAATTATATATATATATATATATATATATATATATATATATATAAATGTAAACAACATTGATTCATGTATCGTTGTTGAAATTTTGTCGTATGTATATTAATTGTTATATTAAATTTAAAAAAGTGATAGTTTATATATTATATTTGTATAGGAAATCCTATTTTAATTTTCGAGTGGTGAACTTTATCGATTTGTTTGAGTTAAGTTCGTTTTACTTTAGTTCTTTATTGGTTAAGAAATGTTGTTGAAAAGTGGATAGAACACTTGAAATAAAATGTTTATTAAATGTATATAAAATATTAAATATGATTTAAAATAATTATTGTTTTGATTAAGAATTATAAAATTATATTTGATGATAATAATATTTTTTTTTATCAAATAGGTTAAGGTGTGACGTAATAATTTTATTATTTTTTTTAATAAACTATTAAGATTTATCTAAATAAAATTTTAATTATTTTATATTTTAATTGATATAGGCGTATGGCATTAAGAATATTTTTAATGTTAACCCGTCAAACGGTTTACGGCACTGAAATTGTTAAAACTTACTCTTCATACATAAAGAATACGTTTTAGAAATTATGTTAAAAAATATATATAATACAATATAAGATTTTTTATTACTTTAATTGAAATATTTATATAATATTTTACGTAATACTATACAAATTATTCACAATGAAGATAGTTTACAACAGTTATTTTTCGCTTTGTATTTACAGGATATGAAACATTATGTTGACGCATTATTCGACTTTTCGCAATAATAAAAGTGCATTTTTTCAACATTTTTTATTATTAAATATCAACATACGACCGATCATTAAGCGGTAATTTTAATTTTATGGAACGATCGTTAACGTCCTCGTTTCCGTAAAAGACTTTCTACAAATTATACATTATATACCCTGTGTTTTATTTAAATCGTTTGCATCGAATCTACCAGCATTTATATATATATATTTGAAAAAAAAATAAAATTGAGACGTAAATTACACAATACTTTGTTAAAAAATAAATTATTCTTTAGATGTTGGTTTCATGAATACGTTTATAAAAAATCAGTATATTTTTTTTAATAGAAATAATCGATACAAAATGAAAGGATATCGTGAAAATTTTTAATATATAATATTTAAAAATGATTTAATAATAATATAGAAATAATAAAAATAAAGTTAGAATTGTGCATATTTATGAAATTATACATAAACAATTTTTATTTCGTTAAAACAAACCGTTATAAAATAAATGCTGGTAATGATATATTTGTCACAATTGTTGTATATTTTTTTCGACGTTATCAATACGCAACTTTCACAAACTTTCACTAAATATGCAACAAAAATCAATAAGTTATCAAAAAAATAGTAAATATTAAAAAATAATAGTTGTAATCTGAGAAAAAAAAACATGAATGAGCGGTTTGACAATAAACTCGATTTAATTAAAACGTTGATACCAAAATATTTTTAAACATTTTATATATATATTTTTTATTTTATGATATGATAATAATGTATCAATAATAAATTAGTGACAACGCGCTTGTTTTCTATATAATATTTTTGGATAAAAATATTATAATGAATAATATAGTTAGATATTCGATTATGTATGACAATCAATTTATAATCAATAGTTAACAATTTTGAATAAAAGCTCATAATATCAATGAATTTCATATAAAAAATTATATAATATGAATATATTTTAGAAATTTCAATTAAAAAAAAACCATTGTATTTTTGGTGAATTTTTTAGTAAACGATCGTCCATTAACATTAACATCCAGGATGTGGAAGCGATTTGATTGTTCTCAAAAAATAAAAGGAAGCCTCTTTGTTCCAGTTCCAACTGGTTTATCTGTAAGAATCTTTTTGTTCATGAAGTTGTCGATCAGATCTTCGTTAGCGAAAAATCTGGTCAAGGTAAACGAATTTGTACGTTAATATTGTATAATGATTACAATCGTAGAACAAATTGTTAATTATGTTTTGTATAATGGATTATGTAATAATTAAAAATATGTAATATAATATATTACAAAATCAAAAAAAGGATATTTATTTTAAAATAATGGAAAATTTAGTATGTGAAAATTCCGATAGATGTCTATATAAAATTTTTAAGAAAATTTTGATTTTTTTAAATATTAATAAATTTTGTATATAATAAGAGTATTGATTTAATACAATAAAATTATATTTTAATTATTAGAATTATAAAAAAATATATAATATTGTAGTATGATAAGCTCTTAAAATTTGCTACGAAGCTCTAGATTCAACATTTAATGTTATAAAATGTTTATGTAAAATATCAAAATATTTATGATATGAAAGCCAAAATATTTTGATGATAAAATTTTATGAAAGTTAAGTGTATAAAGTTTCTAAAAAGAAAGTGTTTATATAGTTTTTGCACAGCTTGTTCTTTATCAGGTAAATAGCGTCGTATTTATTTTCATAGTTTTTTTTACGACTTTGAAAAATTATGAAGTAATCTTCGGTGTCGAAATGCTTGATGGCCTTCAAAGATTGTAAGATTTTGATGATATTACAAATATTAAAAATGCCTTCGAGGTAAGTTTCAGTTTTAAAATTTTTGATATATGTAGTATATCAAAAAGCAATGAGAAATCATTATAATATTTTTTCTATGAAATTAACTTATATTTTTAAAATATGTATTTTGTTTAAGGAGAATAAAATTTTATTTATTTAAATATTATAATATTTTGAATTACTTTTTTTTATTAAAAAAAATAAAATTAATGATTTTAAAAATATATAGTAAATATTTAATATATAATATCTAATTTGACTGTATTATACTGTTACGTCCCCGGGGTCGGGGGTTTCTAGGATAGAAAATGATACGCTCCTATTTGTGTATATCGGTCTTATCAGCGGGGTTTTATTACTGACAGGTTTACAATAATCGGCAACAAAGTACAAGAACACAGCAAGAATTATAAATAATAGAGACAATAGAATAAATACATCAATTAATAAGAATAATCAAAGATACAAACATAAATCATTAATCAGAGATACAAACACAAATCATTAAATGCCAATAGTTAGAGATACAAACATAACTCCTTGAATGCCAATAATCAGATATTCAAATATAAATCAATTACAGAGCAGTTAATAACAATAATGGACATACGTCAAATAATAAAAGACATACATAAATGAGTTACACTAAACAAGAGCGACAAGGGATTAATTACTGGTTACCCAAAACCTTAATCTCTAAATCCATATCCCATATTTGATCCACCGGATTGGAGTATAACCGCTATTCCTTCTGGAACCAGATCGTAGATATCGTCCTTCACCGTAGTCTGACGTCCGTCCTCGATCTATCCATCCGGTCCGAACTTCACAGAGCTAAGGCTCTCACATGTGAAGTCGGGCAGAGCTTCGCCGATCCAAGACTGCTCGCAGACGAAGCTTTTTGTATACTGGTCGTACACCCGTTTTATAGGCGGCCGACCTGCAGTCCTTATCGGTTTCAGCTAATAGCGAAGTGGTAACGCCCATTAAATATGGGAAATCCCGTCTACATTATTACTTTGTGATTATCTTCGTCGCTTGGGTTTTTAGAATCCATTAGCATTGTTATCGTAATCCATCTTGTCTATCTTCTTTTACATTTACAAAGAACAGGGTTTTTCCGTATCTTATCTCTAACTTAACTAAATGCCGTTTACCTGCAGTAATTATATTTATTTCTTACATTAAACCCCCTCAAGGTCGTAACAATACCATATATATCAATATACTACATCATTGATGTGTTTCAAAATATTGTTTGTATATATAGTAGAAATTTATTTATTCGTCGTTGTTTCGTTTAAGGATACGAATGAAAAATACAACGGCCGTCCGACACTGGTCTTATTAATAAGTGGCCACTATTCAATTTAAGTTTTTCCGAGGATCAACTCCGTGCGCTTTTCTTCGCCGCAAATGAAAGTCGTATTTTTAACTTTGCACCGGAAATGGTTCGGCGATCTTTTCGACTCTGGCTCATTATAAATGGGCGTCGGAAGACGTTTCGAGCTGGTAAAGCGCAAGAATAATGTATTTCACTTTGTAAGGCTATTCCACCAAATATATATACATACATATATATATATATATATATATATATATATATATATATATATATATATATATTTCATACAAATATACATATATATATATATGAGTTCGCGATGAAAATTTATGGAACGGGTTTACGACAAAGAAACATGCATATGGCTTAAT